>OY783210.1:4481887-5013544 GCA_963678705.1 Panorpa germanica
AGCAGAGACGATAAATAAATTACTTTTTGAACGGTTTTATTTGATGTAGCAATATTAGAAGAGCAGTTCATTTGAAAGAAAATCGTTTGTAATTATAGTTATATTCCAAATATATTTATGACATAATATATATGCTGGTGTGTCGCTATATCTAATCTGAGTTGTAAGGTCAGACTCTTTGTGCTTAAAGTGTTTAGATTGGACTGGTTTCTAGTAAACAGATATTCACTACATATAAAGGTGCATATAGAGTTTTCTATGTGCTCAGAGTTCTTCTAAAAAGGCTAGTAACTTTGCAAATGATAACACTTATTGATTTCACTTAAAATACATTTAATATTAAACCAGCTTCATGAATTACACACCGCAGGGCTGAACATGAGCGTTGGCCTATATATGTCTTTCTCTAATGTGTTTTTCTAATTTATAATATTATAATTGAGCTTATAATACATCATTCGAGTAATGATCACAAAAGACCGTCTATTCTAGTTGAAACACGAATTTTATCACCGCGATTGTAGTTTCTAAATTAAATATAATATAATTGGATTTATATTATAAAGCACGTGTGTTTCCTAGGATGTACGACTTCTATCAAACCATTACATGCGTTTTAACTAAATCCTTGGAGTGGGGACAGCACAGTACAGGGGCCCTATTCCTGAATTTTGCGAGCAATGTTTGCAATCGAACAGATTCGATCGAAACGAGTGAAGTAAGATTCGATCACAATTGAAAACACTATTCCTGAATACGATCGAAACTAACATTCTCCATTCGATTGAATATATTGTGTAGAACGTTTTGTAGACCAGCAAAATGTGGGAAATTTAAATTAATTTAAATATTTTTTGCAAGTTGGATATGATTATCTGGTTAAACTATTATTTCTACCTTTTTCTGGATTTTATAAGAAGCATTTATCTAAGTATAGTACAAATTTAATATTGAATACAGAGTTTGCATAATAATTTATATATTCTCCTATTTATTAATTTTATAGAACTTTTAATCATTTCACAATTCGATTTTAAAAATTATATGCATTAATAGAATATTAGAATACATTATTTTTGTTAAATTATGATAAATTTAAAAAACAGCACTTATTTTAATAAGAATATTTAAGAATAAACACAATATACTGTTCCTAATTTTATTAATAAATAAACAGTATATTCTATTATAAATAAGATCTATTAATTAAGTGTTTTGGCTACGTCTAGTGGTTGATTCTAATGGTTGTATTTTCTTAACTGTATTTCATTTTCCATATAATTTAACTCCGTTTCTTCAAGCGTAGCTAAATTATTTAAAGTCATACTTCTTAGAGATGTCATTTTTATTAAATTAATATAAAGCTTAATTAATATTAATATAATATAATTTTAAAAATATAATATAGTAATATAAATAAAATATAAATAATAATATAAATAAAAAGTAATAGAAAAATTTTAGGTTAACTTCAACAAATATTTATTTTTTTGACATTTCAAAAAATAAAAAAATTGACAACAGAAAAATAAAACAAGCAACACAAATTTTACTAAATACTCTTGCCTGAAACAGTGATAACTAATAAAAATCACTAAAATTTACTGATCGATCGTACATTCGCAAGCTAAATAGTCGACGTGCAAATGTTCACTTTTTTGCTCGATTTCTCTGCTCGTAAATTTTCGTAAAATTTTCAGGAATAGCACTTTTGAGTAAATCGAGTGATTTTTACGGAAAGAAGAAGAGTTTACGATTCGATTGAACTCAGGAATAGCGCCCCAGACGTGTTCTGACACGACTTAGCGTGAGCTCGGACAAGTAGCCCTTGGCGGCTTGTGCGATCGTTACATTATTTGTATGAATTGGTCTTTATATTAAATATAACAGGAACATTTATAAACTATTTTTCGTTAGAATACTATACTTCGTTAGAATAATTCTGTAACCCAAACCACATACAATACAAATAAACACAGATAACCAAATAATAATACCAAATAAGTCGCCAAACACAACAATTATCCGTGTATTTTATTTTGTTCCAAATAAAGTTGTGTAAAATGCCTAATGTTTTTAACAACAGGCAGTAAGAAAATTAATTATTATATAAGTATTATTTAAATTAGATTTTAGTATGAACTTCTTTAAAGTTCGAGTGTATTACGAAGAAATCATATTTTTAATCATTCTAAAACAACATTATTGAATTGTTTGAGCAATTCAATTTAAAGTAACTTAATGATACGTCGTCATTTCAAATGTTCTGGTCATATGAAACCTTTGCGTTGGATTTGCATTAACATATTAGGTTTGTTAATCGTTACGTGTTATTAGTCGTATTCCTTTAGGTTATGTATACTTCTTCATATATTGCAGACGCCACAAAAAAAAGCATTATGTTGTGATTTTCTTTAATTAAGTTAATGAAAAATAAATTCTGACATTTAACTATTAAAAATAGAATGTATGTAAACTATTTGCATTATATTTATTAATCTTAAAATTATATATGTGTAATTAACACATGGGCTGAAAAGTCCCGGGCCTAACAAAGAAAACACAGTTTTTTTGGTTCAAAATTAGCTTTATTCATCAACGTAATCTCCATCAAGAGCAACGCAATCATTCTAGTGCCGCTCTAACATTTCAATACCACTTTTGTAGAACGATTTATCTTTTGCCTCAAAATAGGCCTCAGTTTCAGCGATAACCTCTTCATTCGTGCAAAATTTCTTACCGGCGAGCATTTTTTTCAGGTCTGCGAACAAGCAGTAGTCGCTGGGAGCCAAATCTGGCGAATACGGTGGATGTGGGAACAATTCTAAGTTCAATTCATGTAGTTTTGCCATTGTTTTGATTGCACCGGTGCGTTGTCTTGATGAAACAAAAAAAAATTCTTTGCCATATTCGGTCGTTTCTTTGCAATTTTGGCCTTTAAACGCTCCAATAACGCTATATAATATTCACTGTTAATGGTATTTCCTTTCTGAAGATAGTCGATGAATATTTCACCACGCACATCCCAAAATACCGAAGCCATAACATTTTCAGCCAATTGTTGTGCTTTCGGGCGCTTTGGACGAGGTTCACCAGTTGCTGTCCACTCAGATGACGATCGTTTTGATTCCGGAGTGAATTGATGGATTCATGTTTCATCCATTGTTACATATCGACGCAAAAATTCCGGTTTGTTACGTTTACACATGGCCAAACACTGCTCAGAATCATCAACACGTTCTGGTTTTTGTCAACAGTAAGCAAACGCGGCACCCACTTTAAACAGAGCTTTCTCATAGTCAAAAGCTCATGCAATATAAAGCCAACACGTTCTTTTGATATCTTTACGATGTCAGCTAACTCACGCAACTTCACTTTTCGATCATTCCAAACGATTTTGTGGATTTTTTTTATGTTTTGTGGTGTTACCGCCTCATTTGGACGTCCACTGCGTTTTGCATCATCGGTGTCTCTACGACCACGTATGCAAAATAGTGGGAAAAGTCACGATGCATTTTCCTAGTGAAATTGCGCTAGTTATTGTTATGTTATTAGAAAATTAAAGCTTTCGTTCTAAATTCATCGAGCTTTGCTTTTGAGATACACATAATTTTACCGACATAATTTATATAAATCAATGAGTTCTGAGGCTTTATCATTGAACTCTGATGATTTGATTTCGAAAGGAGTACAATTGGTATACAAGGATGCTTATTGTATTAAAAACACGGTTAACTTGATTTCACTTTACCATTGAAATATTAAAATATTATAATTTAAAATATGAATTAGAACTAGAAATGAAAATAATTGCAAAATCGATATTCTAAAATACTAAAATTTGTAAAATCTTACCCTCTACATGCAGTTTCTTGCAAGTAATGGTTGTCTTGTGTGCTAATGGGTCGTTTGAATATTTGATTTAAATATTAAATAAATCGCTGTTGTACTACGAAAACGTGAACACACTGTTATATTATTATTGTTTACTAAAATAGATTGTAAGTTAATATATTAGGTCAGAACCTTTTACTTTCTTGGATATGTCATAACAATCACAATAAATATTTTGAAAGTACGTAAGTCTTTAAAGATTTTTTTTATAGAGAGACGTTTAGTTTTCACTAAATAATTTAATTTGGTTATTTAATTTAAGGCTATTTGTAATTTTTGTGTGCATATATTTACTTATTGTTCTGTAAAAGTTTTAAGATGCAACTTCTTATGCTAAAAATACACTTACCTATTTATAAGCCTGAAAGTTTGTCGTATATCACTCGACCTGATTAGGAGATATATTGAATGCCTATCAGTTTTAATGTAATTTTTGGGTTACGTAAAAATTACCTACAAAATAAAAAGTAATTCGCAGTATTGAATAAATGCCTCTCTTATATCTTATATATTTTAAATTGCTTTAGTTTTGTAGAGTTATCCCTATAAATGGTCACAAGATTGCGCCGCGCATTAAAAATCTAAAATCGATTAAACACCTTACTAGAAATCGTTTGAAGAATTTTAATGAAGTTTATTATATCTGTGGATCGCAAGTACAAATTACTATATCATATTTACTATATTTCACAGGAGAGCAGATTGATGAGGTTTTACTCTAAGTAAAGTGGAATTGGTGTTATTTAGAAGCACCTTAATATATATATTTTTTTAATTTTTATTTATTTATATTATTGTACAACATATTAGGTTTGTTGTGTGAAAATTTGAAGTCGATTGGAGTAAAACTATTGGATATAGAGTTTTAAGTCTCCACCTCTCTGTTCTGGTTCTGTCTTTCTCTGAAACTTTGAAACACGTTTTTCTCACACTCAGCTTTTTTGGAGTCGGTGTCCTTTCTAGCTCAAAATCTACTACAATCTTTCTGATTTTTTAAAATGCAGATTCTGTATTTCGATTTGTAACTGTAACAAATTGAAATATTCAAAAAGAACTCGACATGGTTTCCTGCAGAAATTTGATTAAATCATTTTGGTTTTTTAATTTCAAATAATCCTGGGAAGAAATACATCCACTGCGTATGCGAGATCCTTGGCTGCATATTCTTCGATTATTTTTACCTTGCGACATTTTGTATTCAATTCTCTTGGAAATAAATTCATTCGGAGGCGACTACAAGCTAAGCACACACAATGGGGCTCACGTATCACTCTCTCCAAGAAAGAGAATTATTGATGGCTACCGGAAAACTGGGACTGAAGGTCGCATCCTTAGGACACCCATCCTATTGGCCAACGGACAGATTGAAATCCCCTGAACTCATTGACTTCTACGTAACAAAAGGAATCTTTGAAAAATACATCGAATGTGAGCATTGCTGCAAGATGTCTTCAAATCATACTCCTGTACTTATCACTCAGGCCAGTGAAATTGAAACGAAACCACTCATTAACAGCATGACTGACTGATCATTTTAAAAACTATTTGGAAACGTCTTTTTGCATGAACTTCCCATTAGAAAATGAGGATAACATTGAAGTAGCTGTAAAATACTTTCATGCTACAATTCAAGCAGCATCCTGGAAATCAACCTCAATGCACTCCAGTAAAGAGCAAATATTAAGGTTCTCTTAATCTAAAATGGAAAAGGTCGCTAAGAAGGGACGACTTCAAAAACTATGCCGATCCAATAAATGTCCTCGACTCAAAAAGCGTCTAAATAGAGCTATAAAAGAACTTAAACATCGAATTGAAGCTAAAAAGTACCACAGCGTTAACATTATCTAAAACATCTTGATACTTCGGCGGCTAGAGATTATTTCTTGTTGGAGGCAACTAAAAATTAAGACAAGCCTCCCCACCGTTAAGACGCGAGCATGGAAGTTGAGTATGAAAATGCAAACAATTTTGTTCTCCTCACCTGTATAAAAGGTCAGTAGAACATATGAATGAGGTTTTTAGTGTATTAAGGTATTAATTTAATATTTCCGAGGTTACTGAAGCAATTAAAAATCTGAATAGTATAAAGCCCACAGGCTATGACTTCATGACAGGAACTACTAAAGAAACTGAAATTACTAACACAACTTTTTAATGCAATCATCAGAACTAGTTTTATTCAAGTCATGATGAATCTTAAATCGATTAAAAAGTAAAGAAATCATATAGGCATATCAGTCTTCTTCCGATGACCGCAGAGATGTTCGAATCTCTGTTGTTTTCGAGAATGCTTTGGGTTATTGCAGAAACCAACATAATTCCAGATCACCAATTTGGCTTCAGGTATAAACATAGAACTATTGAGCAGGTTCACAGGTTAGTCAATAAAATCCATCAGACATTTTAAAGGATAGAGTTTTGCTCAGCAGCATTTATAGACATTTCACAGGCATTTGACCATGTGTGGCATGAAGGACTTCTTTATAAAATTAAACAATCACTTTCCATCTACTATAGTATACTAAGGTCACATATTGATAAAAGATACTTTATGGTTAAACATGAGAATGCAATAACAAACATCCGTCAGATCCGTCGGCTGGAGTACCGCAGGGTAGCGTATTAGGGCCTATATTATATCTATTATACACTGCAGACTAATCTGTGGAAAGTTTAGTTATGACGGAAAGCTTTGCTGACGATACGGCAATCTTGGCGTCTCCTAATGTCCCAGCTAATCTCTCTACTATACTACAGAAAAACCTGGATATATTATCTTTATAGATTATTACCGCTGGCCATGTGAGGCATCTTCGACTACATTTAGACAGAAAGCTTATTTGGAAAAAGAACATGTTTACAAAGAAAAATTAGTTAGGCGTACAATTTCGTAACATGTAGTGGCTGATAAGACGAAGTTTACAACTGAGCACTGAAAACAAATTCTTGCTTTACAAAGCCATACTTAAACTGGTATGGTATGATCTACCTTTAATATTGAAATAATTCAGAGATTCCAATCTAAAATGCTAAGGATTATCACGAATGCACCATGGTTTATACCTAATAGCATAATACATCGGGATGTGGATATACGCACAATTAAAAAAGAAATAGTGACCAGAATCGAAGCATACAAATAGAGAATACTTGAAAAAATTGGCCAGCTGTCTGATATCCAATAATTTCGTAGTACGCAGACTAAAAAAGAAAGTACCTTAGGACCTATTAACCAGCTAAACTGAATCTAGGGTCAATAGAAGTTGAATGTCCTATACACTGTCCTATACGTTGTACTGAATGTCAATTCACTGAATGTCCTATACACAGAACAGATTGTAATAATCTATAGATATTAAAAAAAATTTACTTTATTTTACGTTTCAATTTACTTTATTTTAGCAGCAATTTTGCGTTTAGCTTATATTTGCGTCTTATTTCACCAGTTCTCTACTTTTTGCACACGGTACTTTAATTTTATAGAATGTGTTTTTTTAAATGTTTGATTTATTTTAGTCTCCATTGCGTTTATTTAACATATATGTAAACAGCTTGTGAGTGTCATTTCAAAAAAATTCTTTAATTTAGTATTATTACGTAATTAGTTATTTATTATTATTTAGTATACGTATAGTATATTTAGTATAAGTATAGTATATTTAGTATACGTATTAGTTATTAGTTATTTACGTGTAAATAATGTGTAATGCACATGAAAATAAAATTGGTAATTGTAATTACCACCTAAGTAAACATTTTGCTAATACAAAAATATTAAATGTAAATATTAACAGCAATCAATAAAAAACTATAGACACAATAAGTGAAAATCTATTTTGAATATTTAGTGTACTAACACAAAATAGTTTTGAATAAGTAACATTTTTAACACATTTAAGTGTCTGTGTACGTCTACACAATTATTTAAATACAATTCATTTTTTAAATAATTCAAAAAAAAAAAAAAAAAATCATAGTGGTATTACCACTTAGAAACCTTTGTAACAAATTATGTATATAGTCTTTAAAAAGAATGATATTGAATAAAATACTTTTTACAAACTGAATTCCGTATATTTCACAATCTATAAAACATCCCTTATCTCTGCTAACACAGTTACATTGCTTACTAAGGGATCCCCTTTTTTACTTTTTTTACCCTATTTAACTCTTTTTAATAATTTATGGCTTTAGAAATAGCTTTACAAAAATACGTGGTGAGAATCTCTTACTTCAAAATTTTAAAATTACTTTATACAGAAATTAATCCAAGTAAAACCTTGAACCCACGGCACTTCCTAGAGATCGGGACACCAGAAGTTATATTAATAAATATATAGTTATGTTATTACATTTGTAAACTCGTTACTATTTAGTATGTAAGTATTAGTTATTTTATGTTAATACCGTGATTCCAATTACTGCTACTATGAGGTAGAACTAAAAATATTAATTTTAAAATTAGATTTAATAATTATTATTACAATAGAAATTTGCACTTAGTATAATAGAATACATTTAAAACGAGTTTTTACAAAGCAAATTTAAACAACGTTACAAAATTATTCTTTGTTTGTTTATGTTCAATTCACCTTGTTCTACAACATCACATTGTTAACAATGCCATTGTTAACATTAAGCCAATAGCTCGACTGCTAGTACAAATTGCAGATAAAAACCACGTCTTTAGTGTTATGTGAAAAATTATGTGAAAATTAAAAAACAATGTAACTTTACGACATCATAGTAAGGAAGCTGAAAAGAGAAATACAGAATACCATTGTTACCAGAAGAAACAGCACCGTACCTTCAAAGTATTTTTTTCGTAAGTAGATTGGCCAATACGGCCACGACGTCATCAATATTACTAACATGCACCATAAACTAAAGATCCGCTTCCCATGTTTTTTGTAGATTTAATAAGCCAGGAAAATAACAAAAAAAATTCGAAATTAAGTTTTCACTAAACATAAAAATACTTGTTGAACCTCCTAACCAAAAACGATACGAGCATACCAATAACTTCTGCCTATCTGTGTAAAATGCGACTCGACTCGGGAATGCCCTATGCAAGAAATAACAGACAACGTCAAATTTATTCTATGTCAAGGTGATCACTTAGCTATCTACAGAGTCAAAAAATTAAATAAGCAGCACTACGAAACAATAATACTCAGGTGAAAGCCCAGCTTTTCCTCTACGCTAGACATACAGTCCCGCTCGTGATTACTTCCAAAGTTCTCGATATATTACTCCTAACGCGATTGAAATAGATTGTTCTAAAAGAAAAACTTACTCCAGAGCACCAATTTGTTTTCCAACAAAACCACACAACGATAGAGCAAGTTTATCGAATTGTGCATGTTATCCACGGAAGTGTTGAGAATAAATAGTTTTGCTAGGCAGCGTTACTTGACATAACGCAGGCTTTGGAGAAAGTTTTTCATACTGGGCTTCTTTATAAAATCAAGAGGCACCTACCGATAAACTTTTATACAGTACTCAAATCATACTTTGAGGAGAGACATTTCTTTGCAAAGTACAAACACACAACAACAAACCTGCATCAAATAAAAGCTAGTGTACCTAAAGGAAGTGTGCTTGGTCGACTCCTGTGCTTGCTGTATACTAGAGATTTACCTACAACCATGGTTCTATAATTGCTTCACAAGACCTTCAAAAAATATAACCTCAGTAAAAAATGGATGACGTATGAAGTGAACACGTATCATTTACGTTAAGGAAAGAAACATGTACATCAGTCACTAACAAAATAATACCTCAAGAATATGTTGTTAAATATGTAGGAAATTACTTAGATCGACGCCTGACTTAGCAGAAGCACATTTTTACAAAACGTACAAAACTTGGGCTCAAGATACAAAAGAAGTACAGCTTAATGAGCTGAGATTTCGTAGTTTCTTGTATTCCTTTACACCTGCTATATTAATAGGTGGAGAACGAACAGTTGTCTTATTCGAATTCTCCTTACGCTGCTGGTTATTTTCAGTTTCGTTTCTAACTTGTGGTTGGTTTGTGTTTACATATTTTTTAGGAGAGATGTAATGTGATATATTTTGTTTGCGTTTTTTGATTTTCTCTTGTTTACGATCAAATTGGTCTTACGATTTTGCTCTTCTTAACTGCATCATATTTATCAGTTTCAGTTTGACTACTTGTTTAGTAATCAGCCAACTGCTTTCCTTTTATTCTAATTTGCGCATCGTAATTGATTTTTTTTCAGCTCTTTTCATAATCAGGGTAATATATAAATGTTTCTCTTTTTTGGTATTTAGGCCATTGTCTTCTATTTTGGCTGCTGCTTATGACAAATATTTTTCTTATTATTGGGATTTGGTATTCATGCTGATTGTAAACTCCAGACCGATTCTTCGTTACTCACTTCTTTTAAAAGTTCAAAACGGATAAAAAATAAATAATTTAATTATTACATAAACAATTGTCCACTAGTCACGGACTCTGCTTGACTTAGTAGAAACATATTTTTGGAAAAGGCAAACAACAACTTTTAGTGACGACCAAAATATACGAAGTAAATCCAGCAGGCCAAAATATTTACGTAAAGGAATACTACTATAAGGATGTATCATTGACTATATTCCTTTTGAATTTTTTTTTCTGCCATTTACTAAATATTCTGAACATATAGATTGCGAAAGTCTTGGATGCAAATTTAAATTGTATTTAGTATATTTAGTTTAGGTTAATATTGTGATATGTCTTTTTTTAAATAAATCTTTTAAAAATTTAAGGTAATATTTGATAGTCTATGTACTTTATTAATGTACTAATTAATTGATCCATCAACAATTGTTTTGTAGATCTGGGATTATTTGCATATTATTGCCTTGCCATATATTCTTAATAAGGCAGTCAACTGCAACATAGTTCTTCTCTTCAAATTTTCATGCATAATTTAAATGCTTGACAACCAGGGAGTAAGTGTTTTATAATTATTAAATTTATTAAAATAATTGCTTAAATTTACCTTAATTTCTATGGAGAAATTAAACCACGACAAAATAACAACTTAATTTATAAAATCAAATATTTATTGAATTGTTGCACCAAATTTTAATCACTACGTCTCTAACTTGAGATTCCTCAACATACAAAATGTAAAAAATATGATCACAAAATATCTTGCTGCCATCAAAAACGTTAGGGAAAATATTCCTAAAAATTTCTAAAGTTTAAAGTCAAGTGAAAAAAAGTAAAGTTCATAAAGCTTACAGCAATTTGAATATTTTATTTAAAAAAAATCAAACTGGCAATACCAACATATAGCTTGATTAAAGGTGGCGTTAGCTACGCTGTGGCAAACAAAAATTAAGAAGAAGCAATAAAACCTCGTTTAAGTGTTAATACTATTAACGCTGCAAATAAATCAAACGACATACGTGACTTAATGAACATGTTTAAACAAATAATGCAACAAATTAAGGTTTTGACATATTTGCTACTTACATTTGCGGCACAATGCGCAAAATTCAAATCCGTAAAAATAACGTTATGGAACACCAATGGTCTGTCATACCGCATCCGTGAAGATCGGTATTCATAAAGACACATCGAGTTAATATATTATTAATGGCGAAAACACATTTTACAACGAATAACTATATTTGAAATTCGCAATAAAGAAATTCGAGCCACAATATAGTTGTTAAATACTAGATATATTCCATAACCATAACAGCAGTGTATAGGTTACCTTATATTTAGTACGACGGGTAATAAACATTGTATTACATTTATAACATTGTTCTTAAATTCTAAACATTTTATAGCTGCTTATTCTGGAATGCGGCTCAAATAACTTGCTTCTTTCGCATAATTTCGCAACTTGTTCATTTACTATTCAGTACCGACCTGTAAATGGTTGGACTTGTATTACTTTTAGTCAATTTTGACAATGTAAAATTTATAGATAGTAGTCTTATGATCCACAGGGCGATGCTTTTGAAGATTGTTGGAAAGCATGTTTATCTTAGAGATTTTTTAATCTGATCAAAAGCGGTCTCTTCAATTTTAAAATTCTCTAGTATAATAAGACATATTGTGGAGCTATTTTATTTTTAAAATTTATGTCAATGGAATTTAATATGACCGATACAGAGTAATTTACAGATAGCTGATATTGTATAACCTCTTTAAGAGAGATGTCCTAAATGCAGTCACGGCTAATTTTAAACCTGCATTATAAATACTGTCAATGAGTTTGAGAATATCTATTATAACAGTTATCCATTTTAAAGCTGAACAAAGTTAGAAAAATATGCATCACTCTTTTCTAATCACTTCCCCCAAATATTGCATGGTGAAATTTTTCCAACGTTTATGATATGTTCCTATGATATGACATGATCCTAGATAATGTTTCATAAAAAATCATTTCTAAATATACAATTTGGCGTGTATATGTAAGTTTTACGGTATATATTTTCAGTTTTGGAGGAGAAATAAGCTTCGGTAAACTCTTAAGAAGATGCATTTACTATTGGCAGTAGAAAATGTATATCCTATTATATTAGACCAGTTATAGGCAGTGTAGAGCTGATTAAAGTTTGTTTGAGCTATTTCTATGCTCTTGTTACTGCACTAAATAACTAGGTCGTCAGCATAAGGCCTGCTTTTACTGGATGTTTAATGTTATAGATTATTTTGTTTATGGAAAATGCAAACAATGTTACACTAAGAACTGACTGTTGAGGAATACCGTTTTCTTGTGTAAATTTCTGTAATTCATTGTTGCTTCAATTGACACTGAATTTTCTTGTTATTATTTGATTTTTAAAAATTAAATGGCTAGATGACCCTTAATGATTTATAATTCTATTGTTTTTAATATGTTATGTCTACATGTTTGATCGTATGCTTCATCAATAGCTAAGACACATGCTACTATTTCTCTGTTATTTGCAAAAGTATTAATTATTTTTGTTTCCAGATTAACTATTTTATATAGTGTGCTAGCTTACGAAAGCCACTTTTTTTAGTTATAATAGATTTTGCGTTTCTAGCGTATAATTAAGTCTTTCATTGATGATTTATTTAAAAATTTGCATAGGGTGTTTCTTAAAGATAAAGTATTGTAGCTATTGATAACGGTTGTATCTTTTCCTGGTTTTATAACTTGTAATATAATTGCTTTTTGCATTTCTGTTAGAAGCAGTTCGATCATTTAGATATGGTTAAAGAATTTAAAAGTTATTTTTTTGGTTTCGGTAGGTAGATATTTAAAGAAGTAGTTATGAATGTTGTCTGGAACTGACTTGGATAATTTACAATTATAGAATGCTGATTCTAGTTCGTTTAAAGTGATTGAAGTATTCTATATTTCACTATATAACTTATTTTGGTATGTGTTGTAGAAATTGTGTTTAAATCTAAAATTAGGATATAAATATTTACTCAATAAATCTAGTATTTCTTGTTGTAAAGTAATTATGTTTTGTGATATTTTTAAAGCAGGAATATTGAATTTTCCTTTTTTACCTTTTAATAATTTTATTTTGTTTCACTTTACTTTTGTAGCTGTTTATGAATTTGTGGTATACGAGTATACAAATTGTTCCAATGATTGTTTTTTAGCTTGCTTCATGATTTTTTGTAAAAATTTCTTTAGTTTTGTAACATTTGTAACTGTAAAATGCTCCTATTTTTATATCATTCACACATGATTCATGCCACCGAGGTAGGGCTCGTTTGTGTGGACTAAGTTTCTTTTTTGAAAAGCAACTATTTGCTACTGCTAATATCTTAAAAGAATTATATTGTGATATCACATCTATGTGATCATTTTTATTAAATGCATAATTATTATATGTTATATCTTTAACAAATAGATTCCTATTTGCTTTGGGAATTAACATCTTGCGTTAGATATTAATCCTGATCAGTTCATATCTGTTACATTGTTTAACATTTAAAGTTAAATTGAAAAATGATCACCTCCATATAATTTTGATAGGACTAACCATTCCAGTGTTGATGCTATTTGTGATTGGCATAAAGTTAAATCAAATGCGGATGTAGTTTGGAAAGAATAATTAAAATGTGTGTGATTTTCATCATTAAAATGTATTTAATTATTATTTTTTCACAATCTTTCTTTTAATTTTCTTCTATTTGTATTGGTTTAAAATCTAGGGTTGTACGAGTAATTAACTAATAGGCTTCGAAAGTTTTTTAATCCATTTTAGTTTAAATTCCATTGAAATATGTTTAATTTAAAAGGGTTATGTTAAACTAATATTCCAGAGCAGTTTTTATCAGACTCATGGTGCTTTTAATTACAATTTACGACTCTGCAACAACAGGACTTATCAACAACAGCATATAAGTTATTTATTTAGTTGCATAATACTCGTATTAATATAATGGGTTAAGCTAGACAGCATTTGTATGTATCAACAAAATTTGATGAATGTCTCTCGGGACGGATTGTAAATAATGAATGAAATAAAAAAAAAATTATAGAAAACAAATTATTATGTAAATATATACTGAAGAGGAGTGCGCCTCAGGACATAAATAAATGAAATAATAAGTAGATACGGTTGTGTAACTAGACACATATGGTGCAAGATAATTTTATATAAACCTATTGTTAAATATCTATAGGACAGATCGCAATATAAATTAATTTAATTTAAGAAAACTAATTTTTTAAATATCACGGATTCTTTAAAATTAGTGCGTACGTATTATTATTTTTAATTTCCTTCTAAATTAATACTAAAGGTTGATCTCTGAAAGCAAAATATATGTTCGCTTCTAAAATATTATCTTAGCAGCAAACTACAATAAAATAAATTCATTTAGAAAAACACCAAATAGTTAATTAAACTTCCTTTATTAATTATAGTATTTTGGCAGTTAAGAGTAATCTATTACCACAAATACATACCAATAAAGTTTACCTATCATCAAATATTAGAACCATAACCATCGGTGTATAAATATAAATCTCAATTATTTATTACGCAATAAATTTAAATTAATTGATGGCAAATACCGTGCAATATCCATTGCAATAAAGCAAACTAACTCTTAAGTAACTTAGGGTTAAATGTAAAGGGTCTTGGATAATAAGGATATTGTTTGTATATTAATTTTAAGTATTAATTATATTAAGTATATTAGAAAAAGTGATATTCACCGGGACTTAAAGGTGGAAACTGTGGACACTACAATAAGGAAATTTGCTAAGAGTCACCAGAAAACACTTGAGAAACTTAAGTGAATGACGAGGTAGTACACCTACTGGACAACGATGGAAAAAAAATATAAGATTGAAATGTTAAACCTTTTGAGTTAGTTTAATTGAATAAATGTAATGAAATGTAATCGAGCAAAACGTAGTACAATATATATATATACAGTTTTGTCGAAAAAAATAATTCAACTGCCTTAGTGAATATCTATCTTAAGTGACTGCTGCTAAAGTTATCAATATAAAGCTTACAGATGATATCTAATATATAAAGATCTGCACAAATGGAAACACCCTGCGCTACTAATAAATACAGGTACTACGAAAGAAGAAAATTTCACAAAAATACTCGGATGGAAATGAAGCTATACAAACTAAGATAACATATTCGCAAGTAGTAAACCAAGAGAAACAAGAGAGGCAGCTCTAACCTGAAAACGCCTGTAATACATATATTAAAGAAATTATGAAAGTACTAATGAAGCAAATGAGAACCATGTTGAATATAATTAGCCTTCATGCAATATGAAAAAGCACTGTACGATAACGGCTTGTCTTAGCATAGACAAGAAATACAAACATTTTTAATTACCAGCCAAATTAATATAATGTTAGTAGCCGAAACTCATTTTACAAAAAAGATCTACTTGCAAGTAAAAAATTACTCAACGTACTACACAATGCATGGAACTGCTTATGGCGGAACAGATATCATTATAAGGACTTGCATTAAACACCACCAAGCAGGTAAATATAAGCAGGAACACATACAAATTACAAACGTCACAAAAAATTGGAATTGACCTGTCTCTATATCAGCAATTTACTGCCCATCGACACACTCTATATCAAAAACTTAGTTTTCAGATTTGTTTCAGCTCCTTTAATGCTATCAAATAATGTACTGGCTAATAGGTCATAAATCTAAATCATCTATCGAATGTAAACTGTTGCTATATAAGTCTATAAGCCTATATGGACTTACGGTAGAAAACACTGGCGTCAGCTGCAAACTTTAATATAGAGAATCTACAACGATTCCAATCCAAGGTGGTACGTGTTATTATAAATGTTCCACGAGGTACATCCAACGAAGTTGTTCGACCTGCAAGTACCAAGGGTCAAAGACGAAATTATAAAGTACAGCATCAAGTACAGAGACCGACTGGATGACAACTCAAGCATCCTTACGGGGAACGCAGGCTAAAAGGAAAGCTACTAATTACCCAGTAGACTAAAATATTCAAGTGTACATATTCATGTGCACTTGAAAGGAATAATATCTTATAAGGATGTATCATTGATACATTCTTTTCATGTTGTTATTATGTTATGTGACTTACTAAATATATATGGTTAGATTGTAATATTCTAGGATGTTAATAAAAAAATTTTTTTAAAATATTTTACTGAAGAGCAAAACTTTATTGGTTGTATTATATTATATTAACGTTAAAGTGTTTATTATTGTAATGCACTAGATTGTAATAGTTAAAAAATAAATAAAAAGTAATAATTTTCTTTTATTTATGGTTGTCCTTCTATTGCTGCTGCGGTGATTACATATCCAGGCCGTATGTACTATTTTAAATCTTTTATTCATGTTTATGTATATATTATTAAATCTATACATATACATATATATATAGATATATATATATATATATATATATATATATATATATGCATATATATATATATATATATATATATATATATATACATATATATATATATATTTATATATATATACATATAGAATCGGCATCCAATTATTCTGTATATGTTTAATAAAACAATTTTTTCTATTAAAGAAAAATTAACTTTGTTATGAAAACATAATAGCAGCTTTCGACTTCCCATGCAAAGTCATCTTCAGGTAAAATAAATTATAAAATTATACTTTGTACCGGCACTCTATTAACTTATCAATATTAGCCTTGCGTTAAAACATTGTATGTCAGATTTTTTTTTTTGATTACTAAAGATTATTACAATCTGTCCTGCCTATAAAACATTCAGTGATAGGTATGTCAAAATAAAGTGTCTTGCGCGGGATATGCCCATCGACTCATCCCTCAATTTTAATAGGTCTTAGATTCTGTTTATTTGGCTAATATGTCCTGAGGTACCTTCTTTTTCACTCTGCGTACTGTGGAAATATTGGACATTAGACAGCTGGCCAAAATGCCAGCCCAAGTAAGCCTCCTATCTAGGTGTATTCTTAGGTACCTCATATGGTCAGCCTGCGGTATATTGACATTGTTTAAAGCGATACTTGGGCAGTTTCCCTGTCTAGTTGTGAATGTGATATGTATTGATTTTGATTTGCTGGCCTTGATTCTCCAGTTCTTCATCTATGAAGAAAGTTTGCCTAGATTTTTCTGTAGCATAGTCGAGACATTAGCTGGATCATTATGCGATGCCAATATTGCCGTATCGTCAGCAAAGGTTCCCGTCATTACTGAACTTTCCACAGGTAGGTCTGCTGTGTATAATAGATATAATTTAGGCCCCAATACGCTACCCTGTGGCACTCTAGCCTGGATCTGGTGGATGTTCGTTATTGCATCTTCATGTTTAACCATGAAGTATCTGTTCTGAATATATGACCTTGGTATACTGTAGTAGGTGGGAAGTTTTTGCTCAATTTTACAGAGAAGTCCTTCATGCTACACACGGTCAAATGTGTGTAAATATACATATATTATATATATATATATAATATAAAATAATAAAAATAAAATAAATAAAATTATATAAATAATAATAACAAATATTTTACCAATGAGCAATACAATAAAATTACTATATAAAACAAAAATTACAAAGAAACAGAAAAAACAGTGACATTCCATCAAGAAACAATAAAACATCAATTAAAACAGAAAAGCAACACTATTGATCTTTTGGTAAATTCAGATTATTGTTTCTCTTTCGTCCTCTTCCATTAATGTTAGTTATTGAATACTAATTGTAATACGTGTCTCCAATGTAATTTACTTCAGAATTAACATTACAAGTATTGTTGGCAGTGTTGATGTGGCACCATTCTCTGAATACTCTGCTAACAAGATACCTGTTCTTGTCGAACATCGCCGGTTTCATCAAATTAAACACATTAACATGGGATAATGCGTGTTTAGTTGCGCCACCTTTCAATTTCCTTAGTTTAACGTCCGACTTGTGTTGCGTAATGTTTTCCTTCAATACCATACCACAGTCTTTGCAACCCAATTTGTAAACAACCCTTTGTGTTTTCACACATCACGCTTGAACGCAGTTCAAGGCAATAATTCTTTTATTTTATAGGGATAAGAAAAAGTAGTATTTTACAGTTCTTTTAATTTTATCCGAGGCTTCCCCTACGTATTGGATGTATACAAATTTTCTTTCTGGATCTCTTGCTTACTCATCATTACCATTATAATATTTTTTAACTTCCATCCCTATAACATATTCTACCATCGTCCCAGGGTAATTATTTATTTTGAGAATTAATCTAACTCGTCGCTTAATTCTTTTGATATATGCTTGGTATTGGAGAAGAATATAAGCTAAATTTCTGGTCACTCTGATTTTGTGACCTCGGGAATGGAATGAGTTGAAGTCAATAATCCTGCTGGAGACATATGACTTGTGGTACAAACTGATAGAGAATTCGTCATCTTTGTTTCTATGTAAAAAAATGTAAAATTCGTCCTATCCCACAATCTTAACGAGTTTTGGAGCAATACAAATTGACGGCGTTCTCTTGCAAATTTGTGGGTCTCTTCTAATTCTTGCGGTGGGATTTCGCAATATTTTTCGTTGACATTATACGAGAGGGTAACTTGCGTTTGTGTTGCTTCGTGCACCACTGATAGATACGATAACTGGTTCCACTAACCGCTTCTTGATTCGGGAAAGGAAGTATTGCAGTTCACTTGGTGAAGTAATCTACCAAGATCAACACATACTTACTGCTGGTTTGCCTGCATGACAGCAGTCCTACTCTTTCGAAAGGTGCTCCCAGAGTTTAAGTATGCATAGGTCCTCGATTTCTCTGTCAGGGTGCTTTACTAACCGTACAGATATCACAAATTCGACATTGTTTTACTGAGATTCTGTATCTGTACCACTGAAATGTGCACTTGAGAAATTTTTGTGTTCTTTTTCAGTACATCAGGGACTAGTTTATTAAATACTATCAGTTGTCGATATAGCCTTTCATCGTGAAGTTCTTTTTACATGCCGCGACGAGTGCCAGATATTCATCTTTCTATGCTATACTCACAACGTCACCAGATTTTCTTCCATTACATCAGTCGGTTGGGTTAAGCTGTCTGCGGGTGGTGACGGATCGTTATTCAACGTTACTTGAGTTTCTTTGGTTTTATTCTTCGACCCCATCAAGTATATTACACGAACAGTTGCTATCGGTTCTAGAATGTAGGTGAGAATGTTGAGCTCCAAGTCGTAGAACACGAACTTCGGCAGACACTCAACATGTGCCTATGTTAAATGATTATTTCCGCAACCTATTTATGGAATGGTCAACTTCTTGACCAGGGGCTCTATTCCTGAGTCTTGCGAGCAATGGTCGTGGTCGAACAGATTATGATTTATATGAGTGAAACATTTTACAAATCACTTTTTAAAGAGTACTTCTGAACTATAATAATAACTGAATAATACAATTCTGAAATAGTAAAGGAATACTCTTTTAAAAGTGATTCCTAAAATGTTTAACTCATATAAATTAGATTTATTCGATTAGGATCATTGATGAGCCGATTCCTGAGTTTTGCGAGCAATGGTTGCGGGCCCAGATGGTAAAATAAATCTGTCATCTTTGTCTAGAACTATAACTTTTCCAACCTTTCCTTATTGTTTTTGAGGCGTTCCAAGTTCTTCGAGTCTCTCCTTGAATGTTACCGCAATACCTTTACATATGCAAGACTTCAGCAACACAGTAAGCTAGTGAGCATTCTAAGGAAGCTAAGAGTAGGTCGTGCCTAATATATTTCATAATCATTTTGATTTCCGATTATGGAACTGTGTCGGATCTCATTTATCTGCGTCGTCATAGTTTAGGTGTTGGGCAAATATATATGAGTATGTCCACTAAGTATTGCATCATCGAATTTACTTTCGGGTTCCTGCTTAGCCTCCTTATATTCACAGTGCTCACACCCCGTTGGGTGCACATGGTCTTCTAGATAATGCGTCGGCATTCGCATGTTGATGTCTTGGCCGTTACTCGATTTTATACTAATACTTGTTTATCTGGTGTAGCCAACGAGCTAGTTGACTCTCAGCTTTCATTAAATTTGGTAACCAGGTTAACGAATAAATGGCCCCACAAATAGTGTGTGAACAGTTTCAAAGCTTTAGCGATTTCTAGAAGTTCCCTTTGAGGGACACAGTGATTTTGTTTGGCTTTCGAGAATACCTTACTGAATTGTTCTATTACATGTTCTTCGCCTTGTTGTATTTGAGATTACTGCTACCATTCCGGCGATTCGTATCCAAGATAAATTCGCCTACACGTTAGGGAAAATAAGAATTGGGTCATTTGTGAGCTTTATTTTAATTTGTCGAACGAGCACACAATAGGTCGCCTTCTTGTAGTAGTCGGTTTCCCAGTAAGTACATACAGAGATTTAGCAATCTTCGCAAAGTTTGGAAACAAATTTCTGTAGTAAACACATAAACCAAGAAAATCCTGCACTTCCAACAGGTTAGTGTGACTATCGGTCAGGCCTTAATGGCTTTTACTTTTTCTGGCCCCGCAGATACTCCATTTTTAGTAAAAACATTTATTTGTTCGGCGCAAACGGTACAGCATTTCTTCGGATTTAGTTCTAGATTTGCTTTCCGCAATCTCTGGAGTACAGTTTTTAAATTTTCTAATTGAGTCATAGCGCTTTTGCCATTCATCACTATTTTATCCAGATAGACGATGCATGTTCCCATAGGTAGGTGTCTTACCACGCCATTCATTATTCGTTTAAATATTGCTGCTGCATTACATTGACCAAAATGTATTACTTGAAACTGCCATAGACCTTTCTTAATCGTGAACACTGTTTTCTTCCTATCTTTTGGTTTCACTTCTACTTAACAATATGCACTTCTGAGATCAAGCGTAGAAAAGTATTGAGTTTTAGCATTTTTAGTTCATAATATTGTTCTTGAGTTAGGTTTTTGTTTGACTTTTCGTAGACGTTTTGTAGATAGTCCAGAAGGATCTATCTTTATCCTTTGACGGCTCTATGTTTTATGTGATAATCATTCTGCTGTTTAGATTTCTAATGTTTCATTCCCCCAAAGTGTGAAACATTTTTAATTATTATAGCATTTCCTCCTTTAGGTGTATTTTTGGAGTGAGTAGTGTGACAAACTTAATATCTTCTAAATTTAATGAACAATTCTTGTGTAAAATGTGTTTTCGATATTAGACACACATCAATTTTTTTTATATCTAGCACAACATGTAGCTCGTGTTTGTATTGAAATAACCTATTGGCATTCCACACCATAATTCTGAGCTCTCTGTTCATATCTTCTGCTTTGGTATAGCTTCTTTAGTGCTATATTACAATTAAGTGAGTCGTTCGTCAATTTTTATTAACAATTGTTTGTTCAGTTTGTGGTGTGTTAGTCGACTTTATGCAATACTTAGTTAAGTGTTTACTTACACATTAAACACATCGTTCTTCTCTGGACCATTACTTCTATTTATATCTGTATAATTAGCACCTTGTGCGACAAGGTTAGTTGTGCGACAAGGTTAGTTTTGTGTGGTTGTTGAATTTCGACTCTAAAGCCGAGTATATCAATAATTTTTAAAATCTTATTAATATCTTCATCATGATTAAATTATAACATGAACATATTTAATGGCTCTTTTGTTTTCCATTTTAACTTATTGACTAACCTCTACTGCGAAGTTCTTTCACAATTATTTTTAGTGTGCAGAAATGATGCAATTTGTTAGCATCTCTGAATCAATGTATATTCTTTATCTAATCGTATATTTTTTATTTTTTTCTGATAGTACTTATTGTCACATTTATTATAATTCTTATTTCTTTGCTGTAGTACAAATTATAATCAAATACGTACTGTCAACCGCCAAAAAATAATGAAAATACTTTAATACGTTAGAGCATTCGCCAATAAAACATCTCAACTAAATTCCATATTTAGTATTTATAAAATTACTATTATCTGCAATAATGGTTCCTAAGGTTAAATCAGCTATAATAAGACAAAATACCTTTTTCTCCGTTATTATTTATTTAATTGTTTGTAAAGTGCAGTTTATTATTGCTAATAATCAAATTAATAAAAAAAAATTCTATTCTCTTTGTGTTAAATTCTGCTATGTAAAATCTGTTTAGTGTAAAAATACTGAATTAAAGTATTATCTGGCCAAAATTCTCTATTGGTCTAATCGAGCCAAATATTGGAATTCTTCACTTCTTGAAAAACGATTGGGATAGGAAATCTTTAAATTAATTGTATCTTTTAATATTTAATAACAGCACGTAAGTCAAATGATAACTGAAACAATTATGATCTTTCAAAATACGAGTATAACTTATAATAAGATATTAAAAACAAATGTAAACCTCTTTTGACATATACCATCACCATGTATATTATGTGCAATGAAAGGATAAAAAAAAAGATCGTAAACACCCTGCATAATAAGCATAATAAAATAAAATAATGAGAAAACATTGTTATTTAACTATCAACAGTTAACGAAAGAAGAACTTAAATGTATAGTGTAGGTACCCTACAAATATTTTATCTTATCATAGTAATATCGGATATATCTGATTTGGACTTGTGCTAAGATACAGATAGAAAGTATATTTCGTTACGTTTAGGAAAAGATATTTCGAATTTTAAAGATTAACCGCTTAAATGAGGTGTGATGAAGTATGTCGGAGAATAGATAAAACCACATCCAAACATATTTATTTTGTAATTCGCTGCCGCGTATCGCTATCTGAAATAGCTTTTGTGATGGAGATGTTAGTAATTACTACGTCTCTTAATGAGAGATGAGTAAAGCTCCCAAAAAATTTATTATGAAAATTAATTTTATTGGGTTTGCCGTTTGAGAAAATGTAGTGTTTTGCGTTACATCCTTATTGGGATCTCAATGTGATACCTTGATTCAAAAAAAATTCTTATCGGCCACTACTTGTATGAATACATCATTTGAGAGGAGGGGGTTGTGTAGAAGCTTGAAGATTGAAAGCAAAGTAGTCGTGAAGTAATGCATTTTAAACTTTAGTCACAATTTCCGATTAGAAACACCTTCAAAAAAGTCGAGCTATATTTTTATTGTCCGTAAGTCATCCTACATCGCCCAAATGTCGATTCAGATACTATGTCGTATCTGAAAATGTCGTATTCGAATTTTATATTCTTTGGATCCATATTGTTTGTATAGTAACAACGATATACTATTATATGTTTTAATTTAAGTGTGTTAAAAATATTATATTTAAATTTTATTTAATACATATGTACGTTTATGTGATTATATGTGTAGTACGTTACGTACTACTTATGTAGTATATAACAAATATAACAAAGTATAAGCTAAAGCTAATAATAGAAAGACAATAAACTAAAAAACCGATCACTGTTTTTATTTTAAAAATAATTCATATAGAATGTAAGTATAAAATATCTTTATAACCTAATTTATATACATGTTCAGGTGTAGTTGTATTTCTTGAATTGAATAAAGAATTAAAATAAAAACTAAATCCTAAACAATTTTAAGTTTAGTTTAGGTTTGTTTAATTTACGAATGCACTGTAAATAAAGAAATTAATGTAGAAGAATGTATTCATTAACGGCAAATTGTAAGGGCTATGAAGGCTCAATATACATATATCAATAAACAGGGGCGTCTTAGCCATTGCGAGGCACCGGGCGGCCGAACTTTGCGAGGCCCCAGGTGGCAGTACTTTACGAGGCCCCAGGCGGAAAAGTTTTCCGAAGCATCGGGGTGGCACATCTTTGCGAGGCTCTTGTTATTTGCTTAATTTATGTAAATTGAAAGTAAGTATTTTTGATGATGATTGGTGAGAAATGCAAAATTTATAAATATATAAATGTAGAGTTTTAAAATTTTATATTGGAAGATTTATAAAAGTTAACAAGCACAAAGGCATATTTTAATAATAAAAAACTAAGGTACATGAAATTTTTAAAAGATATACGTAGTGATTCTAGTAGGGTTTTCAGAGCGCGAGGCGCGACATTCAAAAACATATATAATAATTAATTTTTCTACCTAAGTTGCTCCGCAAAGTGCTAGGCCGTGCCCTACTTGCCACCCCCTAAGGCCGCCTTTATCAATAAACATAAATTAATATATATATAAATCTATATATAGATAAATATTCCGATCATATCTCGTTTCGAGTATCTGTGATATATATATTAATTAAGTGATATGTATATATATATATATTGTTACAATTTTTTGCGGGGCGTGACGAAGACGGCTTGTGTGCACATAGCAACTATTCTCTTCAGCTTCTAACACCAATTGATACAAACTTGAAAGGGCGTGAAATGGGGAATGAAGGGAGTCTGGCAAAATTTGTATGTGCGAGCGAGGATTAAGGGAAGGGAGAATAGAATTCTCAAACCTACTAAA
Organism: Panorpa germanica; assembly: GCA_963678705.1. NCBI lineage: Eukaryota > Metazoa > Arthropoda > Insecta > Mecoptera > Panorpidae > Panorpa > Panorpa germanica. The sequence continues at coordinate 4,506,700 of OY783210.1, forward strand.
TATACGCCGTAATACGCCTGCGACTGGGGTTCTTTTAAATGATTGCCGAGCGGAGCAATTTTTTACACTATTTAGTCTCGTTGTAACTTATTAAATTTAGAAATAGCCACAATTAACAATAATAAGAAGCATTACACTTTTACAGACTTTATTTAATAACACAAAACAATTACAACTATTTTATAATTATAACTGTTTAATATTTTACTGTGATTGCTTGTTACTGACTGATGTTTTCTTGCGGACTGACTGACTGATTATTACTCGCGGACTGACTTATTCCCACTGACTTGCGACGCGATGCTATGCTCCTTTTATATTCGAGGTCTACGCAGCAGACTACCCCTGGTCACGACACCTCTGACTTTCCAGAATATTCCTATAATTATCCAAATACGCTGTTTAACCTTCCAGACTATTTCTATGACGTTCCACTCAACACGCGTAATATTTGATTCTAGAAAGTTCACATGTAAACAATAACACAAGTGCATGGTATGCAGTTGTTTATGTTATCTCCAACAAACACGCGTAGTAAGCTATGCGCCGACCAGTAAACAGCTTAGTTATCAAAATGTCTTGGTATTTGTACAGGGTTGCGCAACCTTTTCTGCTAATTCCAGTTATTATTTTATAACTATAATTTTTGTATGCTCAGACGCCCGCAAAGTCGTAACAATATAAATATATATATATATATACATAGTAATACATAGTACAAATACATTAATTAGTGGTAACAGGTATCTTTATGAGAAACTGATACAACGTCGTACATATAAAGTAGCTGTTACTGGAATCAATGTCCCTGAATTAACTGTATATTAGTAAGTAGCGATATTTTAAAATAAATTTAAAATACAAAGTTTACTTATTAACTATTTAGGTAGTAAGTTGATATATTTGTATAGCGTAAAGAATTCGGCATTTAAATTTTATTTTTTTTGATGTGCTGTATTGTGATTTTATTAAAATACGAAATTCTTACATTATACTTTAAAAACTTTCACAAAAATTAAAAACAAGAATTTTGAACCAAGTTGTCAACTGGATAAAACCCTCTTTAAAAGAAATGTCAATTAGTGGACGTCATTATTTCTTACTGATTTATCTTAAAGCAAAAAAGCTCGCTCGATTTCTCGCTCTATCACGCTCAAATGCTTTATTTTAAAATTTCGCCAAATGGCGGTCGCTTCAATTTTTTTAATGAGTTGTAAGCGAAAAATCGCTCGTTAATTTTTAAAAAATAGAAGTTTTATTTAAAATAAAAATTCTTCGATCGAATTATTTAAAGCTTAGAACATGCTAAATAAATTTCATCTATTTAAATCCAAGAAGTTTTTAAATATAGTGGCCGCCGCATCTAAAAACGAAGTTTTGTAAAAAACGCTTGCATTGTTTCTGACAAATTTAAAAAGAAAAACATTTCCATTTTTTTAAATTTTGAAGCATGTATCCTAAATAAGTAACGTTAAAAATGTAATTTAATTTTAGTATATGCATCAAGTCGCCACATTGTTTAGTATTTGAGTGAGACAAACATTCATGTATCATGACTTGTTAGTGTGTGTAAATGCAGTTTTTTAAATAGCAACAAATTAGTGCGTTAAGGTTGCAAAAAAGTATTTGTTAATAATTCTTTTGTTTATTTTTTATCATAATTTTAACTAGAATTTTTTTAAAGAAGTGTATTTTATGAATATTCATGTACTGGATACAACCAAAATAAAAGGGGGTAGGCCCCCAGATAGTCGAGTTAACGCTCAGAGTGAATACATAGTTGACAGTTACTTAGTGAAAAAAAGTCAAATAATTCTAATCTAGGTTAATTTACTGCACTTAATGTGTCTTCAATATTTTTGAATTCTTTTTATAAAATACAATTCCTCCTCTGGTTTGTAATAGTTGATAGTTTTATTATTGTATACTTATACACAGATTAGGTTTTATTGTGATTTTAGTATAGTATAATTTACATAACTAATTGTAATAATAGATTATATATGCATTAGCTTGTAAGTAAAGTAAAAATTTTGCAATCTATGTATATAGATATAATTTAGTTATTATTGTTTTGTTACTAAAAATATAAAAAACTTTTAAACTTAATTATATTAAATAAGATTAACATGACACATGATGTTTTTCTATAAAGCAAAGTTACTTTATTTAATCGGTTATACAGGGCTATTTAAAATAAAACAACCTTTATTCATACAAACTAAATGTAAAAAGATATACATTTTTTACAATAATCTCCTTAAAAGTAGTATTTTGGGCTGACTTCTAAAAAAAATTTAGCTTTGTGAAAACCCGCAACAATGAAGGACATGTGTTTTGCGAGGAATAGGCTTTTGCGTTATCGTTATAGAGCATCTTAAAGTTCCACGATCGTAATTCGATGATCCTGTATGATGTTAGAAGCGGTTGTACCACTTCTTTATTTATGAGTTGCTCATTGCTTCATCCTCAAAAACCTATTTAATTCTGCGAATCATGTCTACTTGAGAATCGTCACAAAACTTAAACTAGTAGCGCTGTTAAAATATCTAGTATCTTGTAAAAACCGATAATCCGACGGCGCTTACTTATACTTCTTCAATCATTGACGGACTATTGTGCCAAACAGCTACTGCAGAAGGGGAGAAATTAATTCATGCAGATTACGATTGCCTACTTACATTTACTAAATTACGTCTCCCTTGCTCATAAAGTATCAATTAATAGTAATAAAAATAATGTCAATGTAAGAGCTATTGGCTATATTAGGTAAACAAAACTAAGAAGATCATGCACCCAGCACTAATCAATCAAAACAACCTGCAATTTATCGATTACTAATATATACACATATCATATGATATTAAGGATCGTCTAGTGATATTATCTTAACTTACAATATTTAGAGTTTGATCTTTACACTACTATTATGATTGTACGTGTTCTGTACGACTTAAGTTTTCAACTTTACGGTTTGATTGTCCAAAAGTGGAAATACTTCGCCATTTAGATGACCGTGTAACGGTTAATTTTTTTGTGCTCTGTGTAAAAGTGTGAATAAACGTTTATTTATTTAGACAAAAGTTTATTTATTTTACTAATTTGCAAAATTGCATTGCTTATGCTGTTTCAGTGATGCAATTATTTCTATAAACCGATGTTATAAAAAAATTAATATAGTGATTACCGCAAATACTTAACTAAGCTGAATATATATAATTAAAGTTTAAGTAATTTAGACTTTAATAAAAAAAACAATTTATTTTAGTTTTACTTAAATAATATTTATTTGGACTAATAATCACTGCGCGATGCAGCTTGTGCCTAGTCTCAAATGGTGAGCCCGCCAATTACTATCTGCGCGATGCAGATTTTACATGATTTTGAACTAACTAGATTAAGATTAACATATTGTTTATATACTATTTTACTATCTCTAAAGTGCATGGTCAGATACTGAATATGAAGTGCAAGATACTGAAGAGACATTGTTAGTTTGTACTTGTATGGAATATGAGTTATAACAATATGACATTAATATGGCGGATACTATTGTTGATGATATAGTTATTAAACGGAAAATACAATGGTATAATGAACTAAAACCATAGTTTCCGAACACAAGTTACTCTGCGAACACGCGGCCATATTAGAGCCACTGTAATTCATTTAGTAATTTTGTATTATTTACGAATGAAAACGAGAAGAACAAAGATGCCTGGTTAATGTTAAAGGATGGAAAAACGTAGTTGGTAGGAAAGTACCGTAAAACAGACCGCACTTTCACAGCAAGGACCTTCGTCTTTGAAAAATCAGTCAAAAGTGGCGTACTGAGTATACAACTACCAACATCTAAAACTAATGCATGCAATGATGGCTGTGAGCAACAAGCAGAGAATGTTGAAGTCAAAGACAAGTCGACCAAACCACGACCCATATTTGTGGACAAATTAAGCAATATACAGCCACTAATTAAATTACTCGCTGAGAACAAGAACGAGCAGTACAAAATTAAAATTCTGCTAAAGTAACAGAAAGAAATGGAGGCGAGTGTTACACATATATAACTAAGGAGAAAAGAAAGTGTATAGTAGTTTTGAAAATTATGCATCCATCTAAAGAATCTGAGGAAATGAAAAAGTCACTATATATACTTGGCCATACAGTTACCAATATCTAAATCATAAAAAGGAGATACCAAAAATCTTACTGGCACCGAAAACAAAATGCATTAGGTGCGCTGGAAATCACAGCTCAGCTGACTGCAAGAGCACATTGAATATTAACCATTATGATAAAAGCAAAGTATAACAACACTAGCTGATGGCTAGACTTAAGACGGCATTAGCTACGCTCAACTACCAAAAATACAGAACAACCACTGGAATTTCCCCACGTGCAAATACTATTTAAACTGAAAATGAACCACAAGCGTGAACTAATGATCTTGCTTAATCAAATAATGCAACGAATAGCACCTATACCAATCCTACTAATAACACTCACGACCAAAATGTTGCAAAATTCAACTCCTTAAAAATAGTCTTTGGAATACAAATGGCCTCCTACAATATACTCTTGTGGTTTAATCATTAATGGAGACTCACCAAGGTGACTTCGCATTAATTTCAGAAATGCTCTTCAAAGCGAAAGGCTATTTTTGTTTGCCAAATTATAAATTTTATCACACAAGGCATCCTGATGGCACAGTATAAGGAGGGTTTACAATATCAATAAGAAACAATATCAAAAATTACAAAGCGATATCCTACTGCACTAAAGAAATTATAGCAACTAATGTACTTGTTAAAAATTGCAAAAGTACAATAACTATATCAGCAGTGTATGTCCACATAGAGATAATATTAAGAAAGAGGATTTAATAGACTACTTTGCAACAGTCGGACGCATATTTATAGCAAGCGATGACTATAATGCAAAATGCACATAATCGTATTAGGGATTACAAATTATAACTCCCAAGTGACGACAATTATTTGCAGTCAAACAATTACAGCTGAATGTTGCTACTACAGCTGAATGAACTACGCATCTAACAATTTTTTGTGTAACTCAAGGTATTTCTAATGGTGGTATAGAATGCGAATCTAGTGTAAAACTATCGTCGAATCACTCTCCCGTTGTAATAACATTGAATGAGAGAATATTTCCTGATTAAATTTATTATATAGAGTTTTATTATCTTAAACTATAATTTGTAGCTCTCCTAATTGCTAAATTAACCTGTCTACTGTTTTTTCAAGTACAGTTCATTGTTTTCAGATTTTTTTACTTGCAAATCCATTTTTTCCCCCAGTATACAGTAGAGTTTTCTCTCGATCGTTGGTTCCATTAACTGTTCTTTTCTTTTTTCGGAAGGAGTTTGATATCAAATCTATTTTTGTTTAATCGAGTTATCCTATTCATGATCAGCTTAAAATTTTGCACTAACTGTTGCAATAATTTTTAAAACGTAATTTCTTATTTGTTTAAATATTACATTAGTTAATGTGAAAGCTTTTATCCGCGGCCACTCCCCTTTTTTCTAATAATGGAATTATTTTGCCCCCTACTTATCTTCCTTCACTACTCCGTTTAAAATGTAACGTCACGTCACAATATTGTAGCTTTGTCCCGCCTAAAACTGGTTTCTTTTGTACTAATTTACCTAATAAAGTTGACTTCTAAGTATTCACTCTCAATACAAATGTCATTTTAGAAATACCTAATCTCTTGATATAATTATCGCCTAGCAAGCAACTTAAATCACAATATATTAAACACTCTTAAAAATGTTCTCAAATTTATTACAAATTTAATAGACAAATGCGTATTAAAATTAAGGTCCGGTTATTAATATTTTTTTAGATACATTTTCGTCTAAATTTGTTAAAGAATTTTTTGAAAATTCGCTGTATATGTTATAAAAATTATTATACCTGGATCTATATTTTTTTTTAATAGCTAGTTCTGAAATATGCTTGCCCTAGAACCTGTTCTTAAATTTATATAGTTTTTTTTGAAAGTGTATATACTCAAGAATCACAATTAAATTTTATAGAATTTTTTATTTACCTAATATTTGGACTTATTAAGTTAAATCACAAGAGTTAAGACTCTTAAATTGTTCTTTTAATTAATTTATATTACTACTAGCATGTTCTTTTCTTGATTTTGCTTCTTTTGCATTTCTTTTTGTTTTAATTTATAATTATTATGAAGCCTCAATGAGTAGTAACTAACATTTGTTTCTTTAAAAACCTCGTGATTGCGTACTGTTTCACTCAAAAGTATTGCTATCTCATTATAATCCTTCTAGAGCGCACTTACTTACAAATCAATTACACTGTTCGTCTTCAGTTGCAGACGAATTGATTAGTCAATGTATTGCCTTAGCCAGAGATGTGTGTTTTTCAAATACAATAGTAAATAACTATTTAGTATTTTTTATTTAAATATCTTTTAGGAGTATAGAATTTTATATTTTATTTGAAAACTTTTACCAACCTATTTATTATTTGGAAAATACAAAATACCTTTTTCATTTTAATCAAAAAACATAATTTTTTTAATATAAACTTAAAACATCACCAACATTAGCACCATCTATTTTCTTAGAATTATAATTTAAAATGATAGATGTGCCTATTATTTTTTTATCCTTGCTGTTACTCCCACTATAAGACATCTGATTTTCGTTTAGCTAAATTTGTTTATCATTTTTTCTCTTTCATTATTTGTTTTACTACAAAACAATCACTCCACTACATTCTTTACTGAAATATATATACATAAATATATATTATTTTACCTAATAACGCTTTAATCCGTAAACAATCACAACTACAAATAAATATTTTCTCCTTCTACAAAATAAAAATAATTCCTGTTAAAACTACCTGCCTATACTTAAGTTATCCATTATCAATTTTTTAAACCTAAATGGGTGCGGAAGCCAAACAAGGAATACGTACAAAACTGTTAGTTTGTGAAGTACCGAAAATAAAACAAGAATATATGAAAACTCTATATAATACAATTAATAAGAAAAAGGAAAACAGCGAATCTCATTATATGTTTGTGGATGACTTGGACTCTTCGACAACCCGTGACCATGGTAACACAACCATAGAACTGGAAATATTACAGTATTTAAAAGACAGTAATATTAACATAGATTCTTTTATTAATTATCCATACATAAAGAAAACATTTTTATAAACACAACCTCTTTATACTAAGTTCTGCCCCAGTAGAACGTGTCTTTTTGTTTGATGGAATGATAATAAGACCTTATCGAAGAACAATTAAAGATAAATTATATTAACAAATAATGGTATTAAAATCCATGACATAAATAACTATAATGTAAATTATAATATACATTAAGATATAATGTAAATTCTCATAATTATTAAAAAAAAAACATTTATATTAGTAACATAGAGTATTCTATTTTCTCAAAAGTATTTTTAAAATACGTATTTTGTTTTTCGTATTTAATTACTATCATAAAATTTATTTTTTATTTTGTATTTGAAATAGGAAAATAACGAAGTATTTGCAATATGTATTTAAATGCTTTTGAAAAGCATTTGTGCACATCTCTGGCTTTAGCAATAATCTTTTTTTTTTCTCTCCATTTCAGATTCGTTTTTAAGTCAATTTTCACTATATGAAAAAAATAAACAAATACACTAGTTAATTTCACACCTACCAATATCTAGTCACCGGACAAGAAATCAAAACAATATATAAATATAAAAACATAAGCAGTCATACTGCTAATATATTACTGTACTAGTAAATAAAATAATAAAAGCTTAGCTTACAAATATAAAATAAATTTTTTATTTTAAATAATTTTATACCCACAAAATTAATTCACTCATTAGGTATTTTAAACAAATCTACAAGAATGCCAAATTATTGTATTGCAATAAATCCAAAATCGCAGATCACATAAACAAAACAAAACCTCTCTGTTATCGCTGTAATACGAGTATAATTAACATTCAGAAAAAAATTAATTAAAATTAACTTTTATAAAATAATTTTCTTTTTTGAATGTCAAAGGACATGGTAATTTATCTAATTATTCAGGTAATTGATACTTAAAATCTATCGTTGTTGTTTAAATAAAACAGTCATCGTTATCATCAATCAATGCCGTGAATACCTTCGACGCTACACATCTTTAAGCTACTCATCCAACGTTACTATTGTAAATATACTATAAACCTTATACCCATTGTTCTGCCATGTTGCCAACAGTTTCTCATTAAGTGCTCTTTTATTATTTGGAATTCTTCTTCCATGGTCTATCCCATCCCCATCTATTGTTTCAATATTAATTTCATCGAGTGATATTGGTCAGTCTTTTCTATAGTAATTATTCACTCCCGTTTTATTTACTTATAAGTCTATTGGCAAGCAATCACTATTAGTGCTTCTAAAGACACTGTTCTACATAATCCTAATATCATCAACGAAATAAATCTTTGTGCTGCTTTCCTTCTTATAATGGTTTTATTTACATCTTTGAAGCAGGCAGCAGCACCGTATGATATGATTGTTATAGCCATTCCTTTAAAAAAAAACTCTAAATACCCTTTATCCGTAGTCCTAATCATTTCTTGTTACTCTCTTTAGTTTTCCCATGCGTTTGCATAATTTTTCTCTGATATGTTTAACGTGCTCAACAACATTTAGATTTTCATCCTGGATTATTTCTAATACCTAATAGGTTTTGGGCATGATATGGTATTCGATTTATATTTAACTGTCAGAGGTCTTTAAAATTTTTCTTTGAGCATAGTTCCTTTGGTTGTGTCCGTAGATATCTTCATTTTGTGTGTATCCATAAAGTTACTCATCTGCTGCATTATATGGTCAACATTTTCTTCCAACTGTTTCTGCTATTCACGTTAACTAGAAGTAGTTTGTCATCAGCGAAGCATATGTTTACAGTCTCAATGTGCGTATTTAATGTGTTCTCATCTAAAAATTCTATTAAATGGGTCTTAGACCTAATCATTGAGGACACTTCTTCTTCATTATGTTGTTTTCAGTTTGCAATACCAATACCTTATGGTAGAAAAAAATGTCAATAATGGTATACAGTTATCTAGATCATCTAGCATGCCTTATTCTCCATAGAACGCTATACCACAATACAATATCGAAAGCACCTTTAATATCAATTAAGATTATCATTACATACTTTTCGTCTGCTTGCTTTACTTTATTCAAAGACATCACTAATGCATTCTGTGTGGATGTTTTCTTGTTGACACAAAAGTGCATCTTAGCATTAAATCCTTGTATATAATAATTAGCGAGTAGTCTCTTAGCAAACAGGTTTTCTAATATTTTCCAGCATCGTGATGGAACGATTTGAGTTAACATCAGCAGGGTCTTTATCCTTATTTTTCAGGAAAACCAAAAACAACTCAATTTTTTAGAAATTTCGAAACTTCATTAAGTTTAAACAATTAAACTAGGCATATTTTGTAAAAACTTTTAACCACTTCAGTTGTTATTTTATCATTCTCTGATGATTCGATTGTGATTAAGGAAAGCTAAAAATAAAAGTGTTATCAGATAGCAGAAGCCGTCTAGCATATCAAAAAGTTCAAAAACAAGAATGCGACGGGAAGAGATAGGAATAAGAAAAAATTCTGAAAGATGGGGGAAAAGCAGATAGGGAAAGAATATATGACAGTTATAAACACAGCATGAAAGAGGGAAGCATTATCGGATAATCGGAGAGATAGAATATTCCAAAAACGTTCCAACACCGGTCGGGCGTAAACATAACCGCTTTCGTTTAGTTTTTGAACGATTTGCATTTTATAGGGATGAAGTTTTCATTTTTTTTCAAAATCATTTTCAGTTACTATAGAGGCAGCAATCTTTCTCAATGATTTACTTGGAGCTCTAATGATTTCTTGACGCATACCACTCGTTCTGGCATAGTGGCTGACGAAGACGTTTCAGGGTGCGGCATATTAACCATTGTTCCTTCTTGTCAGAATATTTGTACCCACGACCATAAAAGCTGCGCGCTCGGACCATCGTTTAACCCCCGAATATCAAAGTACAAACAGAAAGCACGACGTGCTCGAATCAACGATTCACCACACTTTAATTATTGCTGCACTGCAAACTCGCGATGCGCTACCGACCAGTAACACATGGTTACTAACAAATACCGCAAATACGACACAACCGACCTCTATCACTCCCATAGACCCCTATTAAAAGAGTAACGATAATTTAAACTTGAAAGATTTCTGCTGGACACCCTTTATATATATTCTATGTAACTTTATAATAATACAGACCTACTTTTTGTTTTATGGTCAGTTATTTGTATTCGTTAATAAATGACATTGTATATAATTTATGTTTAAAATAAATAATACACTTTATTGTCTCTTAAACTGTATAAAACTGTAAATTTAACGAACATTAAGTTGGAATTTTATATAAATAATATTTGATCATTGGCATACAGTTTTATGAGACTTTAATGTACTTTGAATTCAAATAAGAAACAAAATTAAAAAAATGCTAAGTATGCTAATAACCCAATATAAATAAAATAAGTACTTTAAACAGAAATGTAACCTTAGTCTTGGCAATCGAGCTGATAAATTAATATATATTTTTCAACAAACATTGTCTTCACAAATTATAATTCAGAATTGCATTTTTGTTTGTAGACAGCTCTCTATGTCTTTTAACTACACCCATTTCTAATTAATGTGTTTGATAATTTTTTATGTATATTATAATAGGCTGTAAATATACATTTTCCTATTTCATTAAAGTATTTTTGAAAATAATATCTTAAGAATATGGGTTGAAATGCCATAAAAAAATAATAAAATGTATGTTATTGAATTTTTTCAACATTATGAGTTACAGTAATGAAACATTTTACAGTGCAATTAAATTTATTCATTAAGTAGTTACTTTTTGATTAGAAAATTATACATTTGTCTTTTTGTTCGAGTATTTTCGATGCGCCATATGTATTATACAAATTACACTGCTAGTGCTATCTTTAAGTTAGTGTTTTTTAGATTCTGTGCGTTTGTATCAATAATAAAGAAATCTCTGATTCATTACACTTAAAACATATACTTAATACAATTTTTAATAAATATTTTTTATTTATATTTTCATTCATAGTTTTTCTATACTTATCTATACAATTAATTTTCTTTATTTAAAAATGTATGCTGCTAAAATAGCTGGTAAGGGTTAAGATTATATAATTTTGCAATAAAGCAAAAAGTTAATAAAGAAAATTTTACAATAAAGTTATGCAAAGGAGTTATAGTAAACATTTTTCCTAAAAATGCTTCTGCATTTTGTAAGAACAATTTTATAGTATTGTTTTTTTTATTTATATTGTAATTGCAATAAATACAACGAACCTTTATAACGGTAGCATCTGCTGCCATATCTCCAGAACAATGCATTTTCTTTAACATTTTTTAATGAGTATTTTCCACTTTACTTATACCTCTTTTAAAAACACAATCTTCCTCTGTGTGAGTAATATAAGGACAGCGCTTAACATTTAAAACATAAATTTCTATTTTATTTATTTTCCGTAAAGTTTTCTTGAATTAAAAAAAAGGAGGATAATACCGAACGTTACGGAATTTCAGAAAGTCACTTACTTATCAAGCTGCCCTCGTAATAAAAAATAATTAATAATTCAGAGTCAATAATAAAAGATAGTAAAGCTTCCATCTTAAGATAGCAAGAATTGCATTTTATATTCCAAGTCAACTGTGTTGTAAGTGGCGTTTAGAAAATTGAGACTGTTTTAAACATAAATTTTCTTTTTACAATTTCTTAAATGAATGGTCATAGATGGTATGTATTTTTATGTGTTATTACGAGTATTTTGATATTATGGTTGTCTTGATTTTAAAATAGGAAAACTTATTTCAATGCTTGTAGTGCTTAAAGTGTAGTTTCTCTGAACTCAATTTCAGAAAATTAACGCTAACTGAATATTTTGTTAAATATTTTGACCTATGTGTTAAATATAATTAAATATATATATCTTCATATATATAATAACATAAATAAAAATATATCTTCAAGCTGAATCTAATATAGCTCCATTACAATTTAGAATCCAACTCCTTAGTGATAAATTTTATGCTAAATGTGAAACATTATCAAAATTCCAAATTATTGATAAAATTAAGTTATTATCTACATATATTCAAAACTCTTCTTACTGGACCAAAAAGAATTAACCTATTTTAATAAATAGTTACATGAAATTAAAGGATCTAAATATTTAAAGAAATTCCAAATCTCAATAATGTCAAAATCTCAAAATCAAAATCATTTAATAATGCGATAAATAATGAAAATTTTTGAAATCTACAAGTCTAGGTCAGTTTTCATTATCTAAAATGTGCAATTCAATATTCACTTACTATTAAGTAGCACAATAAACACGTGTTTAATTTAACAAGTACAAATAGTTTATTAACACAATAATAAACTTATCACAAGTAACAGATGACATTAGCTCATAACAAAATAGTACAAAAATAGTTAATATTCAGTGATTACAAATAATTACTCAAATTACACCTTAAGTGTCTTAATTATTATGCAATAAATTGGTTCAGTTGATGAATAACTCTATTTATATAATTGGTCACTACAAACCCCTGTTTGTAAGCTTGAATTTTATTGACCAACTTTAAGTAATTCAACTATAAACTTCTTTGACTTCTTAATTGACGCACATTTAATTATACAATTAACAGAATTGAATTAACAACGGTTTATAATTTTTTACTTAACAAGAAAGACTAAGACAAATTTTACACAAAAAAATGACTTATTGCAGAAATGTCATATCATTGAAAAAAAAAGATTTATGTGCATTGGTAGTTTAAAATTCTCATTTAACACAAAATCCTAAATTACTTGCTCTATTCGCTAAGAATATCAAAACTACTATACTGCATTAAAAACAATTCTGTATTGTACTAAGCTGCTTGCTTGAAAATTGTTTAATTTTTCAAGGTTAGTACCTTTTGTAATGAGAGCCTTTGTGTAATAGTAACCGACTATTCTCGGAACATGAAACAATTACTGTTATTATTTAAAATACGTAGAATCTTTTGTGTCTTTTGCTAGCGGGTAAACATTACACATGCGTGCTTCTTAAACTAACTAATATATATACATATATATATATATATATATATATATATATATATATATATATGTGAAACGAAAAAATATATCGAGCATACAAAATAGGCGTAACTATAATACCCGGTCTAAGAAAGTCATAAAGAATGTGATTAATGACGGTATGTTTTAAATAGAAACCAAGTGACAGGTTAAAAGCAATTATAATGTGTGGAACTTTAAACCACTGAGTGAATACATGAGGGGATGTGTTTATTGAAACAAACCAGGCATATTCTGGGAAGTAATAAAAACAAACCTTTTTAAGTCAAGCTGAAAACTAATGTAGAACTGAGTATATATTAACTAGAACTTAAGGTTGTTTGTGCATTCATTGTTCTGTATTTGTAAAGTAAACACCAACGTTTATATTGTATCATTATTATTATCATTATTATTATCATCGTTATTATTTTATTCAATAAATGTATTAAACCAATTATGTGATTCTTTATCATCCTGACAAACCAACTAAGATATTACGTAGTTGAATATTAATTGAATTGACATTGCCCTAAATTAAATAAGAGTACCTTGATTCCACATCAGATTAGCGGATTGGTTATTGCTTTCCACATAAGAAGTTGGATAGTTCTTGTTTTCCACATCATGAGGTGGCATTGTACTCTCGTTTTCCACATCAGAAGTGCGGATTAGCAGCTCATAGCGAATTGAACTAAGTGCGCGAAGTGAATAATACAAAGAAGTGCGGATTAGTAACTCATAGCGAATTGAACTAAGTGCGGATTAGTTATCTACGAGTTATACACAAGTGAATAATACAGAGAAGAATAATACAAGATAGTTTTCTACAAACAGTGCTTTCAAGTGATAGTTCATTAGCGGAATAGTCGAGAATTTATAAGACGGACTTTATAATAGGACTAGCAAGTGAATTGTATCAGAAAAGTGTGTAAACTGTTTTACGAGGAGAAAATTGAAAATGTCATATAACGTAAACATGAACGATACTACTGTGGAAGATAGTTTGTTAGCTGGACGCTCAGGTAACTCAACATCTAATGAAGATAGTTGGTTGGGAGTACAAGCAGAGCTGACGAGGCTTAGAACAGAACTATTGCAGTTGAGTATCGGGAATAGTACAATACAGGAACAGAGAATGAATCATCATGGGTTTATGCCGACACAGAACCTGGAATGTATACCTGTGTTTAACCCAGCAAGCACGGTATTGACGGCTACAGCTTGGGTGCGAAAATTGGAGGATATAGCAGACATTTATGGCTGGAGTGATAAAGTGAAGCTTCATCAAGGTGTCAACAAGCTGCAGTGTGCCGCGAAAAACTGGTTTGATGCTAGTTTGAACGTAGTCAAGGATTGGACGACGTTCAAATACGAATTAATCAGGAATTTTCCAGTGGAGTACGATGAATCTGACGTACACATGGAACTAATGAAGAGACAACGAGGAAAAAACGAAGCAATAGAAGATTATGTATACTCGGTGAAAGCGATCGCCAGTAAGAGTGATAATATCAGTGAAAAGGCCGTGATAAAATACATAATAGCCGGACTAAACAACAAAGACTTGATAAGTGTGTTATCAATGTGCGACTGTAAAACAGTGCCCGATTTGTTGTTAAAAGTAAAACGGTATGATTCGACGCTATTGCAAGTGCAAGAAAGGAATCATTTTAGTGTACGTAAAGACAGACCAAAAGACTTAAACGCGATAAAATGTTTTAATTGTAATGAACTCGGACATAAAGAAAACGTGTGCCGAAAAAGCAACGAATACCTTAATAGTAAAAGAATTGAATCAAGTGAAAAGATAAAAAGTGAAAGTAAAATAAAGTGTTTCAAATGTCATGAAGAGGGACATATTTCGAGAAATTGTACCGCGAATAAAACGAGTGATGCTTTGTTAGTGGACACAAATAAAACATGTAATATGACAAAAGACATGAGCATAGACAGTATCAGTTTTAAATGTCTGATTGATACCGGAAGTGATCAGAATTTGATTAGAGCTGACGATTATATTAAATTAAGTAATAAAGCGGTTGTGCGCGAAAACAATATTGTATTGACTGGAATCGGAGGATTTAAAATCAAAGTTTTGGGTGAATTTAGTGCTCAAGTGAAAGTAGACAATGAACAGTACTGTACTAACTTTTTAATAGTTCCATCAAGTACAACTAGACATAGTGTTGTAATTGGTAAACCTCTGCTAGACCAAGTAGAAACCACAATAAGTGTAGACGGTATTACCATGCGAAAAAAGTACGTGGAAAGTGAACAGTATAAAAAATTATGTGTAGCCGACGACGAAATCGTCATGGGTAATAACAATAGTCCAGGTGCCAGGGCTAAAGTTGAGGAACTAGTTAAAACTTATGAACCAAAAGTAACAAGGGTTACTGAAGCAGCAGAAATATACATGACCGATGAGGTTCCTGTTTTTCAAAATTCGCGACGTATGGCTTACTGCGAACAAGAAGAAGTTGAGAAACATGTAGAAACCTGGTTGAACGACGGCAAGGCCGAAGAGCAAGCATTAAACAAAACTTATCAGCGTAGCATAAATACTACACCGTTCAAGTTGTTAACAGGTGCGACAATGAAAACAGATGAGGAGACGCATATCTCTCAGCTGTTAGAAAAAGGTAATCGAGAAGTGCGTGAGGACGACTTCCACGAGTTACGTGTTAACGCCCAGAAACAAATATTGAAAACACAGGAAGAGAATCCCAGGAATTTCAATAGAAATAGGAAACCAGCTAGGACATACAAAGTCGGAGACATTGATGCCGTAAAAAGAACCCAGTTTGGTACTGGATTTAAATTACATAAGAAATATTTAGGACCGTATGAGGTTACAGGAGATGACCCAAATGAGCGGTATAGGGTAAGACGTATCGGTGCAGGGGAAGGTACTTCTAATACACATTCAAATGCCGATCATGTGAAGCTATGGGGCGTGTTCTCAGACGACAGCGATTCTGAAACTGTTGTGTCAGGTGCCGAACAGCAAACAGATGACCGCAGTGACGTATCGTCTTTGGAGGCCAAAGAGGAGTCATATGGCCGTGTGAAACGAAAAAATATATCGAGCATACAAAATAGGCGTAACTATAATACCCGGTCTAAGAAAGTCATAAAGAATGTGATTAATGACGGTATGTTTTAAATAGAAACCAAGTGACAGGTTAAAAGCAATTATAATGTGTGGAACTTTAAACCACTGAGTGAATACATGAGGGGATGTGTTTATTGAAACAAACCAGGCATATTCTGGGAAGTAATAAAAACAAACCTTTTTAAGTCAAGCTGAAAACTAATGTAGAACTGAGTATATATTAACTAGAACTTAAGGTTGTTTGTGCATTCATTGTTCTGTATTTGTAAAGTAAACACCAACGTTTATATTGTATCATTATTATTATCATTATTATTATCATCGTTATTATTTTATTCAATAAATGTATTAAACCAATTATGTGATTCTTTATCATCCTGACAAACCAACTAAGATATTACGTAGTTGAATATTAATTGAATTGACATTGCCCTAAATTAAATAAGAGTACCTTGATTCCACATCAGATTAGCGGATTGGTTATTGCTTTCCACATAAGAAGTTGGATAGTTCTTGTTTTCCACATCATGAGGTGGCATTGTACTCTCGTTTTCCACATATATATATATATATATGTGTGTGGAAAACGACAGTACCATGCCACTTCTGATGTGGAAAACAAGAACTATCCAACTTCTTATGTGGAAAACAATAATCAATCCGCTAATCTGATGTGGAATCAAGGTACTCTTATTTAATTTAGGGCAAATGTCAATTCAATTAATATTCATCTATGTAATATCTTAGTTGGTTGTCAGGATGATAAAGAATCACATAATTGGTTTAATACATTTATTGAATAAAATAATAACGATGAAACAATAATGATAATACAATAAGGTTACAATATAAACGTTGGTGTTTACTTAACAAATACAGAACAATGAATACACCAACCATCTTAAGTTCTAGTTAATATATACTCAGCCCTACATTAGTTTTCAGCTTGACTTAATAGGTTTGTTTTTATTAATTCTAAGAATACGTTTAGTTAGTTTTGGTAAACACATCCCTCACGTATTCAGTCACTGGTTTAAAGTTTCACACAATATAATTGCTTCAACCTTTCACTTGGTTTCTGTTTAACATATACCCTCATTAATCACATTCTTTATGACTTTCCTAGACCGGGTGTCATAGTTATGAGTTCTCTCTATGCTTGATTTATTTTTACGTTCCACACGGCTATTCGACCTTTCTTTAGCCTCTAAAGACGAAACGTCACTGGTGTCATCTTTTTGCGGTTCGGCTCCTGACACAACATCTCCAGTTTCAGAATCACTGTCGTCTGAGAACACGCCCCATGGCTTCATGTGATCGGCCTTTGAATGCGTATTAGAAGAACCTTCCCCTTCACCGATACGTCTTACCCTATACCGCTCATTTCGGTCAACTCCTGTAACCTGATACGGTCCTAAATATTTGTTAAATAATTTCAATCCAGTACCAAACTGGGTTTTTTTTACGGCAACAATGTCTCCGATTTTGTATGTCCTACGGTGTAGTATTTATGCTACGCTGATAAGTTTTGATTAATGTTTCCTCTTCGACCTTGCCGTCGTTCAACCAGGTTTCTACATGCTTCTCAACTTCTTCTTGTTCGCAGTAAGCCATACGTCGCGAATTTTGAAAAACAGGAACCTCATCGGTCATGTATATTTCTGCTGCTTCAGTAACCCTTGTTACTTTTGGTTCATAAGTTTTAACTAGTTCCTCAATTTTAGCCCTGGCACCTGGACTAATGTTATTACCCATGACGATTTCGTCGTCGGCTACACCTAATATTTTATTCTGCTCACTTTTCTCGTACTTTTTCCGCATGGTAATACCGTCTACACTTATTGTGGTTTCTACTTAGTCTAGCAGCGGTTTACCAATTACAACACTATGTCTAGTTGCACTTGATGTAACTATTAAAAAGTTGGTACAGTACTGTTCATTGTCTACTTTTACTTGAGCACTAAATTCACCCAAAACTTTGATTTAAAATCCTCCGATTCCAGTCAATACAATATTGTTTTCACGCACAACCGCACTATTACTTAATTTAATAAAGTCGTCAGCTCTAAACAAATTCTGATCACTTCCAGTATCAGTCAGACATTTAAAACTGATACTGTCTATGGTTATGTCTTTTGTCATATCACATGTTTTATTAGTGTTCACTAACAAAGCATCACTCGTTTTATTCGCGGTACAATTTCTCGAAATATGTCCCTCTTCATGACATTTGAAACACTTTATTTTACTTTCACTTTTAATGTTTTTCTCACTTAGTTCGTCTCTTTTATTCTCACTGTCTTGGTAGCTTTTTCGGCACACGTTTGCTTTATGTCCGAGTTCATTACAATTAAAACATTTTATCGCGTTTAAGTCTTTTGGTCTGTCTTTACGTACACTAAAATGATTCCTTTCTTGCACTTGAAATAGTGTCGAATCATATCGTTTTACTTTTAACAACAAATCGGGCACTGTTTTAAAGTCGCACATTGATAACACACTTATCATGTCTTTGTTGTTTAGTCCGGCTATTATGTATTTTATCACGACCTTTTCACTAATATTATCACTTTTACTAGCGATCGCTTTCACCGAGTATACATAATCTTCTATTGCTTCGTTTTTTTCTCGTTGTCTCTTCATTAGTTTTATGTGTACGTCAGATTCATCGTACTCCACTGGAAAATTCCTGATTAACTCGTATTTGAACGTCGTCCAATCCTTAACTACGTTCAAACTAGCATCAAACCAGTTTTTCGCGGCACACTGCAGCTTGTTGACACCTTGATGAAGCTTCACTTTATCACTCCATCCATAAATGTCTGCTACTTCCTCCAATTTTCGCATCCAAGCTGTAGCCGTCAATACCGTGGTTGCTGGGTTAAACACAGGTATGCATTCCAGGTTCTGTGTCGGCATTAACCCATGGTGATTCATTCTCTGTTCTTGTATTGTACTGTTTCTGATACTCAACTGCAATAGTTCTGTTTTAAGCCTCGTCACCTCTGCTTGCACTCTCAACCAACTATCTTCAATAGATGTTGAGTTTGCCGAGGGTCCAGCTAACAAACTATCATCAACAGTAGTATCGGTTATGTTTACGTTATATGCCATTTTCAATTTTCTCCTCGTAAAACAGTTTACACACTTTTTCTGATACAATTCACTTGCTAGTCCTACTATAAAGTCCGTCTTATAAATTCTCGACTATTCCGCTAAAGAACTATCACTTGAAAGCACTGTTTGTAGAAAACTATCTCGTATTATTCTTTTCTGTATTATTCACTTGTGAATAACTCGTAGATAACTAATCCGCACTTAGTTCAATTCGCTATGAGTTACTAATCCGCACTTCTGATGTGGAAAACGTGAGCACAATCGCACTTCTGATGTGGAAAACGAGAGTACCATGCCAATCCTGATGTGGAAAACAAGAACTATCCAACTTCTTATGTGGAAAACAATAATCAATCCGCTAATCTGATGTGGAATCAAGGTACTCTTATTTAATTTAGGGCAAATGTCAATTTAATTAATATTTAACTATGTAATATCTTAGTTGGTTGTCAGGATGATAAAGAATCACATAATTGGTTTAATACATTTATTGAATAAAATAATAACGATGAAATAATAATGGTAATACAATAAGGTTACAATATAAACGTTGGTGTTTACTTAACAAATACAGAACAATGAATACACCAACCATCTTAAGTTCTAGTTAATATATACTTAGTCCTACATTAGTTTTCAGCTTGACTTAATAGGTTTGTTTTTATTAATTCTAAGAATACGTTTAGTTAGTTTCGGTAAACACATCCCTCACGTATTCAGTCACTGGTTTAAAGTTTCACACAATATAATTGCTTCAACCTTTCACTTTGTTTCTGTTTAACATATACCCTCATTAATCACATTCTTTATGACTTTCCTAGACCGGGTGTCATAGTTATGAGTTCTCTTTATGCTTGATATATTTTTACGTTCCACATATATATATATATATATATATATATATATGTGGAAAACGAGAGTACCATCCCAATTCTGATGTGGAAAACAATACCTATCCCGCTAATCTGATGTGGAATCAAGGTACTTTTATTAAATTTAGGGCAAATGTAAATTCAATTACTATTTAATTATGCAATATCTTAATTTCTTAAATCTAAATCGTAAATCTATTTCTAAAATAATAACGATGATAATAACACAATAAGGTTACAATATAAACGTTGGTATTTACTTTGCAAATACAGAACAATGAATGAACAAACCATCTTAATTTTTAGTTATTATATACTCAGTTCTACATTAGTTTTCAGCTAGATTTAATAGGTTTATTTTTATTACTTTTAAAAATTCGTTTAGTTAATTTCGGTAAGCACATTCCCTCACTTTTTCAATCAGTTGTTTAAAGTTTTACATATTTTAATTGCTTTAACCTTTCACTTGGATTCCGTTTACAATATACCCTGATTAATTACATTCTTTTACGAACTTTCTAGCTCGGGTGTTATAGTTATGATTATTTTGTATGCTCGATTTATTTTTACGACTCCAAACGGCCATACGACTCCTTTCTTTGGACGCCAAAGATGATACGTTACTGCTGTCATTTGCTTGCTGCTCGGCACCCTGACTAATGACATCTTCAGTTTCAGAATCACTAGCGTCTAAGAACACGCCCCATGGCTTCATGTGATCGGCACCTGAATGTGTATTAGAAGAACCTTCCCCTTCACAAATTCTTGCGATTCTCTTCCTGTGTTTTTAATATTCGTTTCTTGGCGTTTACACTTAATTCTTGAAAGTCATCCTCACGCATTTCTCGATTATTAATAACTTTCTTCTAACAGCTGATAGATCTTCTCATCTTCTGTTTTCATTGTCACACCTGTTAACAAGTTGAACGGTGTAGTATTTATGCTACGCTGACAAGTTTTGTTTATTGTTTGCTCGTCAACCTTGATGTCTTTCAACCAGGTTTCTAGATGTTTCTTAACTTCTTCTTAATCGCAGTAAGCCATACGTCGCAGATTTTGAAAAACAGAAACCTCATCGGTCATGTTTATTTCTCCTGCTTCAGTAACCCTTGTTACTTTTGGTTCATAATTTTTAACCAGTTCCTCAACTTTAGCCCTGGCACCTGGACTAAAATTAATACCCATGACAATTTCGTCGTCGGCTACACATTATATTTTATTCTGTTTACTTTTCTCGTACTTTTTTCGCATGGTAATACCGTCTACGCTTATTATGGTTTCTACTTGGTCTAGCAGAAGTTTACCGATTATAATAACACTATGTCTAGTTGTACTTGATGGAACTATTAAAAAATTGGTATAGTACTGTGCATTGTCTACTTTTACTTGAGCACTAAATTCACGCAAAACTTTGATTTGAAATACTCCGATTTCAGTTATTACAGTATTGTTTTGACACACAACCGCACTATTGCTCAATTTAATGTAGTCGTCAGCTCTAATCAAATTCTGATTACTTCCGGTATCAATCAGACATTTTAAACTGATACTGTCTATGCTCATGTCTTTTCTCATATCACGTGTGTTTGTGGTGGTCACTAACAAAGCATCACTCGTTTTGTTTGCAGTACAATTTCTCTTAATGTTTTTCTCACTTGGTTCGTCTCTATTAGTCTTAAAATCTTGGTAACTTTTTTGGCGCACGTTTGCTTTGTGTCCGGTTTCATTACAATTAAAACATTTTATCGCGCTTGAGTTTTTTGTTCTGTCCTTGCGTACACTAAAATGATTCCTCTCTTTAAATCGTAGTAGTGTAATAACTTTTAATAACATATCTGGCACGGTTTTAAAATCGTACATTGATAGCGCACTCATCATGTCTTGGTTATTTAATCCAGCTATTATGTATTTTATAACAGCTTTTTCACTTACATTTTTTCCTATAACTAGCGATCGCTTTAACCTAGTATACATAGTCTTGTATTGCCTCATTTCTTTCTCGTTGTCGCTTCATCAGTTTCATGTGTACGTCAGATTCATCGTACTCCACTGGGAAATTCCTAATTAACTCGTATTTGAACGTCGTCCAATCTTTAACTACGTTTAAACTAGCTTCAAACCAGTTCTTCGCGGCGCTCTGCAGCTTGTTGACACCTTGATGAAGCTTCACTTTATCACTCCATCCGTAAATGTCTGCTACTTTTTCCAATTTTCGCACCAAAGCTGTAGTTGTCAATACCGTGGTTGCTTGGTTAAAGACAGGTATGCATTCCAGGTTCTGCGTCGGCATAAACCCATGGTGATTCATTGATTGTTTTAGTATTGCTGTAACCCTACCCCTTATATACTACTACTATATATGGTGGTAGTTACTTATTTTAAGAGAGTGATTCTACAATCCTCTCTAGCGAAGATTCTTTAGTGATCTGAATCACCTTGAGTCGGATGACCTGTGCTTATTGTGGATGTAATATTTATCTATCAGGACTTAATACTTCTTCTAATAATATTATATAAATATATTAGGTTTTACTCACTTTGTGTGCTCGGCAGGCTGCAATCTCTGCTTTTGAAAAATCACTTTATTTTAACGCGACTCGACCGTTAATTCTAAGTACTTCACAATTAAAACAATGTATACAATAAAACTTATTTTCTTTATTGAACAATCAATTATTTAATACAATTCTTAATTAATTCTTTTAGTAACTTTATAATCTTTATATTGGGGCGACTAAGGCGACTGACTTAAACCGACCGACTGGGCCTCGATGGACTGACTGGCTGATCTGGATAACCTGATCAAGAATCCCTTTTTTTCTAGGTTTATATAGCTTAAAAAGCCTTTGTTCGAATATATCATCTCATTTGAAGTCTAGCTATGTTTATCTTAAATCCAAATATCGTTTTATCACCACTTCTTTGGATTTTGGTATTTGGTTCTAATATAAACATTATTTAAAACTTTACGTGCTTATGAACAAAGGATTAGTTAATTAATATTTCTTTTAAAAGTTAATGTAAATACTACATCGCCACTTTGAATATAATAATAATATGCGTCTTGGTTCTATTGATAAAGCAATACTTAATCTAAATAATGTGCCCGACAGTTAGGCGTCTTAAAATCAATAAATTCTACGTTTTAGTTTATATATGAACTTTTACACTGGTTTCTCAATAGTTAGTAATAATATATCAATAATTAATGAATTTATGGGACTGTTACATTGCTCCCCGTTTTTAAATTAAAATCTATAATCCAATGATTATAATTTTATTTGCCTTTCCCGTATTTTAAGATCCATTCATAATTGAAACCTTAATAAAATAAATGTAATTTAAATCAATAAATCAATCATATATAGTCGTTGATAGTTAAAATAATTCTTCTTTATCTGCTGTATGTAGGTAGATTTTATTCTCATAGTATCATTACAATATGCGACCAACTTTGAAAAATAAGTGAATACTTTTCTTCGTTTCGAATACGCTCTGCCTCGGTTGATGTTTTCGAATGCGTCCTTGTGCTACTGCTTCACGGCTTGCATTTGGTTTCATATTTCGTAGGTCGTATAAACAATACTAATAGTTTTTAATGGTCCATAGTATTTGTAAATTCTTGTTCTGTTTACAATAGTTGTAGTTTAATACACACATGATATATGTTTTCTTCTTAAGTGGTTACTGCTTCACTTAGACCCTTAATTTCTTCTGGATTATTACGAACTTTGTCATTTTGTATTGTTTTTCTTCATCTTTTAATTTGCATCGATTTCATCGGAATCTTTATGTAACTAACGACTTGTATTCAGATAGTTTCTCTCGTTCATTCGATCATTGACTCGTTCAAGTATTCACAATTATTACCTTAGTCTTACGCATTATAAAATTCAACTACTTGTCTCTTCCTTCAGTTCCTCGTTTTTGTAAATGCTGCAATTTGTAATGCTACGAATGGGTACAAATTCGTAATTATCTTTATTATAAATTCATTTTCTGTCTTCTTTACTATAATTTCTTACAATTGACATAACAAATTTGGCTCTTGTATAGCTCTTTTACTTTTAATTCGATTAACTTTACTTAGAAGTTATAGTCATTACAAAATATGAATTTATTTCATAGCATATCTTAAATTTATTCTTATTTTAATTATATTTTAAACGTAACATGTAAATATCTTACGGCATGTGTTTTTTTTTAAAAGAATCATGAATCTCTTTTGAATTTAATCTTATTATTTTTTTTTTCTTTACTTGTTGTATATATGTTTTCCAACTTTACAATATTTATGTTATAAATTATTTTCACATCTTTAACAAACTACTTGTTAATTCTACATAATAATGAAATTTAATGTAAACATATTTTTTCCTTTAATCAAAATACAAATTTAACTTTTCTCTTAAATTTAGAATTAATATTTCATACTTTACTTTATACTTTTATTAACGAATATTTTAATGAACTTATTCTTATTTACTGTTTTTTTTCCATTTAACAAATTTATTATATTTTTTTTTCAAATCAAAACATTATTCTACCATGGTTATATCAAAATTTATTCTTAAATCTGTTTATTATTTTTAAACAACAAAATCTTAACTTGATAGATGTATCTACTCAAATAATATAATCAAGGTAAACATAATTATTAAACTTCAACACTTGTTATTGAATTTAAACGATTTTTTATATTCGCATGTAGTAATATATGTGTTTCACAAAATAAAATTTCTTTTCTCTATATTATATCTCAATGCCATTTAACAATACAAGTGTTCAAATTTTCAATGAATACCTCTAATCAATATTTAAATCTTCTTCTTCCTTTAATTAAATTTCCAAAACAATCTGTGAACAGAAAAACATTTTAATTTATTCAATATTTATGATATAAAATCTTCAGTTAAGTCATCTTATTCTTCTTGCTGCCTACATTTTATGTTTTGTCCATCTGAAATTATATAGCATTAGTATATTTTAATAAAAAAAATAGTTATTCTTTAAAAGTTATTGTTACTCATGTTTCGTACATCTGTAACTTCTGGTCTAGTTTGTTTATTAAGTACCCTTATCTAATTTATGTTCTCAAACCCTATGTTAAGAATCTTATATATGCTTACTTATATACTCAAGTGTTAATTTCTTCTATGACCTTCCTAACTTGAATTTCAATACATCTGTTTAAAATAACTTTAGTCCCTAATTATATGTTTATTTTCTTAACTCAAGACCTTTCTGTTTTTATGTTTATTTTACTCGTAAAATATTAAAGTATAATATTAGTCCCATTTAACAACTACTTTAACGATAAAATAATCCCTTTTTCAAATTGACCTTAACTAATTTACATCCTATTGAAACTCTGACAGTTATAATTAGTTATATTGTACTATTTGATATCCACGGTTGTTTTGGTGCAACGCATCGGCTGCGCAAAGAGTAACTATGCCCAATTGTATCTTCAACTGGATTATCTATTTAAATATCAATATTCTCTATATTATAATGTTCCAACTGTTTGTTTATATTCTTATGATCTTATGATCTTATATTCTTATATGTTTGGTACTGAATTTTGTATGGCAGCGCGAAAACGGCTCCCACGATCTTTTTGAAAGTTTCCTATTTCGTACAGAAAAAAATTCTAAGACTTTTGGCGTCCTCGGATTTTTCCCTGAATTTCCTGAAAACCCGTAATTTTGGAAAAACTGGAAAAATAGTGAACCTTTTTTGCTGTATTAGTTTTAATTCGTAAAAGATAGAAAGTTGAAATTTTGCATGTGTATTAAGGTATTCTATGCTGACATTTTTCAAAAATTAGAAATTCAAAAAGTGAAAAAGGGGGGGTTAAAGAAATTCGGGGGCCCGGTAGGGAACTTTGGAAAAAATTCATTTTCTGGATTCTAGAATAATTAGGTATATTATTAATAAAAAAAAAATTCAAAATTTAAAAATTTTATTGGGTTCACGGGAGCAGTATTTACCGAGAGTAAAAATTGTGCTAGAAAGTTGAAATTTTGTACATAGGCTAACCTTGGCAACTTATTTACGAATCGAAAAAAAAATCCCAAATTTTGAAAAAAAAGTTCAAATATCGCATAAATTCAAAATATTATTTATTTTGATATAAAAAATGTATTTTCTTAGTCGGTTTGTGTGAAAAATTAATTGTTATTAAATGTTAAATCAATATAGGACGAGTTTATTTATTATTTCAATTTAAAAATGGAATAAAATTTTGACTTGAAATTCAAGCCACTCACAAAAAACAAACGTCGCTTGTGACGGGGGTAAAGGCTAGTATTCTCTATATTGTCATTATTATCAATATTGGTGTCTATCTCGATTATTTCTTCTATCTCATCAGATATATCATTATTCGTATCATTAGACGAATCGAAACCTGTATTTAGACTTATTACACTTTCTTCATCTTCAGATTCACTTTCTGAATGAACTTTATTATTTCCTGAGAACACCTCTGCTGTATTACCTTTAAATTTATTGAGGCGATTAAAATGCACTCGTTCTTCTCGTTTTCCATAAATTTCTTTTATTAAAAAATTTACTTCGCTGGTTCTATCAATAATACTATAAGGACCTCGCCATACTTTTCCAAGTTTTCTAATTAATCCCGGTGTGTGCGTCATATGTTTCAATAGCACATGATCACCTATTTTAAATTTGACCGGTTCCGACTTTTTATTATATTGTTTAGCTTGTTTATCTTTTGCGGTTTCTAACCTTTCTGTACATAACTTAAAAGCATGCTTTAATCTTAAAATTAATTCAGCGGCATAATTATCATCGAGGTCGTATCTAACTCTTTCAGGTTTTAATACTACACCATATGGTAATACTATATCACGACCATGCATTAGATAAAATGGTGTTTCTTGTGTCGAACTATGTATAGCTGCATTGTATGCCATGACAGCGTAGTTTAAACAAGAATCCCAATTCCTTTGATCCGAATCCACGAAATGTGACAAATAGTCTTTTAATATACGATGGCAACGTTCTAAACTTTCGTTTGTCGAAGGAGAATACGCTGATGTTGAAAGTTGCGTAATGTCTAGTCTTTACAAACGTTTCTAAATAATTCGGAAATAAAGTTAGTTCTTCTATCTGTCAATAAAGCTTTTGGAGTACCATAACGTGCTATAACTTGTTCACAAAATACCTTTGCTACTGTTTCTGCAGACTGATCAGGTATTGCAAACGCTTGCAAGTATTTTGAGAATGCACAATAAACTGTTAAAATGTACTTCATTCCTGAATTACTGAGTACTAATGGTCCTACAATATCTAGTGAAATTTCTTTTTAATGGATAAGTAAGTGGTTTAAATTTCTGTAACGGTGCTCGTTTTAAATGAGGTAAAGTTTTTCTCATTTGACAGCTTAAACATTCTTCACAGTATCTTTTTATGTCTTGTCTCATTGCTGGCCATACAAAATGTTTCTTTATTATCTGTAGTGTCCCTTCAAATGCCCTATGCCCTGCTGAAGGCGTATTGTGAAACATATACAATATATTCGGTATCATTCGTGTTGGTGCTACTACAAAGTCATTTCTATCTGTTTTTTCATTACTTTTCTTATACAGTATACCCCTGTCATCTAAATAATAATCATTTTTCTCCCCATACTTAGTTTGCGTTATTAATTGTTTAATATGGGAATCACTGGTTTGTTCATTTTTAATTTGACACCAATCCCAATATGGAACTTCTTGAGCTGCTACGGCTGCAATACTTTCTGTTTCTATTCTGCTTAATGCATCGACATTACCGTGTTTTACCCCTGGCCTATAAATAATTTCAAAATCGTAATATGCTTTAGTTAAAGCTCACCGTGCTAATCTACTTTTCATTGGATCTTTCATAGTCATTAACCAACGTAATGATCGGTGATCTGTTTGAATCTTAAATTTCTTACCATATAAATACGTGCGAAAATGTGATAAAATTTATTAAATTGCTAAACATTCTCTTTCTGTGGTTGAGTAATTTTTCTCACATTTATTTAATTTACGAGAAGCGTATGCGACAGGACGTTCTACTCCATCCTGAACTAGGCTTAGGATTGCGCCTAATGCGATTCCTGATGCATCTGTACCTAATATAAATTCTTGACTAACATCTGGGTAAGCTAAAACTGGCTCAGAACATAACGCGTTTTTTAATGCTTGAAAACTTTTCTCTTATTCAGGTCCCGAAATAAATGTCTTATTTTTGTAAGTTAGTTTTGTTAGGCTTGATGATAATTCTGAAAAATTCTTTATAAATCGTCTATAAAATGAAGCTAACCCTATAAAAGATCGGATTTCTTTAACTGTTTTCAGACGCGGATAGTTTCTAATTACTTTTATTTTTTCTGGATCTACCTTTACATTATCACTAGAACTAATATGACCAAGATATTGCGTTTTTTTATTCATAAATTCACATTTGCTAGGCTTTAATGTCAAGTTTGCTTCTCTCAATTTTTATTTACAAGAACTTTCTTATTTACAAGAACTTTATTACTGAACCACGGTGACATTGATGGTTCTACTATGCCATCTTCAAGCATTTGATCTATCTGTTCTCTCAGTACTTGTTATTGGGCGTGTGGAACTCTATATGGTTGTTTAGTTATAGGCGGAACATCTTGAATTATTATCTTATGTTTAACTATCGAGGTAGTTTTCAATTCTTGACCTTCTGTTAAGAATATGTCGCGATATTCGTAAATTAGATTTTCCATTTTACTTTGGTCTCTAGCACTTAGATGATTTAACTTTATTTTACTAAAAAGTTCCGTTATTCTCTGTGTTTTATTTAAACCTTTATTCTTATGACTTTTCTGCTTCCACTGATTGGTAACTTCATGTATAATTTTATCTTCTTTAGCTGTTAAATTATTATAACCTATTTCATTAAATAATTGTATATTTTCAATCCCTGTGTTTGCTTCTGCTGATCGTACAGCACTAATTAAAATATTTTTATTTCTTTGTCGGACGTGTTCCCTTAATAATTCAACTGTTTCAGTATATACGTTATTATATGGCTCTATTATACCTATCTTAGTATTTATTGGTATATTAATATTCTTCTGCGTAACATTTGTTATTCTACATATTAGCCTGCCCTTACATATTGAATTTACACTTCTTGCTACTAATACTCCATCTATGGTCAATTCTGGGTTAAAAATCCCATGACCTTCCTTAATGTCTTTTTGAAATGCTTGAACATTCATTGTACATCGGGCGGAAGCGTTACTTGCTCTAATAACCTAACACTACACCGATTACTACTACATGTATGTGCGTCTGTTCGCTTTCGAGTGGTTTCAGATTTCTTATTCATATTTATGTTTATTTTTTCAACTCGCTCAGCTGTGTTTATTCTTTTTAACCTCTTTGTCTGTAAATTCTTGCATTTCTTTACCTGTTATTGGGCTTTAATATTCTTTTCGTCAATGTTATCTTTTAAATCTTTATCATTTTCATTTACTAAACAGTTCATATACTTTTTTTCATCTTTTTCCGATTCGTCATCATAGAATGCTATCTTTATTTTACATTCACAAAATATATATTCAATCATTTTACTTACTATTTTAAAATCTAATTTATCTAACATATGATCCCTTAATTTAATGATTGACGAATGTAAATCTGCATAGAGAGGTTTCTCGTTACTACTCTTCTTTGTTACTAAATAATATATAAAACGATTTTCATCTTTTAATATAGCTAATCCTCCCTTTTTCTGTTTCTGTTTTAAAAGCTGCTCAACTCTACCAAATCTTTCTTTAAATTCAACTGCTATTCCTTGTGACATACGTAAATCTGCACAATGACCCAATGCATACTTGCTAGATGCATTAAACAAACCTCCCTTATTAAAATTTATTTTGCACAACGTCTCTATCGTTGGAAATCTACTAGTTTTCCATTTTAGAAAATCATTAAAACTTTTATAGTCATGCCCTATCTTATCAATTCACTGATTATTTATTTCTCTTTTTATGTCAATATTTTCCGTTTCAATACAACCTATATTTCTTCCTTTTCTATTCTTTTCTACGATTTTCCCTGACTTTGATATAATACGCTTTTGCTTTCTAACGATACCATTTACATTTTTTCTAATCATATTATTTATATTTAAATTATCTCTCTGAAAATCATGTACAGTATTACGATTAATGTCGTAGATAACGTTTTTATATATTAAAATACCCTCTCCAAAATCTACAAAGAATAAAGTACCCTTTCCAAATTTACGAAGAAAGTCTAACCCAATTATCCCTGTCCAATTTTCCATATTTTCTATATTTTCGAAATCAAAAGTCACATTATCCCCAAATAAGTCTAACTTTAATTTGCTTTTACCAAGTGTATGTATTTTATTATTTTGTGCATCTCGCAAAATATTTTGCGATTCTGTAATTTTTTACCTTTTTTAAACATATTCTAGCTAGTAGGCTTGCGCCTGCACCACTATCTATAAGAACGTTGCAATTTTGACCATTAATTATTAAATTAAGAAACCATTGATTATCATGAAATGCCGGTATATACACCTCTGTAAGATTACCCTTTTTACTTATTAAATGGCTTCTACGTCACATACGGGTAGTGAGTGAAGCCATCAATTCGTTTAAATTATCCTCATAACTATTGGACGCGCGTAAATTTCTTTCTTCAACTTCGCTTGGCTTATTTTCGATGCTGCGAATATTTCTAATACAACCTTGTTGGAAAGTAACTTGTCGCTGATTTCTCGCAGGACTACGGCTATCATTATATTCTAGCAGGACTCTAACTCTCCCTGATCGGTCATTACTTTGATTACGGTTTTCATACCTATTAGAACTGCGATTTCTTTAAAATCGATCTCTTACGTCCCGTTGAGGACGGCTACGACAATCCCTCTGAAAATGTCCTAATCTGTTACAATTGTAACATCTTACTCCATCTCTTTGCCTACTATTTAACCTTCTGCTTTGTGAACCGCTACGCGAGTTGCTAGGTCGCATAGACGATTGATTATTTTGAGATGTGCGATTTACATAATAGTGGTCGGCTCTGTTTATTCGATTAGTTCCACCTGTAGCAATCTCTGCTACGTAGCTTGATGAGATTAAATCATCGGTTTCTATTCTTTCCGCAATTTCAACGGAATTATTAAAACTCTTGGGATCTGCGGCCTAAATAAACTTAGAATATCTCGGCGATATCCCTTCTTTAAACCTTTTTAAAACGGCTACATGTAACTCAACTGTAAGCTTCTTTTCTTGCTCTTTATCAGTTGCTTCTGGTACACATTTTGACCCTAATGCTCATAACCTTTGTGAAAATTCATAAACAGTCTCGCCATGTCTTTGTTTACAACCCCCGAACTCAATTTCTGCTTGTCTCAGAGCAGATGGCCCTTTTCTGCTATATCTAGACAATAATGCATTACGAATACTCATATAACTTCGGTTCTCACTTTGAACCTCCGATTTAGACAAAAGATATTCTGCTACGTCAGGCGACACTTTCGCAAATACGGTAACTGATTGCACCTTATCGGTCCAATCCAACAATTCTGCCATTTGATCCACTGCGTTTAAAAATGTTGCTATGCTACCTGTACCGTCAAAAAATGGTATATAATTTCTCCCTTTTAATTTAGGAACTGCTAAGGCAATATCTACGTTGGCTTCATTAGTCGTCATTTCAAATATTAGGAATAAACTTTCAATTAAATATAAACCTTTAGTAAGCTTCAATAAACTACTACAAATATTTTAAAATCTTGGACGTTAAAAGAAAGAGAGAAAAAAAAAATCTATTTTTTAAAAGTAAACAATACCTTACACGGCCTTAGTTATTTTAACAAAACTGTACTCCTGTGATTTACTTTTTGAAACGAAATGGAACGTCTAGTTGTTTATATACATAAAAATAAACAAACAAATTATTTTTAAGTAGGTCAAACAAAATGCTAGTATGTTTAATATAGACTGAGTTAGAACAATAAAAACCCAAATAAAAATCATAACAAACAATATTTATGACAAAATGTATATTAACGAATTGTAAATTGATAAAATTAGTTTTAATTATTAGTTAAATAAAATAAAATAAACTATTTTGTGTAATACTCAATATTTTTTTATATGAACTAAAAACAATTTCAAAGTAATTTCAAATAAGTTGTATTACAAGTTTTTTAATCGTTCCAATCACTTAATAAAATTACGATAAAACAAAACTATTTATTTTTTTAAATTCCTGTTACAATAACTCTACTCTTTATACTTTATAAAAACGTGCCACTTAACCTGTGAATTACAAAAACTATTTAAAAAAATATCCCTTATTTATGTACGGTTAAAATAAAAATATTCAACTTTAACAAGTTATGGTTTGGAAAAGTTATCTACTGTTTAGTTCCTTAAATTTGTTCCCTTTTACAAAAACTTAAAATACCCCGTTCTTTAATTATTTAAATATTCCCTTTTCTTTAATTATGCTGATATCTTTTCTTTTTCTAATTATTAATATGCAATTGCTAGTTGCAATTAATAAACTTTATTTCTTTTTTCCAATTTATCCTTTTTTACCAATTAATAAAATTTATTCTTATTTCTTTTTCCCAGTTACTAAGATTTATCCCTTTATTTTCTCAAATTAAATTTTCCACTTTATGCCTTTTTCCCAATTAATCAAATTTCTGCCTTTTTTAATATCCCTTTTTACCAACCTTTACCAAAACATCCCACAATTTTAATACCCTTTCTTTTTAACAAACCCCACAATTTTTAAATACCCTTTTTTAACACACCCCACAATTTCTAAATACCCTTTTTTAACATACCCTACACCTGACACCAAAATGTAACCCTACCCCTTATATACTACTTCTATATATGGTGGTAGTTACTTATTTTAAGAGAGCGATTCTACAATTCTCTCTAGCGAAAATTCTTTAGTGATCTGGATCACCTAGAGTCTGATGACCTGAGCTTATTGTGGATGTATTATTTATCTATCAGGACTTAATGCTTCATCTAATAATATTATATAAATATATTAGGTTTTACTTACTTTGTGTGCTCGGCAGGCTGCAATCTCTGCTTTTGAAAAATTACTTTATTTTAACGCGACGCGACCGTTAATTCTATGTACTTTACAATTAAAACAATGTATTCATTAACACTTATTTTCTTTAATAAACAATCAATTATTTAATACAATTCTTAAATAATTCTTTTAGTAACTTTATAATCTTTATATTAAGGCGACTGAGGCGACTGACTTAAACCGACCGGCTGGGCCTCGATGGACTGACTGGCTGATCTGGATGGACTGATCAAGAATCCCTTTTTTTCTAGGTTTATATAGCTTAAAAAGCCTTTGTTCAAATATATGATCTCATTTGAACTCTAGCTGTCCTTATCTTAAATCCAAATATCGTTTCGTCACCACTTCTTTGGATTTTGGTATTTTTTTTTAAGATAAACATTATTTGAAACTTTACGTGCTTATGAACAAAGGATTAGTTAATTAATATTTCTTTTAAAAGTTAATGTAAATACTACATCGCCACTTAGAATATAATAATAATATGCGTCTTTGTTCTATTGATAAAGCAATACCTAATTTAAATAATGTGCCCGACAGTTAGGCGACTTAAAATCATTAAAATCTACGTTTTAGTTTATATATGAACTTTTACACTGGTTCCTAAATAGTTAGTAATAATATATCAATAATTAATGAATCTATGGGACTGTTACAATTGCACTGTTAGTGATACTTATCTGTAATAGTTCTGTTCTAAGCCTCGTCAGCTCTGGTTGCACTTCCAACCATCTATCTTCATTAGATGTTGAGTTTCCTGAGCGTCCAGCTAACAAACTATCATTAACAGTAGTAATGCTTACGTTAAATGCCATTTTAAATTTTCTTCTCGTAAAACAGTTTACGCACTTTTTTTAAAACAATTCACTTGCTAGTCCTATTATAAAGTCCGTCTTATAAATTCTCAACCACTCCGCTAATGAACTATCACTTGAAAGCACTGTTTGTAGAAAACTATCTTGCATTATTCTTCTCTGTATTATTTATAATTGGATAACTCGTAGATAACTAATCCGTACTTAGTTCAATTCGCTATGAGCTACTACTCTGCACTTAGTTCAATACGCTATGAGCTACTAATTCGCACTTATGATGTGGAAAACGAGAGTACCATCCTAATTCTGATGTGAAAAACTATACCTATCCCGCTAATCTGATGTGGAATCAAGGTACTCTTATTTAATTTAGGGCAAATGTCAATTCAATTAATATTCAACTATGCAATATCTTAGTTTCTTGTATGGATGTTAAAGAATCACATAATTTGTTTAATACATTTATTGAATAAAATAATAACGATGATAATAATACAATAAGGTTTCAATATAAACGTTGGTATTTACTTTACAAATACAGAACAATGAATGAACAAATTATCTTAATTTTTAGTTATTATATACTCAGTCCTACATTAGTTTTCAGCTAGATTTAATAGGTTTATTTTTATTACTTTATAAATATATATGATTATAAACCTAGTATTCGTTTACATCGAGTCTTCTTGGTGAGCGCACGTATTTACAATAAACAAAACAATAAAATAAATAGTGATCTTTTTTTTTGCAAATTATAATATTTTTTTTTCGTGATTTATTTTTATTTAAATTATAATTTATATTATTATTAAGTGTTATTAATAAGAAGTGAAGTAACTTCTATTTAGTTATCACTGGTTAATTAACAATATGGATATGGAGGTTGAACCTCCCGATAAAAATCCGATCAATAAAAACAACTCTGTGACTAACAAAGCATTTCCTACAGATAAAACATCCAGTGATATAACAGAAAACTTAAATAACAATAGTGACAATGTTAAAAAAATATTTAATAATTTATACAACACAGAAACAAAATATGACTCGTATAAAGTAATGATAGTTAAAAATAATAGTGATGGAAATACATTTTTTAGTTCTCTTAAATTAGCAGAAATAATTTGTAAAATTAGCAATAAATCTAATATAATAGAAATTAAAAAAGTGGGAAGAAATAGAGTAATCGTTCAATGTGCTAATGCAGTACTAGCTAACGAAATTACCAAATCAACATTGCTGAAAAACAATGGGTATGAAGCGTTTATCCCATTTTACTGGTGCACAAAAGTTGCTATTATAAAAGGTGTTGATATTGAATATTCGGAAGATACAATTTTAAATAATATAGAGTGTCCACCTTTTAAAGTAACGAGAGTGCAAAGGTTAAATCGAAAACTAAGAGTTGACGGAGCTATTAAATATGAACCCAGTACAACAGTGAAATTATTCTTTGAAGGACTTGCTATTCCTGCTTATGTTTACATGTGGAGAGTGAGACGAGCATGTGAACCATTTGTACAACAGACGATACAATGTTATAATTGTTTTAAATTTGGACATGCAGCCACAAAATGTAGAGCAAAAGTAGCAAAATGTAAATTCTGCGGAAGTGAAGATCATTTACGTACTGCATGCACATCTCCTAATCCGACATGCATAAATTGTAAACTTAACCACGAGGCTACAGACAATGAATGTCCTGAAAAAAAAAGACAAATCAAGATAAAAGATCTCATGGCCCAACACAATCTCAGTTTTTATGAAGCAAAATTAGAATTAACAGAAAAAAATACAGACTATTTATACTCAGTAAGAACTCAAAACTCTTTTGAAGCTCTAAACTACAATGAGACTTTTCCCAATATCACTAATAAATACAATAGTATCAACATAATTCCAACATACAAACCAAACCCTTTAACCAGAAGAACCAATACCAGAGTGAATAAATCAAATACAGGTAACTCATTACAAAGATCTTACAGTCAACCACAACCTACGACATCCACTAAACAACCACTTCCAAAAAGAAGAAGAGAAGAAAAGAAACCTAACAATGAAGAAAGTGACACATTCCTTAAGAAAACTAATCAAGAAAAAAACAAAAAGCAAATCAACCAAGAGAAACCTGATATTACAATGGAAAATTATGATAATGATACCTGCTATAAATCAATATATAATAAAAATAATGATGACAAAATTAAAGATACAAACAAAGACCCTAATATTACATCCCAATCTCTTAGAAGCTACAAGAAACAAATATCTAGTGTACAATGGCCAAACTCGTAAGAAAACATCAATATATAAATTAAGTTTATTTTTTAATAAAAACTCTATTCACATCACTAAACCAAATCGGTTAATAAATTTACTAAAATATTAAATCAACAACAATTATATAAACATAAAGAAAAAATAAAATATATAAATAAATCGAAAAACAAGACATCAGATATAAAAATTAATCATTAATTAAAACAGTTAAAATGATAAATTTTATTCAATGGAATTGCAGAGGAGTCAGATATATTAAAGAGGAACTACAACATATGTTACAGAAGCATAACATACATATATGCATACTATCAGAAACGTTTTTAACAAAAAATCTCAATTTCAACATAAAAGGTTATTTTATTGAAAGAGAAGATAGGATACAGAATACAAACTATAATCCCCACGGGGGTGTTGCTATTTTGATTCATAAATCTATAAAATATAAACGAGTAATGCTAAATAACCCATTTAATTCGGTC
Organism: Panorpa germanica; assembly: GCA_963678705.1. NCBI lineage: Eukaryota > Metazoa > Arthropoda > Insecta > Mecoptera > Panorpidae > Panorpa > Panorpa germanica. Next base: position 4,543,753 of record OY783210.1, read on the forward strand.
GAAATAGCTGGAATAATTTTAACACATAACGAAACTGATGTAATATGTATTTTATCAATCTATGCTAAACCGAATCATAAACTATCTAATTCTAATTGGTCACAGATAAAACAACAAATAGATGTTCCTGTTATACTTGCTGGAGATTTTAACGCGACTAATCTTGCTTGGGATATAAATTGTCCAGGTAGTCAGTATGAAGGTAACGAATTGTTAGATTTCATAGAAAACGAAAATCTAAATATTATCAACGATGATAAACCAACTAGAGTAAGCAATCTCAGTACAAGGGACAGTATATTGGATCTCACATTGGTATCAATGACGTTAACACAACAAATTACTTCGTGGCAAGTTCTTGCAGATAGCTTAGGTAGTGATCACTACCCAATTTTTTTCTGTTTGAATGACTATAATAAAGACCGTTACCGTTCATCTGAATATTTAACGAGGAGAAATTTCCGAAAAGCAGATTGGGAGAAATATAGCCTTGAAATAGAAAGCAGAATTTCAAACCTTAGCACAAATGGAATCACAAGTAATCCCCAAGATGTTGAAAACAAATACAACCAATTTAGAGATGTTATTAATAATTCGGCAGACATACATATCCCATCTACCAGATTGTATAATATAACTCCTAATAAAATAAAACCGTCTTGGTGGGACACAGAGTGCAATAAAATGATAGCTCAAAGAAAATTAGCACTAACTATTTTTAATAAAAACATGACAATGGCGAATTATTTAAATTATAAAAAACATCAAGCTAAAACCAGACGATATTTTAGAGCCAGAAAAAAAATAGAATGGCAAAATTTCTGCGAGAATTTAAACCCTAACACAACAACCAACATTGTCTGGAATAATATAAGAAAAATTAACAATAAAAGCTATAGTACTAAAAGGATAAGTGATAATGAAAATTTAATAGAAGAATTCATTAAAAAAAAATTTCCACAGAACAACAATTTAAATATTACTACCACCACCATCGTAAAAGATAATTTTCTAGATAATAACATAAATAAAAATGAAGTAAAATTCGCGTTAAATCATAATAAAAACAGTAGCACAGGATTTGATAGAATAAATTACAAAATGATACAAAACTTACCTGACAATGCAATAAACCATCTTACACAAATATATAATCTGTCATTAAACACTGCTGATATACCATTAGACTGGAAAAAACATATCGTTGTTCCTATATTAAAAACAGGAAAAGATCCAAACAAAGAAGAATCATTCAGACCAATTACTTTACTATCATGTATGGGCAAAACTATGGAATCCATCATCAAAAACAGACTGGAGTGGTATCTCGAACATCATAAAAGATTACCTGAGTTACAATTTGCGTTTAGAAAAACAAGAAGTACACAGCATAACTTAAACATATTGAATATCGATATTCAAAGAACATACAGTAAAAATCATTATATGATAGCTGCTTTCATTGACATTGAAGCTGCTTATGACAATGTTAATTTAAAAATATTAAAAGAAAAAGTAGAAAACATAGGTATATCTTCCAAAATATCCAACTGGATTATAAACTACTTCCAAAATAGAGAAATAACAGTTAGATACAATAATAAGTTAACTGGTCCTATACTATGTAATCACGGAATTCCACAAGGCTCAATATTATCTCCCTTATTATTCAACATATACACAGAAAAGTTAACAACATTATCAGATAACAACACAACAGTACTGATGTATGCAGATGACATGGTTATTTATAGTATGGGCCATACACAAGATATAGCTCAAAACAGATTACAATCGAAATTAAGAAAACTAGATATTTTACTAAAGGAAATCAAATTAAATATATCGTCAGAAAAAAGTAAAATAGTTATATTTACAAGGCATAGAATAAACTGCAGTCCAAAAATAACCATCAGAAATAAAAATATAACTGTTAGTTCAAATACCAAATTTCTGGGTATATTCTTTGATACGAAAAGCACTTGGGCGAAAGAAATTGCACATATTATTAACAAATGTCAAAAAGGCTTAAATTTGATGCGATGTATAGCAGGATACAAATGGGGCGCACACCCAACAACCTTAATAAAAATATATAAAGCTATTGTTAGACCGCATATTGACTATTCTAGTACTATGATCTGCACCGCAAATAACTCAAGATTAAAAAAAATTGAAATTATACAAAACAAATGTTTAAGAATAATATTAGGTGCAATGGTTTCAACACCAATCCAAATCCTCAACTATCAAACTAATATTCCTCCGGTAAATATCAGAATACAACAAATATCAGACAGTTTCTTTTGTAAAAACAGACATAACTCATGTGGCCCCTTAAATACAAGATTATCTAAACTATATGTTCTTTATAATAAACCATATTGGACAACTCATAAAAAACCGGCACTTTTAACTAGTTTTGATAGATATAATAACTTGAACTTAGAGGTACACAACATTATACCTTTTTTCAAATTTCCATTAGAAATAAGCATGACAACAATACATACAGAAATAAATTTGTTCAAGAAGAATGACAGTAAGGAAATAACTTATCAAAAATATATGGAATATATAACAAAAGATGATATAAACTGGAGTATATGGTTTACCGATGGTTCATTCGAAAAAAACTCTAAAACTGGAGGAATTGGCATTTTCAATTATAATACAGATCAACAGTATAAATACAAACTTAACAACATCACAAATTCTTATAATACAGAAATAACAGCAATTATGAAATTACTAGAAATAATACAAAAAACTGACAATAAAAATATATTAATCTTCACAGATTCTCGTAGTGTTTGTGTATCTTTAAATAACAATAAATTCAAAAACAATAATAATAACAAAATATGTTCAATTAAAGAATATCTTTTAAAAATGGAAAAAAATGATATCAATGTTAAACTTATTTGGATTCCTGGACATGTAGGCATAAAAGGAAACGAAATGGCTGACAAACTGGCCAAAGAAGCTTGTGTAGATGGGGAAATAATCGAAATAAATTGGTCAATAAATGATTCCAAAAAAATAATTAAAGAAAATTGTATGGCAGAATGGCAGAATATATATAATGAGAAAAGTCAAAGTACTGGAAAATTTTTTTTTGCAGCGAATCAAAAAATTCCAACAACCACATGGTTTAATAAAAACCATTCACGAAGATATATTTCAACAAATTGTCGAATGAAATCTGGGCATTCTAGATGTCCAGCTCATCTATACAAAATAAATATAAAAGACACACCAAATTGTAGATGTGGAGAAGAAGGTTCTTTGGACCATATAATTCTAGGGTGTCATCTTTTAGCATCAAAAATTGATAGACTTTTAAATGATTTATGTAATGTAGCACAGTTCCCAGTTAATATGTCCTGTTTAATGACAAGTGAAGCAACGGCGGAAATAGTAACAAACTTTGTGATAGAAAATAATATAGAAGTGTAATTTAAGTTAATTATTTTATTTAGTATGTATTTAATTTTAAGTTTAATTTTTTAAAAGAATCAATTTGTTTGTATTTATTAGAATAATTATAATTTATATGTAAATTTTTATATAATTTTACAAATAAAACCAATGGCAAGAAGGCTGAATAAGCCAAAGCCTAAATTAAATAAAAAAAAAAAAAAAATAAACCTAGTATTTATATTAAATGAAGGAAGTGAGTTTGCTTCCATAAGTTGTGCTATTAACTTAAAGAATGTATTTTACTTTCAATGTTATGCAGTTATTCCCAAGCTAGTTGTTAGCTTCCAAAGCAATATATGTGTGCTTACTGTTATATGTATGTTACTTAGGTTGTTACGGGACTGACACTTTCTTACTCTTTCTTGTCTATATATTATATATTCTATACATTATTTAATTATTCTATATATTACTTTATAGTATATGTTCTATATTACTTTTGCTGTGGAGCAATAGTGATTGCTTCGTTCCGTATTTACCTGTTACTAAACCTAGTTTAAATCTGCTTACATAGCTATTACACTGTTTTAAGCCACCTTGTCTTTGCGTCGCGTTGCAACATCCCTTCTTCTTGAGACACTAAACGAAAGTTTTAACTACCTTTTTACACTTCATTACTACCGGTACTTATCCATTCGCTTCCACTAGTACGTCGTCCACCTTATCTTTAGCCCAGAATTTTAAGTATTACTCATATCGGTGTTGCAATTCCTATTACTATTTGGCGTTTCTGTGCTGCCCATCTTCGGCTTCCTTGTATGCGTCCAATGCTTGTCCTAATACACTGGATGCTGCACCGGTTTTGTTGGTTTGCTTTTCTCACTATTTCCAGCAGCACCAGCCTCTGATAACACAAAAGCTCCTTTATGTTGAGAAACTAAGGTACGGCATATGTATCCAGCTCCACATCTTGCACGGAGATTTAGTTGTATGTAGCAAACAGGTGATGCTGTCCAGTTTTCGCTTCTCATCGCTTCCTGAATTCTAAAGTTCCGGTTTCGATGAGCATCAGTTGCACTCTTTTAGATATTTAATGTACACCTCTCTAGGTTTCCAGAACCTGTTGGTGCGTCTTATTCTTATTCATAGAGCCTCAAATGATTTTACCGCTCCGTTGCAGATATTCCTAGCCACATTCGTTTTCCCTCTTAATAGTGCAAATGAACAACTGCTGGCTCTGTTATGACTGGTGTTTCCTGCTGGCATATTTTGTGCATAACTATAAGTAATCTAACTATTTGGAGCGGTTCTTATTTATGGCTATGTAGGGATACTGTGATTGGATGTATATGAATCGGTTGGCTCGTGCAGACCAATCGCCTTGTAAACAGTACGGTCAGATCCGGAGCTGGAAATGGCAAGCTTGTAAAAACTCATATGTTTTTATTTTTGGCAGCCACGTCACCTCTATTATGTTATAACACTTTGTCACGTAGCAAAGTTTGAAAGTTCTTCATACATAAATATGAGTCCTTGATCCATGTGCATGCTGGTCTCTTAGCCGCATAGCATGCTATTACTAAGCGCCACATCTGTAACTAAAATAGACCTATATAATTTCAACAGCCTGTGTTCTATTCTTGCTGTTTTATTCGCAAGTGACTTATGGTATGACATGGTGTCGTTCGATCGTATTTGCTTGCGCGAGCTCTTAACTGCGCTATATACCACCTTACATTTTATGCTGTCTGCTTGCTACCTTTATTTAACTCTGTTTCTACCGTCTGATTCGTAGAACTATTTCTAGATCCACAATTGCATTACCTATTTATTGTGCAGCGTTTTCGAAAAACAATTTAATACGGTTTTCGTGTACCCTTCACTTTCTTCTCTCCGTATATATTTCGGGTTATAAACGCACACCTCTCGAAACAAGTCCGGATATAAAGTTGGTACCTCTTTCTGTCACACGCAATTTCGTATGTTAATCTTAATTTTTCTTTTATTCCATTCTCAAAAAAAATTTCTTCTGATGCTCTTATATGTAGCTTTTTGCTCCTTATGGCCTGTTATATAACTATCGTAAGCCTTATACAGTATGCTCAACCTCATATGTAGCAGTGCCACTATACGTTCGGCCCTGCTCCTCAATCGTTGACGTATTTATATAGTTCTGTATATACTTCTGTTATCTAGTAAATAATTATCTGTAACTTTTCTTTCCATTTGTGCCACCAATGCCCTAATTCCTGGATCTTTTTGTTTCAATCTATTTTATCTTACGCATTTTACGTCACTTTACGTATCTTATTTATTTCGATTCTGCTAAGTGCGTCTACATTTTCTTACAGCACACCAGCCTTTTGCAATATTTTAAAATCAAATTTGCTAGAGCGACTGTCCATTGTGCAAATCTGAACTCATTTGGGTCCAAACTTTTTGTCGTATAGGTATATCCCGAATAGGCTCCATTTGATCCCGTGATACCCCTTCTTTGTCGTTTTGTAATTTATTTCGGCGTCTGTCAATTGCCTAGATGCGTGAACCACTGGTCTTTTTTCTCCTTTTTGTATTTGGTTTAATATAGCTCCTAAAGCTATTCCTGACGCATCAATACTTAAATGGAACACTAGCACTAGATCATAGCATAATGCGTCTTTTAACATTTTGCGAAGTTTAAAAGTCTTGCTCCTGTTCTTCGATTAATTGGAAGAGGTGATCTATTTTGTCAACTTCTTCAGATTATACGCCGTCTTGTATAAATCTCTGTAGAACCCGAAATAACCCGAGAACCCGTTTAAAGATTAGGGTACCTGTTCATGGCTTCGACCTGCTCTGGATCGATTTCAATTCTTTCTGCTAATATTATAAATCCCAGAAATGTCGGTGCTGCCACCATAAACCGACATTTGCTTGGCTTTATAATTAGGTTTATCTTTCTCAGTGTATTTAATACCTTCCGAACCTGCCTGAGATTATCTTATTTACCCCCTGAACTAAACACGATGACATTATCCAAGAACTCCAAGCAACTTATATTATTGATACCAGTTAACACCGCGTACATTAGGAAGTGCTGGATCCATTTGACAAACATAATGGCATTTGTGTATACTGTCTAGCCTTGATAATGCTGTTAGCTTCTTTTATGACTCTTCCATGCTGATTAAAGCCTGATTTCAGGTCCAACGTAGTCAACAGTTTCCCTTCCTCTAATTTGCATATGGTATCGTTCAGGTTCCGGAGTGGAAAGTAATCTTGCTTTGTAGTGGCATTTAACTTCCTGTAATCTATACACATGTGCACCTTATCCGTTCTATCCTCACCTCTTTTCTTTATTAAAATCACCTTTTCTTTATTAAAACCACGGAGACTGTGACTGTGAAACAAATTGCAACTAATATATCACAATTTTTAAGTCAAATTTCCGAACAATAAATTATTTGGAGTGGATTAAATTGGACTTATTTGGATTCATACTAAATAAATTTATAAAAGAATTTATTTTTAGTATTATCTTTACTATTTCTCTGGCGTAAACTGTAAAATGACCAACATCAATTACATTACAAGCGTTACTTGACACTTGCAGTAGATAGTAGATTTTTAAAACTTATTGTATTCTTAACGGATCATAAAGAACCAATAAAATTATAACTTTAGCCACAATTTAATTATATATTAATGCAATAGAATTTGGATTTGCAAAATAATACAAATTTTCTAAGTATCATTTATGTTTTGTGTTTAGCTGGTATGTATATTTTATTATTATAAGATCAAATAAATTTGTTAATTCTGCATAGACGTTAAAGAAAACCTCCCAAAACTAATGATAGAAGCACTAATACACTTACTTATGGTGGCCAATGAAATATCGTTTATAACTCTTATAATACGGTTAATATGATTTCAGATCGTTTTTTCTTGCATCGCAACACCTACGAAATATTGATCAATATTTTATCAAATGTCATACCTTAACCTTCCTTGCACTTGATTTACCTTTGACTTTCTGCGTCTTTAGGGGAAACATAAAACTGTATACCAGTTTCAAAGTTGCTTTCGTTACCAATAGCTAAGTGTACACATATAACTAGTAGCTCGTAACCCATACTATAATAACTAGTGTAGCGGTAATCCATACTAAAATAAGAAAAATATTGAAAAAGTGATAACATACAAATCGGGGTTTCCCTTTTATAGGTAATAAACTCTTAAAAAATAAAAGACAACACAGTGAGCGAAAGAATGGATTCTTGATGCCAGACGGCTTTGTATTCGGGTTCGTCCGGAGTTTGTTGTTATCAAGATATTGAATATGCATATACGTAATCGTACACTTATTAGGCAATGGTGTTGTACACGTATATGAAGCCACGATACTACACATACTGCAAACATATTAGTAGGTCGTTGGTGATATGTTGTAAATAGATCGACGTTACAAAAATTAAATAAAAATTTACAAAGTATACTACCACTGGATACACAAGACAGAATTACACTAATTAAGATCATAGTACTGTCTAATAAACCATAGTTTCTTGACCTATGTTCAGGTTTAAAGTTTTATTTACAAAAACTTTTAAAATAGCTAAATAAGTTACTTTTCCTAGTACTGATAGTCTAAATCAGTCAATAATAATTTAATACTTACCCAACCGTAGTTAACGCAGTTTTAAATGCAGCCGTACAAACATCGATAATGTCGAAGGATCAGGTCGCTGAAATCTGGCAGTTGTTCCAGAAAACATAAAAAGTATAAGTATAAAAAGTGCATCGGTTAGGAAAACCGAAAGCTACAGTTTAAATTGAGTCGGATGGAGAAATTGATTCAACTAAAACATAAAATCTCAGTACCAATGCAGGCGGCAAATGTATGTTAGAATAATAATTAAATTGGCTTTCTGTAGTAAAAGTCCAAATTATTTGATCGCGGCTCAACTAAAAATAGAAAACGGCATCTAACATAGTGTTGCTATTATTAAAATCTAATCTAATGTTAACAAATTAAATTTAAGGTACTGCACATCAATTAAACGATATACTTAATTCATTGGCTTTAATTTCAAGAGATATTAACAATTAAAACAGTCAGTTTGTCTCTATAAATATTAAAAGGATTCAATGTCATACAACATTCCAATTGCATGTGACATCACAACCGCTAGTTGCTATCTCTTTTATACGACAGAGCGTAAGAGAGATATATTCTTGAAAGAACTAAGGTTAAGGTTACCAACCTTACAGCTCATAAATCTTTGCTATATGTATTTATATATCAAAATATCAAATATTATTTACAGCTATTTTAAGGAACAATAAAATTTAAATATTATGTTTGCTGTAACAGGGTTAAAAAAAATAAAAACTTATTATTCTTTGACTTAACTGGATTATTTCGACTACTAACAGATAGAAAACATTACCACAGCACTGACCTATTTAAGAAATAACTGACGTTAAAATGCATTTCACCTCATACAAATATGACAAACCTTTTCTAGCGCTAAAACTACAATTTAAATTTTTAATTATTATATCTCCGACAACATTTATATATTTAATAAAATAGACAAGCCAATACAAATTTATTTACATCAATTTAAATCATTAATTGTAAAACCGAACACTAAAAAATGAGGACACAAGCCCATTTTTATTACAAAATTAAAATCTAGGATAATTTGATTGTTTAATATAAAGTTATTTGGCTAGTATTAAGATGTGTTTCAAGTTTTCCATCAAGTGTAGATTTATCAATTTTCCAGTAATCTGGTATATCATTTTTTATATAAGTCCTTCATTCAAGGACATTAAATACAGAAAACTATCTAATTACAGTAAGCATCAGCCGTTATCATCGTTGCCGTTTCTTTCTAGGCATCCGCCTCACAGGACACTTTTAGAAACTGAGATGGCTCTGAAAACATTTTCTCTGGAAATCCATTGACTTTCAATCATAACTAGAATTACAAAAATACTTTCACGATTGAGATAATAATAAACCGCATAATATCACAGCACACACGACTATGTTTGAAACATTTAAACCAATACCTACTAAGAAGCTTTTTATCAAGATGGTGAGCGAATGCCAGCTACCAAATATGAATCGACAAACATTCACATCACATTTTAATTAATTTCTTAAATCTCGTTATCGAAACTCTTAATAAGACAGTACCGCAAAATCTGAAATCCACTAAATGAACATTTCTTCAAAAAAAAAAAAATGTATTTAATTATAAAACTATTTACATTAACTATATTAATATAAATAGTTTTATGATTATAATTCAACTCATTAAAATTAGCCTTATATAATGTAAACGGGCTGTCACACCATATTGAGGAATTGAAGATATTCCTCAATACCTACAATATTAACGTAAAGCTGTTATCTGAAACGCATTTCACAGATAAATGTTACCTGAACATCCCAAGATATTGAGCCTACTTCACAAACCACCCTGATGGCAAAGCGCATATAGCAACGGCTATTCTAATTAAGGAAAAAATTAAGCACTACCAAGCTACTCCACATCAAAAAGACCATATTCAAACTACCAATGTGATTGTCGAGGACTGGACTGGTCCCATTATGATCGCCGTATATAGCCCACCTAAATACAATATTAAAAGAGATTCTTATATGAACTTTTTTAATTCTCTTGGAAATAAATTCATTGCTGAAGGCAACTACAACGGTAAACACACACAGTGGGGCTCACACATCACACTTTCCAAGGAAAGATAATCATTGACAGCTACCGAAAAACTGGGACTGAAGGTCGCATCCTTGGGACACCCATTCTATTGGCCAACGGACAGATTGAAATATTCTGATCTCATTGACTTCTGCGAAACCAAACTATTCGGTGAAAACTACATAAAATTGAAACATTTCTGCGAGATATCCTCGGATCATACGCCTGTAATAATCACTCTAGCTAGTAAGATTAAAACGAAGCCAAGAAAATGCACACTCGCTCAATGCGCCATAGTTTATGCCTAATCACATCACATCGAGACCTGGATATACCTACAGTAAAAGAAGAAATAGTGCTTAGAACCAAAGTATACAAGGAGAAAATAAAAGAACATTCGAACAATTTGGTCAGCTGTCTAATGTACAATATTTTCAAAGAACGCAGACTAAAAAAGAAGGTACCTCAGGACCTACTAGCCAACTAAACAGAATCAAGGATCTATTAAAATTGAGGGATAGGTCGATGGGCACATCCCGTGCAACTTTATTTTGACATACCTATCACTGAATGTCCTTTAAAGAGGACAGATTGTAATAATCTTTAGTAATCAAATAAAAAAAAAAAATTACATGCCACAAGATGCGATAATCTCTATAGCGAACACGGAAAGATTAGTGTGAAGTTGCAGACCCAAAATTGATTAGAGGAGACTGGAATGTGTATTCAGAAGCATGAAGCAGCCAAAGAGATGATGTTAGAGGTAAAAAAAATTCATAAAGCAATAGACAATGCAATCCTATTAAATGATGGTGAAGAAACCAGAGTTGATCCAGGTACAGGAATGATCTTGGTATTAAATTTATCGTGGATGTCAGTTGACTTAATAGAAGAAATAAATTGGGAAATGATATACAAACATCTGAACTTAGAGCATCGTTTGATTAGGATAACAGGACAGGACAGGAAAGCGCAGCGCGTGAAGCAGCAATTGGCGAGAGGAAGGAGAGACTAGTAAGATCATCTGGAGGAAACCAAATATCTAATTTGATGAAAATTGTACCAAAGGCTATAAAGCCTGCATATAGAAGATGGCATATATACAAATCGGATACAAACTGAGAATTGTGGAAAGAAGCTACAAATTCATTAAAAGGCAAAACAAATATTAGGTAAGAGAATTTTGACAGCGGAGTTGAACCAAGGGAAATCAATGAAATTGCTTTGGTATTCAATAAATAAAATAATAAGTTCAAGTAAGTGATTTGGAAATGTAGTTAGAGATGAACAGGAGAAGAGGTCTAGAGGAAGCGGAGACAGAGTTATACAGTGATGAACCTCTAGATTATGGAGAACATAGTCACGGTGTTGATTTATTGCTTTTAGACTTTTAGTTAGAAAAGCGGAAGATAAAAGTAGCATTAGCGGAAGTGTAAGAAAGGACCATTGCATCAGATGGTATTTCATATGACACTATTAAAAACTTTGCAGACACAGGAAAGTTTTTATTTTGAAACTGTTTAATATCATTTTAGAAGAATCAGTATTTCCAGAGTCTTGTTTAGAAGTACAAGTGGTGCCAATATTAAAGAAGGGTAAACATATTTATTTGTTATATTCCTATAGAAAAATCAAACTTTTGAACTTTACAAGAAAATTACTTGAAAAAATATTGAAAGGCAGATTGGAACATTGAAATGAAAAATATAAGTTATTCCTGGAAGAAATGACGGCCTATGACAATGTAAGAGTCCAGGATATACGATGTTTTGCAGATCAAATTACCATCGCTACTAAACAAATTATTTCACAGGCGGAAAGTACATTTTTTGTTCGGAGACAAGAAAAAAGAGAACTTTATAGGAGAAAAAGGTTTACCACAAGGAGTCCTTCTGAGCCCTTGGCTATTTAATTTGAGGGTAAGAAAATTAAAAACTTCGTTGATCCGGTTAAATTTTATAGAATATGCACAGATAATGATGTCATAGTAGTGCGGCAAAATAATGAGAGGCAAAGAAAAACAGATATGCAAGAGCCGGCGGTCAAAATGGAAGAATGGTTGCGTTCGGTAAAGCTAGAGGCTTACCCAATAAGACAGAACTGTTAGGAATCGGTGAGGTAGAGAAAGAAGAGCTAAGCAATATCTTCTTTTTAAATACAAATTTATTATACAGTAAGTCAGTTATATAATGATAGAGAGATCTATAGGGACAGTAAGAGCTAAAGTAGACTCGCTGAGGATGCTAACGAGTGAAAGATGGGGTGCAAATGTAGGGCACTAAGAAAGGCATTAAGAGTGGTGTTCAAAATATGTATACCACACACACGCTATCAATCAATGTGGAACAAAAGTCACACCACTCAGTTTAGGGTGGGCATTAAGTGAGAGTGCTTCAAGAAGAATGCTTTGCGAGGAATTCGAAAGAAATGATAGAAACAATAGCAGAAAAATGACGATATTATGGTAAAAATGTGTGAACATGTGGGAAATTGGAGGAAGGGTTAAAATATAAGAAGTTAGTAATTTTGAATATTGCGAATTAGGCCGAAGTGCAGAGTGTTATTTTGAGATTGGGAAAGAGGTGGTCTGCTGCAATGGAGGCGCGGAAATAATAAATGGCGTATTTAAAAGTAAGATTGATGACATTTAACCGGAGTACATTAGAGTATTCACAGACGGATCATAGATGGCAACGAGACCTGGGGCTGGAGTAATGATGGAGTAACTAAGCAGATAACAACTTTACCAGAAAAAATCAATTCAGTTTTTAATGCAGAGCTAGTAGCCATTAAGAAGCCATTTCAACAATTGAGAACTATAGATGGTCGAAAGCTATAATATTCATATATTCAATACCAGGTGTGGAAGCATAGGGGAAAAATTGGATTATCAGAAAAGCAGAAAATATATTTTATACAGTAAGAAGAAATCTAAATAGAATAAAGATAAAGGGATTCGATGTACCGTTAGTGTGGATTCCTGCTCACAAAGAAATCACAGGATCGAAAAAGCAAACGACGCCGCACAACAAACAGCGAGAACCATAGCTGTTGGAGAAATTCAATATGTTGTGGACATATTGGCAAAAAGCAAAAATGAAGTGAAAGAGAAGTGGTATGTGAAACAATTCAGACAAAGGAAGAAAATTTTTCAATTTATAATCTTCGTTGTGCAAACGTTGGTCGTGGTGGAAAACCCAAGGTCCGAAAAGAGTTTTGTCACGAGCATTGGCTCATCTTAGAAGAAATCACTTGGGGCAATAAGATACTTTTAATTGTGAAGAAGGTGTAGCAGATCTAGAACATTTGATGACCCAATGTAGAGAAACAGAGGCCTGCAGAAATAATTTATACAGATTTATCGTAGAAAATTTAGTGGTGTTTCCAACGAATATGCAGGAAATAATAATGTAATCCAAAGTGGCCGGTGTACTTAGTGATAGATAGGATATGGAGCATTGCGGGTTTAAAAGTATAGGTGTATTTATAAATAAATTGTAAATGACAAGTGAATGTATTAACAAGTGCGAAAAAAGAACCGTGGTTCTAGGAAGCCCGTGAATTAATATTAAAAAAAAAACACCCAAACAATTATTTATGCAATTATATTCATAGTTTTAATTCAAATTATTTTTTAGCATATATATTTGATTTTTGCATATAAACAAAAATACGTTGCAGCTAATACAAATATATCTACCTACTGTTTTACTTGTCGCAGCATTTCTTAGTCTTTGTCTTTCATTAGTATTGCTTTTATATGTTGACATCTGCCAGTTAACGTATACTTTCTGAGAGCCGAAAGTAATTAACAAATTTATATTAAATAGTTTAATTTGCTTATTCATTTATATGTCGTGGTGGTCGTTAATAAAACAATTATTTAATAATATGTATTTTATTAAATTTATATATTTGGTATTTCACTTAATACACTAATTCTATTCATTATTATTATTAATTATTACAATGTTATTTTAATATTGTTTTGTTTCGTTTATGCTATTGTCTTTTTAGGTACAGCGATTGTGGTGTTTCTCTAGAGATTCTTTGAGCAAGTATAAGTTAAGCGATCCCGATTGATGCTTGTACATTTACAGACTAACTTAAAGTATATATAAGAACTGTATATATACTAATTGTATATTAACCTTAGGGTAGGACCCTTAGTCAAGTGTCAAGTGGTTCTTAGAATCAGCGTGGGATTTTACTACATTGGTTACAAAGGTCATGGATCTGACTTACGCTTTTTAAATGTATAATTTATGATTTTTGGGGTAAGGTAAGTTTTTCGTTCTATTTAATTACTGAACATAATAGAACTCTTGTTATTTAATATTTTTGTTAATTATTAAATGCAATTTATGAGCGAGTTTTAAAAGAATGTAACATAATATATCTGTAGGTCGTAATCCCATGTTAACTTGCCGATCTGAGGTACCATCAATTTATTATCGAAATATTATATATTCTTACAAGTTACACATTCAAACAAGAATACACACCCATTTATTTTAACCTATTAATACGACATATATTTATTGAAACTATTAGAATTTCTTATTCAAAGATGTAGTAAATTTTAAAGTTGATATTACCAAAATCAAGTCCTTTTTAAAATTAGGGACTGAAAAAGGTTTCTAGAAGCTATACTTATAAATATTGTGACTAGCTATAATGACATCTAACTTTTATTAGGTGCAAAATTATTTCATACCATTTCAATTTCAGTGATACAGCGTAGATACACTGTACCATGTCATTACTAACAGTAAATAAAATACGGCAGGACGTAAGTTTTGAATATATACATATAGTACACGTATACATATAATACACAATACATATAATACTATACATAAACAGAGCAGATTCTGGAATAATACGTGAACAACTATGGTTATTTTGATTTGCAATTTCCAGCAATTTAACATAAGATGGCAGTTATACGGAAAAAATATTACGTATGAATACACTTGGCAGAAATTTAAAAGATCTTAAATATAAGTGAGAAAAAAGTTGTAAAAAGCTGCTTCCTTTACAATATCTAAAACTTGAATTATTCAAAAAAAAGAAAAGAACAACATTAAAATTATTTTAACAGAACGGTTTATAAATTACATATATTTATATGCATTGCACTTACATTATAAATCTCTTTCAATATTAATTGGTATACAAACAATCTCTAAATTACTATGACAACAGCAAGTAAGCGTGTTTAAAATATAGTATACCATACATGTACCATTACGTGGAAGGCATAAGCGAGAAATGTATTGTTAATTTTATGTATATACTGTTCTCAATATGTGACAAACTCGCACTGGACGAAAGCTTATAGCAGATAGGACAATTTGTTTTAAAAATTTTGTCATAGTTATATCATCAGTTCATATTATATGGCTCAGTTGCTTTATCATGGTACATAACTTACCCTGGAGGCTTAATTTCCGACTTTATGCCGACTTTATCGCAGGACCTGAGAGTCTTGATGATTCATGTCACACAGTTCTGTCTTCGAGTTCGATTAGAGAATTAGTACTACATTTACCGATATTAGCAACACATTTCAACATACATCAAACGTTAATTACAGGATTGCAGGATTGATAGACCTGCTCAACAAGATATAAAAAGAAATATTAAGTTGTTAAAATCTTCGAAAAATTATAGGCAAAGCAAATAAAGTAATTGGACTTTGAATAGACAGTCTTTGAATATAATTTACACAATATATCTACATAAATATGTACTATAGTAGAGTTGATTGGTGTTTATCTCAATACTTTTTTTTAAGAAGAGAAAACTTCTAGAAAATATCTTAATGTTTTAATAATGATACTTAGCAAATTTTTTGGTAATCATTTAACAATAAGAAACATAAAATTATGGACATCATCATTAAGAAGACTGCCTGAAATTTATTTATGTTTATGCATATATAAGAATGAGATGACGTAATGTTTTCCAAAACGACATTTCCAAACTATATTATAGTAAATAATATAGTTTTAATAAATTAAAAAGATTATGAAAGAATTCTCTTACAATATACGGAAAGGGAAATGCGAATAAATAAATGCAAATTCTCTATATAAATAAGAAACTAAATGATAATAAAAACTCTAAAATAATAACGATGTTTTTGACACCATCTTGAATCTTTGGAAATGATGCTCAATTGTGACACTATAACAACAGACAAGTTTCGTTTACAGAGATTCATACCTTTCAACACAAATATAGAACCATGGAGCAATTTGTTTGGTATCACGTCCATTGTACCACACTATACACCAGACCGTGCCATATCAGTACCAAAATTAATGTCTATAAACATTTCTTGTCCTTAAAATTTGCCTTTAAAGTTGGTCCATTTAAAGTATAGCAATAGTGCACTACGTATATAAGATAATCGAAGCAATTAGTCTAGTTAAAATCTTTTGCTAAAGTACAGCCTCAATACTCTCAGATCGATACCGATAATTTTCCAGACGTTTTTTTTTATCATAGTGATAATATGTTTCACATTGCAAGAGTTTTGTATTTTAATTAAACGCAGATTAAAGTGTTTTTCTTTCAAATATCGGTGATTTTTCTCTTAGAAATCCATTTAAGAAAACTTTAAGCGAATTTTTTTTCTTGCTTTCTAAGATAATAATAAATTAATAATGAAGTCAGCTTTGACAATATTTGCACTATTTGTAACTATACGAGTATATCTTATTGAGATATTGAAATCCACTTTTCGAAAACAAATATCACAAATCTAGCAATGAAAAAACCAACTAATGGCCACATCATCTTTACAAACCATTCTTGGCACTATCTTCTCCATAGAGTTTTCATTTTTAAAATAGTTGTCAATGGGTATTTCTTCCTCACAAATAATATTAATTGAATCAGTTTTGAACGTGAATGCTTTAGATGCGCAGAGCGTGTACACACCACGCATTCAAATACTTATGCACAAAGCAAATATTTTTTTAAGATATCGGTTTTACGTATTTTTTTAATATATTGCATCCTGCAAATTAGTGTCGGATCCGGTAGACGTCTAATGATACCAGATCCGGTTTTCCGAATAGCATTCCTTACGCTGTTGCCACATTAGTACTATGGTTCGAGTTAAATTTACATTTTTAATAATAATATCTCGATAACGAATAATTACTTTTATAAGGTCTGAGACTACGGTTTTTAGAACATATAAAATTAACACAAAGTTAAAACAAATAAATTCTCATAAAAAATTCTATTCTCCAAGAGACGGCGTTAAAATTAAAAAAAATTGATTTCGAATTTTATAAAAACTGCTGGGTTAACCTCAAAACAATTTAATCAAAGAGTGTATAAACAAAGTTTTCTCAAAATCATTTATTAATTGCCTCCGAATTTAAAGCTTTCAAGCATATTTATTAAAATGTTTTATATATTTATGAAGCATTTATATAGTAACTATGTTAATATCGGTACATTACGTAAAATTTACATATGTTTTATCTTTTATGCTTTGTGAAACTATATTTTTATTTTTATCTTACCCACTGTCAATTTTTAGCTTGTAAGTATATAAATATTTAATGTTACAGTATCTTTAAGTTTAGAACAAGTAGAAATTTAGTTCTAGATTGATATAGTTTTCTTAGCAATATCATATTGAAAGTCAATATTATAACGACATAATTTTACCGATAACTTAAAGGAAATATATAAAACACCTTAAATTAAAAAGAAAAAACGTATAATAACAAGAATGTCTTTGATTATAATATTTTATTGTAAATATTTACATTAAAATATTTTTTAATTTACATCACAAAACGACAGATTTTTAACATTATTATAATTTCTACGTATAACATATTGATATTATCTATGATAAGGTACTGTATATTATATGTATTTACAAAAAGGTTGATTGGTTATAGTATTATTAAAGTAAATTTTATTTTTACTACTAAATGAAAGCAAATAATATCAAGAAACATCGTATTAATTAATTATTGTTAAATAAGTAGTAATTTTTTAATATTTATTGACTGTATAAACAATAGTCTGTTCAATAGTCATTAGCACTTAAAAATAATATATATATATATATATATATATATATATATATATATATACTATGCGTATACTATGCGTAAATATATATATATATATATATATATATATATATATTTAAACATTCACAATAGCTACATAATTTTCAACTTATACACACGAGTATGGATATTTAAATTAAAGAGATTAAATTTGTTTTATTGGTAAAGTCAATAAGGATAAGTTGTCATTTTAAAATCCTTTTACTTTAATTGGTGCCTTAAAAAAGCAATCCCATTTTAGCACTGTTTTGTTTAATGATAAAGAAGGATTTATTTAAACAACTTTTAAATAAATAAATAAACATTAAAATTGAGTTAGATTAACTCGTTAGATCGCTCGAGGTCGATCATTTAAAATATGTTATAAAATATGAATTATTAGTAGCTTTAAATAGCTCTAATTTTTAATACGAGTATATCACCTACTCACTAACCGTTTAATATACCATATTTCAAACTTTTTTAATAAAGAATTGTATTAAATCAGTTTATTTTTTTAATAAAAGTGGGATAGATCAGAAATATGACTTCCACCTTCAAAAATCAAATTATAATGGATGTAATAAACAGAACTTAAGTAGTTTGGTCAGTAAATTTATTTATAATGATTACATATAAAGGCTGTAAGTCAAATTCTACTTTTGTGTAGTTGTGTGAAACAAAATTATTTTTGTACGCAAAGAATAAACTTTACTCACAATTCATTATCTGTAATATTTCGTTCAAAAACCAAACTATTTTATAGCTTTTGAGATTTTCACCATTTAAATATTGATTCGTTGTTTTAAGTATATATTTATCTAATGTTTCTTGCCGTTAGGCCTTACATTAATTGTACATTAATTGTACATTAATTGTACATTAATACAAGGAGATCTACACGAAACAATTTATATGGATCAAGAAGAATTAATTGTTAAGTAAAATGCACAAAATATGGTATGCAAATTAAACCTTTTTTTTAGACTAAAACAATCTGATCTACAATGGTATAAGAAATTTGATAGTAGAAGATAAACGTACTCACTGATCCTTGCATCTATGTTTTTAATAAACTTTAAAATAAAGTTAAAATGGTTATTTATGTATATATCTTAATAATACTAACTTAATAATAATTTAAAGTATTTAAAATTATCTTATATGATTTACTGTGCAATATAAATGCAGTTAATTTAATTCTGATGCACTAACAAAATTGGAGTTCTTGCCAACTGGAAAGCCTAACAACTACTTGGTTGTAAGAGACAAAAGATATAGTTATAGATGCGATGCGATCCTATAGGACTCAGTGATAGTTTTGCTGACAGGCACAATTAGATGCATATGTGGTTAGAATAAAAGGTTTTCGAAAATCGGGGTACATTAATAAAGAAGATTTTCTTCATAGTGTTAAAGGCTTTTATGAATTATTGTATGTATTCCTCGTCGTGCTTTATTATTGTACTGTTCTTCAAGAATATAAAGTTGCCCACGGACCCTGACCAGCTAACCTCGTATTGAAGCTAAAAATTCCACCTTTGGAATGTAAATAAAATAGGTTGCAACACAACTTTAAGGTGGTACCGCCGGCCAGAGAATTACCGTTTAAAATTTTCTAAAATTTGGAATATTAATAGACTATATTAAGATAATGATCTCATGAGTTTTAGAAAAACTGCAGAGAAGAAGTAAAAAAAAAATGAACTTTGAATTTTTTTGCATTTATAAGAAATCAAAGTTTTTTATTCATTTTATAACAATAACAGTTTAGATTTAGATTTATCGAAGGTAGAATTTGGCGTCTCTGAATTTTACACTGAATTTCCTGGAAACCCGTAATTTTAGAAAAACGAAAAAAAAAAAAAACTTTTATTTTTTGCGCTATAACTTTTAGTTCGTTAAAAATACAAAGTTGAAATTTGGTAAGTGTTTTACGGTGTTCAAGGCTAACTTTTTTTGATAATTAAATTGAAAAATTGGAAAAGGGTAGAAAATTAAGCCGGTAGAAAACTTTGGAGAAAACTCAAACTGCGGGTTACTTAATAATAAAATATGTTATTACAAAAAGAAATTCAAAATTCGAATACTTTATTTGGGGCACGGGGGCGGTTTCTGTTAAGGGTAAAAATTGGGATTAAAAGTTAAGATTTTATATATGGGTTACCTTTTGCACCTACTTTACAAAACGAAAAAAAAATCTTAAATTTTGAAAAATAGTTGGTAAAATTACGAATAAATTAAAAATATTTTATATTTTGTTGAAAAAAATATACTTTTTAGTGAATTTATATGCTAAATTATTTTATTATTGAACGAGATAAATATTTCAATTTGTAAATAGAATTAAAATTTGAAATGAAATTACGAATTATTTTGTTGGATTCAAATCATACACCCTAAAAAGACGGCGCCATGCGACGGAGGTAAACTCTAGTATATTATTATGAAAAATTTGAAAAGAAATAATCACTTTTTCCTGTATAATTTTTAATTCGTAAGAGATAGATAGTAGAAATTTTGCATGTGTATTACACTATTTAATGCGAACATATTTCAAAATTTATAAATTCAAAAATTTATAAATGAGGCTCGTGGAAATTTGGGGAGCCAAATTATGTTGTGTTTTGCGTAAAGAATTTGTAGTTGGGTTAGAAATAAAATGAAAATAACTATAAAATATATCAGGAATTTTAATGAACTATATAAAATAAAAAATGTTTCATTTTTCTATTAAAATAATTATGTAAATTGTAATAGAACCGATACATTCATTCATTCATTGTTACTATTCTATGACACCAAGTTGTATGCGATTCCATTTATGTTCCATTAAAGTTAATACAAAATTATCGCTATAAGCGATTTTTGATATTTACATGACTCGGTAAATGTACTAGCATCAATTTTCGTACGACTCAATGCAATACCGTTCATTTTAAATTAAATTTTTATAATTTTAAAAATTAACAAAATATGAGTTACATCTATAAGTTATATCCTTGTGTTCTATAAACTTACACACAACCATATAAAACTACAAAATAATATTTAAATAATTATTTTTCTTAAATGTATTTACTTACAATGATAGGTAATGTTATATACATTACGTGTAGTTTTAGATATTGTTGTACTTCAAAACCAAATTATTTAAATAATAGTGTAATTAAGATAATATTAGATTATTAATTTAATAACTAATAAATTTAGATAAATATTTACACTTAAAAATAGTTAAATATATTTTAAATTACCATTTAATTTTTTTCTATAAACATTTTATACTATTTCATGAAGTTTTCATAAAATTCCTTATTTTTTGTTTCCCTAGTCATAAGATGGACTTCCAAATAAGAAAAACTAACCTAAAACAGTGCGGAGGTGCCTTTAGCGAAGACTATTTTGTAATAAGTTGATGGTATAATTTTATATTTAATGCAAATTGTTTTTAAAACTAGTACGTATGTCAAATTTATTTTCATGTCTAAATAAAACATATTATGTTGTAATAGATAATTATTCATTCTGATTATTACACATGTATAGATCGTAAGTTAGATTTCATATATATGTATATATATATATATATATATATATATATATATATATATATATATATATATATATGTATATATATAAAATTATATAATATTAAATAAATGATTAGTTTCTTATCTTGTATACCTATAAATATAATTTTTTTTTTTTTTTATATTAAAATTAAAATAACATTCCCTGTATATGCTTTTTTAATAATATACAGACCAAGCCTAGGTTGCCTGGATGTCAGCATAGAGTCAGGATATTTTACTGCTGACCATTTTATTGATTAATGGTTTTAGAAATGTGTTTTAGTTAAACATCTTTTATTATAGAAATGTAGTTGCAGGACAGTTAACATAATCCAAGCAGACGCTTTGCCTAATCCTAGTTAAAGGAAAATATGACTTATGAATTAAGTATGGATTGACTAATGTTAATAAAGGAAGTAAGTTGAATTACTTTACTCTTTTACCTAAAAAAAATATGTGGAATAATTAATTTGTTTGTCAGATATGTAAAGAGTATGACGTGAGAACTTCCTTATTTAAAACGCGGGCTACACAGCGCCCATTTATCCTGGGAGAGTGTGGTTTTGCTCATTCAAAAAGAGTGTAGTGCAAGTGTTCGTTTTACAGTTTGTTTATTAACGACCATGCAGCGCACGGGGAATGAACGTGCACTCGACACGACGTCTTCCTTTTCCAATGGCCGTTCATACATTGCAATGCAGTGTCCATTCAGAAATCAATTTCAAATTCAAATTCGCGCCTGCAGATTGTGTTCCTGATTAATAGTTCAGTGGGTGGACACGTTTATGGATATAAGTATTGTGTGACAAAAACTAGAACCTTTAAGAACCATCAAGACACCAGAGAGATGTCGAAAGAGTGAGGCGGGCGGTTTTAAGATCCTATAAGCGATCTGGTAGGCAAAAACTTAATATACGCGATTTTGTTTCAAGAAAAAAAGGGCATCAAAAACAAGCGTCATAATGGTTTAGATGAATTTAGCACCCTGCGATTATTTTTTATGTGAGAATCTTAAAGACCTGGTGAGCTGAAGAACAATATTCATGCTGCTATTAATTGCGAACATAGATACATACATCGTAAACGAAGTTGACCAAAACGGAGGCCACCTTTAAGATTTTATTTTCAAGAAGTAATTAAAAAATACTTTAAATAAATTTTTGTTTTTTGATTTTTTAAAATAATAAAGTTCTTGCGTCGCACCCTGTACGTACATCTGAAATATATTCATTTAAAAACGTGACCTGTAGACAAAAATCTGTATTTAACTAAATTTAGGAATATTTAATATAGCCGATAATTGCTTTAATTAGTTAGCTTCAAATATAAATACCATTGGTCAACTTTTAATGCTAATTCCTATCCCTTAAATCATGATACTATAATGGTACTGTTATTGTATAATTGCTTTCTCAGTCAGATTGGTGATTTATTGCAAGTTATTTTTATTGCAACATTTTTCATACATACTTGCCCAGTAAACAATTTGGTGAAGTGCCCTATTTAGTGACGTTTCTCTCACTATTTCACTTCAATTATAGTTCGCAGGTGGTGTAATTTCGCTATCTGTAGCCAATAAAGTAGATATTTTATATGAGAAAATGTGAGAAACTGAACTATAAATGAACTCTTTTATAACAAAAAAATCATGACGCATCTTCAATATGATGTCAAAGTGACTCCAAAATGCTTACTGGGTGGTGTAATATTGCAACATTAAAATTCTAGCCAAGCATTGAAGAATGCAAACAAACTTTGAATTTTATATATATATATATTAAAAAATTATTTTGGAGGAAAATGTCGATTTAATTTGCTAGTACTCTACCAAGATCAGCACCGATGTCGGGTCAAGGCCAATATTTAAATTTTAATAATTTACCATTATAAAATTTTATTTATTATATTATAAATCTTTCGACCACTACTTCGATCATCCTCAGTAATACTAAACAATCGACTTTTATCTGTGGTAAAATTTTGAAATTTAAATATTTCTTTTACATATTTAAATAATTAACATAAAATTTAACAAACTATAATAATTAAAAAAAAATTA
This sequence comes from Panorpa germanica, assembly GCA_963678705.1. Classification (NCBI taxonomy): domain Eukaryota; kingdom Metazoa; phylum Arthropoda; class Insecta; order Mecoptera; family Panorpidae; genus Panorpa; species Panorpa germanica. Next base: position 4,567,613 of record OY783210.1, read on the forward strand.
TAATGTTTATATAAAAAGATTTATAAATTTACAATAAATTAATACTAATTTTGAAAAAATTACATTTTAATTACACGTAACGAATATAATTTACTATTCATTTCATAATTTTTGCTTAAGGATGATTACAAAAACTAAAAAAGATTTATTATCTAATTGTTATTATTATTATCTATTAATATCCATGTCCGTTGTTCGAATCAGTAGCGTAATGATATGAGGAGCGGCTAATATATAACGAGACTATATATTCGGTAACCATAAAAGTTTTCGTAATGTTTCTATTGTAGGTTTTTGCCAGATAACAATTCTTTCTTATTCCTATGATTGCTTTCCTTTTGACATTTAAGAATAATTACCTTTAAATTACTTTAGATATATGTTGCGTGTTTTGTTTGCTGGTGTTAGTTTAATGCAGAAATTAACATTTTCGAAATGTTTTCTTATATATAAAACAACAACAAAAGTTATATTTCACAAAACACAGCGGTTGCAATTCGTATAATAAGTTCCGTACTTGAGATTTTAACTTAAAGCTGATCAACCTTTTGTTCGATTCACTAAAGTAGATGATAACTAAATCTACCTTATAATTAAATATAAGACAGTCTACTACAATATAACAACCTTCACAAATAAGACAAAATTTACAACTAGATAATACCATAAGATGTATTTCCCGACTAGAACCTCAACCAAATTCTTACTAGGATTGCCTTTAAGATATGTCTGAACCCAATTGAGTCTCAATGGGATATGTCAATCGGGACCCAATGGGAATCTACCTGAGATAATTAAACGTAAAAATATAAAGTTTTGTCAGCTTTTTGCCATCTTGGACCCAATGAAAACCCGTTTAGGATAACCAAACGTAAAAATGAATAAAGTTATGCAAGTTTGGTTCAATCGCACCCAACTGGGATACCATAACATAAAAATAATAGAGTATTGTCAGTTTTGTCTCATTGGACCTGTCTGGAAACTCATTGTAAAAATTAATAAACATTTTTTTTTTAATTTTCTTGTTATAGATTATTACAATCTGTCTTGTTTAGAGGACATTCAGTGATAGGTTTGTAAATATAATAGAGTGTCTTGCGCAGGATGTGCCCAACGACTCATCCCTTAATTTCAATAGATCCTAAATCTTTGTTAATTGGTAATTAGGTCCTAAGGCACTTTATTTTTTAGTCTGCGCACTACGAAATTATGGAACATTAGACAGCTAGCCAAATTCTTATGGATGTTCTGTTAGGGTTGTTTAATTAAAACATTACAATCAATCCAACAAGAATATATTTATTAATAATCAATCCAAATCAAATATGTAGTATTATAAATGTGGTCAAATCAACATCGCTGCCAGAAGCCGTGATCCAGAGTGTCCAAATCCGAGCCCAAATCCAGAGGTCCAGGTTTTGCTTGCACCATCCACACGTGCCGTTGTCACCTCTCCCCGATATCCCTTCATCAGGTCCGCAATCTTATTAGGTCATAAGTATTATGCGTAATCCATCTCCCTGGTTGGTCCGAAACAGCATATCTGTCGTTTGGCAGGACTGTGACGACTTTAAATGGCCCTTTGAATTTTGGGTGTAGTTTACGGCTGTCGCAATGTGCAGTATCGCCAGTTATTTAAACCAATACTAAGTCTTCAACGTCGTATTTGCGAGCTGCTTTTCTTGTTTTATCAAAACGTAATTTTTATTTTCTTTGATCTTCTGTGATATGCTGGCCTATGACGCTTCGAAGTTCCACTAGATCACATCGTTCTAACTCGTTTCGTATTGAATGCAGTAGTGACGCCTCTGCTACGCTTGTTGTTCGGCAACCGATTAAAGCTTGTATTGGCGTAGTTGCGATACCCTTGTTGTAGGTACAGTTTATTGGACTCCGTACTTTTTTCACGAATGTGTCCCATTTATTTCTTCCTCACCACAACTCATTGTTGATAACGCACTCACTATTGTTCTATTATATCTTTCACATTGTCCATTAGCCCTTGGTGTTGCTACAGCATTAAGAACATGCTTAATCCCATATGTCTCACAATATATTTAAAATGATTTCGACGTAATGGTAGTACCACGGTCACTTATGTTTTTGTGGCATACCGAACAATATTTTATACTCAATTTGTACTTTAGTAATGTTTCTTGTCTTTTGATGTTTAATTGGTTTAATAAGTATTCAATTTTGTAACTGCTTCCACTATCACAAGTAAATATTTATTTTCCTTTTTGCTTGTCTCGAAAAGTCTCTCAGATGTTTCTTAATACTGGCAATATGGCAATGTCTTTTCAATACTCAAATGATCTGTTCTCTGCAATCTGCCATCACGCACTTTTAGGTACAACCCACAGCTTAACTCTATTTTCAGTTTTCCAAAAATTCTTCCATTCTTCAGCTCATAATTCGTAAAATACTATTTTAATTTAACCCTACTCTTCCCACCTTACACTTTACGTATAAGTTTGCAATAATTGTTTATCCTTTAAATCTGCCGCTACATCCAGTCAACTTCTGTTAAATTCAAACGAAATCAATCTCACAATTAAAATCTTGAATCTCCAGCCACCACGGCCCTATTCTCGGTATTAAATCCTTTTTGTAAGTGTAGTCCTCAAAGCGTTACAGCCTGTTACTTATAACTGTTAGTTACAACCTTAAATTTCAATCGTAGTAAATACACTCTAGACCAGGGTAGATAATTTTAGAAACATAAAAAAATTAAAGTAGAATGAAACCTATTGGAAATGGAAGGGAATACTACTAAAATGAAAGGAAAAATAAATTACAGTCGATCTGAGGTTGGGAAGGGGTAGGGGGTGAGGTTTTAAGGGTAAAAATCGGTAAATCTCGATTTCCGGCAAAACTACAAGTCCTATCGAAAAAAGTTAAATGGCAAAGTTGTAGATAATAAAAAGATCTACAACTTTTGTATCTACACTTTTACTCCATAACCTCAAAATTCATGTAAAAAATCCAAAAAACCACATTTTTGATTTTTTATTTATATCTTTTACAAAAAAAATTTTTTTTTTATGATATTTGGTGAAAACTTACCTCTTTATGTCCCAAACACACTGGAATTTTGAAGATTTAAAATAATATTTTTTCACCCTATTTTGACTCGATATATGAAAAAACACCCTAATTTTCAATCGAAAATTCTCACGTCAAAATATCTGATTTTTCAAAAAAATGGGTGGGTTTTTTGTTCGTTGAAATCTCTATTTTCTGATGGTGTAAAAAAAAATATACATTACTATGGAAAATTTTTTTAGAAAATGCAAAAAATCGAAAAATATTAAAATCGAATTTTTTTTTTTAATCTTTATGTACAATTTTGGGGTATTCATTAAATTTTTTACTTTAATTACTCGAAAAACGTTAGGTTCCATGTTAGATTAATAAACAAAAAATTGCAAGTCGAAATGTACTACTATAATTAACAACTAAATAAGTTAATAAAGTTAATATTTAATATGACATCAACAAAATTTTGAGAAAATTGTCGAATTTTCTTTAAATTATATGCGTAGATGCCTATTTATTGCTATTTTAAAATTATACCTATATACCTGAGTGACCTTCGGAAAATTGTAGCCCATCAAAAGGTATTTCATAGAGAAGTGGGGAAGGGGCTTGGAGGGTCTGCGCCTTTCAACTAAAAAAGGAGAACGTAGTCGTAGAAAGACGTCAGACAATATTCCAGTGTTCAATTATCAAAACCATACAAGAATACCATTTTTGCAAGAAAATTTTTTATCTAATGAGAAAAACAAAGACAAAATAATAAAATCAAAAGGGATCAAAAGGATTTTCCTGTAAACAAGCTAAAGAAGATGCTGATGCTGACATTATTAAGACCTCGATAGAAATTGCCAAAGATACTAATAATACTGTCATTGTTGTACGACAAGATATTGATCTTTTGGTATTTTTGAATCAATTAAATTCTAATAATCATAAAATTTATTTTCTCAAGCCCGGTTCTGGTGATAGTTTCAAATGTAAATCCGTCAAAAACATCGTTGCATTTCTGCATTGTTTTTCTGGTTGCGACACAAAATCTGGATTTGCCGGAAAAGGAAAGAAAACTATCGTAAATTCATTATTAGACAATCAAAATTTGTCAAATTTGGCTAATATTTTTTTAAAAAAGATGTAAACAAAGAAGATATAAAAAAAAATGGATTGAAATTAATTAAATCTATTTATAAATGTAAAAAGGGTAATATATCACTGAATCAATTAAGATTTCAAAAATATCAATTGGCAGAAATTAAATCATCTTTCATATTGGCAAATCTCCCACCCACAGAAGGTGCAGCAGAACAACATTGTTACAGGGCATATTATCAGCTTCAAATGTGGCTGGGTAATGAATTGACAGCAACAGATTGGGGCTGGAAGCAACATCAACATGGAATTATGCCCAAATTTACAGAAATGGAATTAATTCCGGAAAAATTGCTGAAAACTATTTGCTGCAGCTGTGAAACTGGATGTAATAGTTTAAAATGTGGCTGCCGAAAACATGGTTTAAAATGCACAAATTTATGCTCAAATTGTGATGGTTCTGAACAATGCGCCAATGTGGAGAAAAAAATCTACGAGGAAGTTAATGATTCAGATGAAATTGCGGATGAAGAACCAATGCAGACCGAAAATAATGTTGGAGACGAAGACGGTGATGGTCTTGAAGATGTCGAAGATCTACTAGAATCAGAAAGGCCTGTCGAATCTAACGATCAAGAAATACCATCAAAAAGACAGAAACTGATGAATAAGTGATTCAAATTGAATACTATGTTTTGATAAATACAAAGATTAATGCTTTTAGAAATAATATAATGTATAGTGTAATCATTAAAAAAAATCTCTACTCAATAGTACGATTTACGTGTATATTTCTATCTAATGAGATAGTTTTTTGCGAATATTTATGTTTAATTGGTTTGTAATTTTTTTGTTTATTAATCTAACATGGAACCTAACGTTTTTCGAGTAATTAAAGTAAAAATTTTAATGAATACCTCAAAATTGTACATAAAGATTAAAAAAAAAAATTTCGATTTTAATATTTTTCGATTTTTTGCATTTTCTGAAAAAATTTTCCATAGTAATGTATATTTTTTTTTACACCATCAGAAAATAGAGATTTCAACGAACAAAAAGCCCACCGACTTTTTTAAAAAATCAGATATTTTGACGTGAGAATTTTCGATTGAAAATTAGGGTGTTTTTTCATATATCGAGTCAAAATAGGGTGAAAAAATTAATATTTTAAATCTTTAAAATTCCAGTGTGTTTGGGACATAAAGAGGTAAGTTTTCACCAAATATCATGAAAAAAAAAATTTTTTTGTAAAAGATATAAATAAAAAATCAAAAATGTGGTTTTTTGGATTTTTTACATGAATTTTGAGGTTATGGAGTAAAAGTGTCGATACAAAAGTTGTAGATCTTTTTATTATCTACAACTTTGCCATTTAACTTTTTTCGATAGGACTTGTAGTTTTGCCGGAAATCGAGATTTACCGATTTTTACCCTTAAAACCTCACCCCCTACCCCTTCCCAACCTCAGATCGACTGTAATTTATTTTTCCTTTCATTTTAGTAGTATTCCCTTCCATTTCCAATAGATTTCATTCTACTTTAATTTTTTTATGTTTTTAATTATTTTTGACGGCTTCTACCCTGGTCTACTCAGTCTTTAGTAATACAAATAGTCTCTAACTCGTAAGAATCATCATGGCGTTGATCCGCTGCTGCTTGCTTGCTAAATATGCGACTAGTTTCTTCTCCTTTTCTTTTAATTGTAGTAAAATAGATTATACCCCTGATGAACTAGCGTCTGTATGTAGTTCTGTCTCGTGTGCAGGATCAAATATACTCAATATACACTGTAGTAGTCCATACAGTTTTTAATGTATCAAATGCTTGTTGCGTCTGCCCTTAACTCCACTTTACATGATTTCTTGGTCAGTTGTCAGATTTCTTATTTACACACAAATTTACGACAACAACCAGTAAGTCCTAAGAATTGTTTTACACCGTTTACAGTTTTTGGTTTTAACATTTTTGCACTGTTAATCTTTCTTTTCCTCGGTCGCACTCCCTCAGCACTAATTTCTTGTTACAAATAGTCAATTTTCGTTTAAAAAATGAACACATTAATAATTCTAGTCTTAATTCATTTCATCGAAACACGCGTAACACTTGCTTTAACCGCTCTAAACATTCAGGAACTGATTTAGACGGAAGTACACCTATAATGTCATCGATGTATAGAAAAGCTATTGTATCTTTTCATGGTACTAACACAAATCTTATTCATGTCTATTTACAAGTCTTTGAAAAACACTAGTGCAATGGAAATTCCCATTGGTATACGCAAACCTTTATATTGTTCGTCAGGCACAACAAGATCTGTTTTTGCAATTAAATTTTTATTCACTGGTACTTGGTAAAAGCCTAAGCTAGATCGAGCCCCGTAAAATATTTTTATTTCCCAATTTATTATTATTATTTAAAATCATTATTATTATTCCCAATATTATTATCATTGCATTTAATCTGCCAAAATCTATACACACACGGTACTTGCATAAGATGAATATAATGTCTTTTAATATTATTATGTTACTTTTATTATTTTTCACTGCTTCTCTCTCTACTACAGGTAGTTTATACGGTCAACATGTTACCGGTTCATCTGTTACACATTTAATTTATTATTTTGCAGCCTGCGTTTTCTTATGTAACTCAGCGTAATCGCAACACATTTTTTTACATTCCTTTAATAAATTAACGCACTTAACTTTATATTTTATGTGAATGTTCCCAAATGTCATATTGTAAATGTTTATTCCATGACCTGACTCAACGTCACTGATATTCATGCACTGTTCTATAACTAGTCTCATGGATCGTATTACCACACCCGTACCCGTTACCACTGCTCACTCTTATGTAGGGTTTGTTTAAAAAGTCACATCCAACTATTAAGTCATAAATCATCCACTTATCGTCTAACACAACTGTATTAACTTCAGCCTTAGTTTCACTTACGTAGATCAGTATTTTGGTTATGTTATTATTAGATACTGTGGCGCCATTAAAACTATGTAAAACACGTATTACATTATCTTCACATATCTTTAGTTTCAAAATATTAACGATTGTTTCTTTTTATTAAAGTACATGAACTTCTCGTGTCAATTAACCAATTAACCAATTACCCTTTTTATTTATTAATATCTGATTGTAGAAATATATGGATTAGGTACTGCATTATCCACGGTACTCGCACACACTTTTGTTGACGGTGCACTTGGGTACTGTCTTTGCACATGCTCATACTGCTTATATTCAATTTTACATTTTACTGCTTATATTCAATATTACATTTTATCTACATTTTACAATTCTATTCCAAATTATTTTCTGTCCGTTGCTTCTCTAATAACTTCCTTTTTCCAGCTGATACATCGCCTCCACTATGATGTCACTCATTGCCTTGCCTTCCCTGATTCTTTTATTCTATTACTATTTTTCTTCATTACTCTGTATCACTTTTTCCACCTGTCTGCCAATGGTATACTGCTTATGAAGTCCTCCCAGTCCATAACATCTGTTCTGTTAACTATATTTTCCTTCTTAAAAAACTGTTTTTCTTCTTTTTTCCCATTTTTTTCTCTGTCTATTTTCTTTATCGAATTTTCTTTTTTGTGATCAAGTTTTCCTTTTCATATTCATAATTGTGCTTGCACATAACCAATTGAATTTGATTTTAACCAAACCCAGATATTATCTGGATATAGTAGTCAGAATCAAGCAACAATGCTCTCGCCTACTGTGTCGTATGTGAATTCTTGGAGCCGTATAATTCAATATTGAATATCCCGCCGAACTGACATCCCTCTAAATACTCAAAATTGGTATTCAACTTATAACTACGTCAACCATACGTTCCTCACTCATATCGAATTTTATCCGCTTTTCTAACTTCTCCATATGGTACTCTGCAAGGTGTCTCATACAAACAAGCGTCCCTAAATAATTTTCTATGGCAATGCCCTCTTATATCGCACCACCGACTTGCTCTTAAACTTTTCACCATACTCTAATGCGTAAAACAATATCCTCTTGAATTGTACTATCACTTGCTCTCTAACTTTTCCAGCACACCTTAATGCTTACAGCAATGTGTTTTTACATTATATTATCACATGTCCTCAAACTTTTTATCACACTTTAATGTTTAAAGCAATCATCCGTGAACTTCTTTACAACAATAATTATCTCTCCGATATCAACTTTTACAGGTTCCAATATTTACTCTTGTTCCAAGAATTTCAATCTTTACTCCTGATACTTGTTAACTTCAACTAAACAATATCCGTATTATTTCACTTCAACAATGTCACTCCAATTAAAGCTGTATAACGCTTTCACCGCCCGCATTATTTATTATCACGTGCACAATACGTATTACTCTGATACTTAATTGCTTCAGCAATCTCGGAAATATTAAATTAATACCTAAATACAATTAGATCCTCATTTATATGTTCTACTGACCTTTCATACAGGTGAGGATTAAAAACTTGTTGCAGGTGGTCAGCGATTGTGTCAACCTTATTTTCGCATTTTCTTGCTCAACTTCCAACTTCGCGTCTTAGTGGTGGAGAAGCTGTTTTTGCTTTTCTTAATTTTTTGGTTGTCTTCTACAAGGAATAATCACTAGCCGCCGAAGTATCGAGATGTTTCAGATAATCTTAAACGCTGTGGTTATTTTCAGCTTCAAGTAGATATTTAAGTTCTTTCATGGCTCTATTAAGACAGTTTTTAAGGAACATTTATTAGATTGCCATACTTTCCGAAGTTGCATTTTCTTCATTATACCTACCTTCTTTATTATAGATTTAGAGAACCCTAATATTTACTCTTTACTCAAGTGCATTGTGCTTGATTCCTAGGAAGCTGCTTGAATTGTAGCATTCAAATATTCTACTGCTGCTTTATTTTCCTCCACATTTTTTAATGGAATGTTCGTGCAAAGAAAGGTTTCAAACTAGTTGGTAATATGATCCCAGTCAGTCATGATGTTGATGAGTGTGCAATTTTTTTGGTTTCCTTTTAATCTAACTGGTTAGAGTGTTTAGTACAGGCAAATAATCCGAGGACATCTCGCAGCAATCCTCACATTCGATGTAGTTTTCAGAGATTCCTGTTGTTACGCAGAAATCAATGAGATCAGGGGATTGCAAATCTGTCCGTTGGAGAAAAGGACGATTGTCTTGACCTTCAGTTCCAGCTTTTCGGTAGCTATCAACAATTCTCTTCTCTTGGAGAGTGTGATACGTGAGGCGCAGTGCGTGTGTTTAGCGTTGCAGTCACCTCTGGCAATAAATATTTATCCAAGAGAATTAAAAAAGTTATTATAAGAAACTCCTTTAATATTGTGTTTTGGTGGGCCATATACGACCGATATCATAATGAAACCAGTACAGTGCTCGTCCATCGGATTGGTGACTTGAATATGTTCTTCTCGACATAGGGTAGCTTGGTAGTGCTTTATTCTGCTTAATTAAAATGGGCGTTCCTCCATGCGCTTTGCGTTCAGGTGTGTGAAGTAGTTTCTATATCTTGGAATGTTCAGGTAACTCTTACCTGTGAGATACGTTTCCGATAATAGCATTATTTCAATACTTGAGGTATTGAGAAATATATTCAACTCTTTAATATGATAGGACAGCCCGTTGGGATTTTAAAATGGTCAATTTTGTGCCAATTTTGTTAGGAGTTCAGCCATCATATTAGTGATGGTTGTAATACGGGTTATCATTATCTGGAGCACCTCCTTCAAGTCTGTAATGATACTTCTGGACTAGTGGGACTAGGAGAGTTTGAATTGAGGTTTAGATTTTGCATACTGATTTCATTTAGTTAAGAGAAGTGACTACCCACTCTGGCTTTACTATTTCTAATGACTAGTTCAGCATATGTAGAAGCTGTGTTGTTGTCACTATAGAAAGGGACCGAGGTTTTCCTTGTTCTTAAGCGTGGGACCTTACTTAATATAACTCTTTGTATACATTACACCCTTTATAATATTCCGGATGATTTCCGTTACAGTGTACACATTTTACATCTTCGGAGACACATCTAGGTCTCTTATAACAAAAGGCCCGTATATGATCATATCTCTGACATGTAACAGACTGGGGAATTAGTCTTTTAGGCCTGGGTGTTTCGAAGGTTATACAGCTGTTAAGGATGTGCTTTATATTGTATAGTGGTTTATTATTAGAGATTGGTCAAAGGTCTATAAAAATAATAGCAAGGTTCTTTTTCTATCCTATTCTTGATGTTCCAGATATTGACTACCAGGTGTCCCAGTTCCTCAATTGCGGTCTTCAATTAGTCAATATCTGTTGTCAGGTGCTTAATTTTTAGAACCACTCTAAAACTTCTTTTTTATTTAGGTTTGTATGTTTGGAACTCTTTTTGGAGCTCCTTAATTGTAGTAATGTAAGCTTCAGTGGATTTTGGTTGAATTTTAACTTTCTCAGCTCGCAGGATTTTTATTTCTAATTTGTTTTTGATGATGTCATTGAACAGTTTGGTTAGAGGTTGTATGTTCTTTACTATATCAACATAAATTGGCGGGAGTTTAACAGGTTTGGGTTCCTGTATATTATGTTCGTCAGTAAGACTTTCGTTGTCGAGAGCTGAAAATATATTTTCCGTGTGAACTAGAGCGCTCAGCCAGTATCTATTGAGCTTCGCTTGCTTTAGATTCTTAAGGGTATCTCTGGGCTATTACGTGCTTTTCTTGCTTCACTGGTTACATTCGTATAACTGTTTTCATGTACTACTGGTGGATTAGTACTAACATCTTCTCTTTTATTATTTGAATAATTTATGGTCTTACTAGACTCTCCAGCAAACAATGTTTGGTTTCTCAGAATTCGTAAGGCCGACCTCCAAGGAGGGTGGAATTTTCAGGCTCAATCTTGGTATGCCACCTGGAATAGTTTTATCCGCTTTTGTAATATCCATAGCTTGAAATTGCGTTGATTTTGGCCGCCACGTAGGGACGCATCCAATGGGGGCTCTTTTCTTAGCCCGTCATTATAAATTAACTCTATCAATAATATTCTAAAAACAGATAACACCAACTTGACATTATTTTTAGATGACATAGGACTTTACACCTCAGCTAAACTAGAAAGAACCATCACAAAGAGATTTTCAGAAGCCTTGAACGAATTGAAAGATTTATGGCATATAAGAATAAACTCAACAATAACAGCAGCCATATTTTTTACACACCACCGAAATCCTTCAAATTCCAAGATAAAAATAGACATAACATTATTATTGAATGGACCAATACAGTTAATTTCACAAAAGAAATTGACAACACCATAAAAATCACGATAACTTATTAATAGACCATCTACCTTTCAAGGCCCTCTACATGCATGTTGCAGAACATATTTTTCCATATGTAAAGTTCCAGCATAGCAAACTAGGCCTTTTAAACCATGTTTCACAAACACACAAGACAAAATATTATACAAGATATCAACTTAGATCATTATTAATGCGGATTTTGGCTTAGGTCAGGCACCATAAATTAGAATAAGACATATTGTAATTAATATTAATTATTGCCATAACACTTCTTGACTAATAAATATATTTGAATTTGAATTTTTAGCATTTGCTGCCGTTGTATCGCTACCATAAATTACTTTTCTGTTGGAGATATTAGTGAATACATCTCTACTAATGATTGATTGGCAGAGTTCCCAAAAAATGTATTATCAATTTAGGAAATTAATTTTGTTATTGGAATGGCCCGGTGGGGAACTGACTGGGATCGCCCGGTTAAAACCCTGTGTTTTGAGTTACATACTCAATGTGATTCCAAGTAAAGCATAAACATATAATACAAGATAATTAAATATTAAATTAAAAAAAAAGTGGCTGGTTATCTCATACAATAATTTAAAAATAATTGGACAAAAACCAACACTAGCACCATCTATCGTCCAAAAAATTCGATTTAATATTTCCTATTAAATATTATAGATTTACGTGCCAGTTATATCCTTTTTTTTACCCCCACCTTAAGACACTCTAATTCTCCTGGGCGGGGTCTGGGTTTTCACTTTCGAAAAATCGATTTTTTGTTTTTTATTTTATCTTATTGTTTAACATTTCAAGAATATGTCCTTAAAATTTTAAGCCGATCTAAGCAATATTCTTGAAGTTATTGTCTTATTAATCCGGTATATTATATTGTATTATATGTTAATCAGGTATACAGTTTATTCATTGCTATAGTCCTGACGCGTATTTCTCAAAACTACTTTTTCAAAGTCCGTGTTCACTGCCATTTGAAAACTACTTGACCGATTCATTTCAAACTTTGTACACATTTTCTTCATATAAAATACCTCCCCCCTACGTTTAGTAAAAATTTTTTTTTTAACATTAAGGGTGTTTCCCACCCACAAAATGGCGGAAATTTTAGTCGAAAATAACAGTTCACACTTTAGGTGGCCGCCAAAAATTTTTAAATGAAAAAAAAAAAATTATCAGAGAACGTTGGGGGGAAGATTTGATTATAATTTAACTAAATTTTAATGGTTTTTCATTTTCAAATAATTTCCGGCCGAGTTATAGTGAACACCGCAAATTGTCTTTTTCCCAAGACCTTCTGGAGAAAGCTTTGTTACCGGCTTATGCTTTAATATTGCTGCATGATAAAATTATACAACATAGTCAAAACTATGCTCAACAATGTATAGAAGGTTTGAATAAAATTGCTCAATCGATATTTGAGATAAAAAATCACAAAAAAAGTGTTTTTTTTTACGCTGAAACCCAGACCCCTCCCTTTATCTAAACGTTTTGATAACATAAGCTTGTTCTATTCTTTCCTGCACTGCGGAGACATCGCACCACAACAATCAATTCTATCCAAATTCAATTCTTATTCACAAATCTTTTTACTATCTATCCAACTGCCTCCAAGCATTTCTCATTCCTTTCATTCTTTACAAATTCGTTTTCTTTCCTGTTATCAACGAACATCATTGTTTTAGCTATAACAATTGAAATAAAGTTAATTTATATTAAGATTGTATATAGATTAACTCGTAAATTAACGATTTTGAATTAAAGCCATTGTTTTGTTATTGGTTCAAACAGATTTACAACTAGTTGAATTACGTCAGCAAGATCACCAACGCGTGGCTCTTGACTTCGTTCCAATACTTAAATATCTTGAACTCATAAAGAAAGTTGATATTTCGGTGCCACTTGAATAACATGCAATATGCGTCTGTGCAATGTAATAACAGAATGAATTTGCCAATTTGTTGAATTGAATCATCAGTAGTGATGAGAGCTAGATCTCCTAATATAATATCAATAACAAACGATCATACCTTAAGCATGCTGAGCTTGCACGAAACCAATGGTAATCTTAATTGCATAAGGGAAAGATCATGCAAAAACATTTAGATAGAGTTTAGATAGGTCTACCGACTGTAGACCATTTATTCACATCAACTATCCTATTAAAATCATTTATTACAAATTAAAACATTTTCTACATATTGATACAAGTAATGGTACACCAATAGCAAAATCAATTTATATAACAATGCAGTAAGTGAGAGCATTGATGCCGGACGCACACTGCTGCGGATTCGATCCCAGAGTTAAATTTTTTGAATTTCATTGTTATCAAGATAAATTAATTATGCACACACAAAATCAATAATTTATTAGACAGTAGTGAAATACACAAAATATATAAGGCCACGACACCACAAAAACTACCAATATAGTATGAGGTCGCAGGTGATAGGACTTAACATCGGAAATAGACTGATGATAAATACCTAATTAAAAAAAGGAAATAAATTATTAAATATTTAAAACGCAATTGATAGCAATTATTTTGAAAAATAATACCTTATAACATATATTTCATATAAAATATTAAATCAATAGGACGTATGTAAAATTTTATTTTTGTTATAAATGTTACACTAGTTTTCCAAGTTTGTCATAATTAAATTTAAATAATTATATACATATGTACATAATTATGTCGTGAATTAATTTTTTTTATTAGTTTTATTTTGATTTAAATCAAAAAGTTTTGACGTAGATATACCTATTTCTTTTTTAAAATTTAGTTTCGATTTTGACGTCCCACAACTCAGTGGTTTACAAGTAATCTATTTAATTTACCGTTGTTCAGTAATATATATGTAAAGAAATTATATTTCTTTAGTTGGTAATACTGACCAGAGATATTACAACTGCACTTATAGCTACTTTCATTTTAATGTGTGCCAACGTCCAACAGCCAGTTGATTTTTAGAGTCGACAAAACTCACGGTGCATAATGTTAGGTTTTAATAAAATTAGATAAAAAGGAATTGACAATTTAAATAATATACTTTAAACGTCGTTTCTGTGGTTTCAGGTATGACTTAAATTAAACAGTGTAATTAAAATAATGTGTATGTACTTTACTAAAATAAAGCGTTCAGAAGCAACACATAAGATTGATTAAAAATTCGAAATTTCTTAAATGTCTTATACATAAATTATTTATATGTTACATGAAAAACATCCTAATTACATTTTACGTTTTTACAGTACGATATAGCTATTCCGGTCCACGCGTATAGCATGATGCATCTTCTGCGCTCTGTTCTTTAACACAGATTGCAACTGGTTAATTTTAGAACACACATTTTGCTCCTTTAAGCAGCATAATGTTGCCAAACTTATTTATTTCAACATATTTGTCAAATTACAAATTATTTATTGTTTTGTAACAAATTCATTTATATTTGCGCCACCAGAGATCTCTTTTATCAATCAGGTTACAGCTGGTCACAATCCCTTCTCCTTTTGCTGGCCTATATAAGTGACTGCACTGTTATCAGTGCTCGCTCTTTACTACTCTTTTTACAACGCTCTATACTCTCTACTCTTTACTACTAGCAGCTCTTTACTAGACTACGCTGCTCTTACTACTTGTTGCTTTGTCATTATCTAAATTTAGTTTTATTTATTTTATTATTAGTTATATTTTAAGTGTTAATTATTATTTATTGATATTCAAAACTTGTGATTTAAATTAGATCCAATAAACAAGTGAATCGTTATATAAAATTTAAGTCAAGATCTTTAATTTCCTGTGCTTGCCCCTCAAGAATTGTCAACCAAGCGTAGTGCTGAAAATACGCACGATCTGCTTACTAACATTTGGTTCTTCGAGCCGGATACCGGATATTGGAGCTGAAAATTAATTCATCCTAAACCAGCGCATCAGTACATAAAGTCTCAGCAAAACATCCATCTACATTTAGTCCTGGTCGAGTCGGATGCTGGATTTTAAATCATCTTACAATTGATCGAAGACCAGCGCATCATCCAACACGATATCTTCAGGACAAGCATCTACATCAGGTCCATCGACCTAAAAAGCGAATGTCTGAAGATCAGAGCCGCATCGCACCATGTTCTTGCCGAAACTGATCGACAAAATTCTCGTCAATCTTGCACAGAAGATCTTTACCCAGATGCCCACCTCATCACACAAAGGACACCACTAAGTCTTCATCAGCAACGACGCTAGATTCATATCACCCCTGAACACATCCACGCTGCAATTTGACTTTATTGGTAAATAGTTCTTTCCTTTTTTCTTAATCCTTTCCTATTAATGTTGCATCTGTATCAAATAAGAAGCATTTTCACAGTATTCATTTTAATCTCGCGCACTTAATTATTTCTTTAATTAGACTATTGATTATGACTATTTTTGTAACTTTGTATTGTAGCCCGATACAATCTGTGATTGTATTCGTATTTTGTGAATGGCACTCCTCAGAATAATTAATGGCCTCTTTGCGTCTAATTCTAAATCATTTACAATCCACAAGTAAGCATTTCGCAAAATATAGATCTTCTAATACTGCATCTTATGTCCACCGGCGACAGATCGTTTAGTTTTTACTATTTTTGGATGCATACTACCTTAACACTGTACGTCATTTTTGATGCGATCAGTTTTTTACCGGTGAAGTTAAATATTTCTACGAACCAGTCACCCCTGCAAGTAAAATATTCATACGACCAGCTCCGATGATTACGTCATCAATCCACATCACATTATATTACTGTAACTAAAATATATTTTACCCCTGTAAAATATTCATAGTACCAGTAATTCACCCGCTTAAGTATTATATCTGCACATGTAGATTGTAATCTATGCGCGAACATTATTATGCACACAAATTATTGCATCTCCAATAGATTGTAATAATTGTTCAAATATACAAATTATTTGTAGCATACAAATCTACAAATACAAATCGGTATTTGCTACAAAGAGCATTCAAGCTACGATAATTACGTTATCACCCACAATAGTTAGAACACGTCTAGCTACACGCATAAAAATATCATTTATTTTATGTCAACACATTCATCATGTGAATTAAAATCAGTAATCCTAGCTCACTTTACACATACACATTTTAGCTGTAAGTAAGACATCCTACTGTCAAGAGTCATATCTCCATATGATTTACTTATGAGCATAAGTACGAGCACCATTTGCATTACATAAAATAGCATATACTTATTTGCTCCATATACAATTATTCAGTTTTAAATTTTTCAATTACGTTATTTTAATTGTTTAAATTTATTCATAATTGTAACTTCGCTAATCTATTCATTAATAGAATTTATGTAAACAAAGCCCACAACTACAAACGTTTTACAAAATTATTTATCTGTACAATAGCTATAAGAATTCTTTTTAAAATTAACTAAATCATTGTAAACACTCGGTAACCTTGGTTCTAATTTGAAAATAATAGTTTTTTTATACTGCTAAACTTACCTTAACGATTATTCAATTTGATTTATTTGTTTCAAAAATATTTTATTTTTATCATTTAAACTAATTATAATTTATTCAAGTACTTAGCAAATAGATTTTGTAAAGATTGTAACAACATTTTGGTAATTTATATTTTGGATTTTACTTTATTAATTTATCAACAAATCAATTGAACTTGTTTTCCAAACAATTGATTATCTTCGTTCTACTATTCAACATTCAGTTTACTTTCATTACTTAGAAACACTTTTATATTATTTAATTGTTACATTTTCAAATAACTTAACCTTTTGTGTTTGTACAAATGTTATTTTGAATACCGCAATTAAATGATTTATAAATAACTAGCTTTTACCCCCGTCGCAAGCGACGTTTGTTTTTTGTGAGTGGCTTGAATTTCAAGTCAAAATTTAATTCCATTTTTAAATTGAAATAATAAATAAACTCGTCCTATATTGATTTAACATTTAATAACAATTAATTTTTCATACAAACTGACTAAGAAAATACATTTTTTATATCAAAATAGAAAATATTTTGAATTTATGCGATATTTGAACAACTTTTTTTCAAAATTTGGGAATTTCTTTTTGATTCGTAAATAAGTTGCCAAGGTTACCCTATATACAAAATTTCAACTTTCTAGCACAATTTTTACTCTCGGCAAATACTGCCCCCGTGCCCCCCAATAAAATTTTGAAATTTTGAATTTTTTTTTTTTTAATAATATACTTAATTATTCTAGAATCCAGAAAATGAATTTTCTCCAAAGTTCCCTACCGGGCCCCCGAATTTCTTTAACCCCCCCTTTTTCAATTTTAGAATTTCTAATTTTTGAGAAATGTCAGCATTGAATACTTTAATACACATGCAAAATTTCAACTTTCTATCTTATACGAATTAAAAGTAATACAGCAAAGAAGGGATCACTTTTTTCCAGTTTTTCCAAAATTACGGGTTTCCAGGAAATTCAGGGAAAAATCCGGGGACGCCAAAAGTCTTAGAATTTTTTTTCTCTACGAAATAGGAAATTTTTAAAAACTTCCCTGGAGCCGTTTTCGAGATGCCATACAAAATTCGAACCAAACATATAAACACTTAAACATATAAGAATATAAATATACACTTGGGACATTATAATATACTTGAGTTTACCCCCGTCGCAATGCGACGTCTTTTTGGCGTGTATCATTTGAATTCAATAAAATAATTCGTAATTAAATTTCATATTTAACTGTTCTATTTTTAAATTGAAATAATAAATAAACTCGCGCACATATACACACATATAAATTGACTAAAAAAATATTATTTTTTGATCAAAATAAAAAATATTTTCAATTTATGCGTTATTTGACCAACTTTTTTTCAAAATTTGGGATTTTTTTTTTCGATTCGTAAATAAGTTACCAAGGTTAGCCTATAAACAAAATTTCAACTTTCTAGCACAATTTTTACTCTCGGAAAATACTGCCCCCGTGCCCCCAAATAAAATTTTGAAATTTTGAATTTTTTTTTATTAATAATATACTTAATTATTCTACAATCCAGAATATGAACTTTCTCCAAAGTTCCCTACCGGGCCCCCGAATTTCTTCAACCCCCCCTTTTTCAATTTTTGAAATTCTAATTTTTGAGAAATGTCAGCATTAAATAGCTTAATACACATGCAAAATTTCAACTTTCTATCTTTTACGACTTGAAAGTAATACAGCAAAAAAGGGATCACTTTTTTTCCAGTTTTTCCAAAATTACGGGTTTCCAGGAAATTCAGGGAAAAATCCGGGGATGCCAAAAGTCTTAGAATTCTTTTCTCTACGAAATAGGAAGTTTTTAAAAACTTCCCTGGAGCCGTTTTCGAGATGCCATACAAAATTCGAACCAAACATATAAGAATATAAATATACACCTGGGACATTATAATATACTAGCTTTTACCCCCGTCGCAAGCGACGTCTGTCTTTTGTGTGTGGCTTTAATTTCATGTCAAATTTAAATTCCATAGAGTTTACCCCCGTCGCAATGCACCATCTTCTTTGCGTGTATGATTTGAATCCAATAAAATAATTGGTAATTACATTTCATATTTAATTCTATTTTTAAATTGAAATAATAAATAAACTCGCGCACAACACATTGAATACACATATAAACTGACTAAAAAAATATTTTTTTTCTATCAAAATAAAAAATATTTTCAATTTATGCGTTATTTGACCAACTTTTTTTCAAAATTTGGGATTTTTTTTTTCGATTTGTAAATAAGTTACCAAGGTTAGCCTATATACAAAATTTCAACTTTCTAGCACAATTTTTACTCTCGGCAAATACTGCTTCCCGTGCCCCTAAACAAAATTTTGAAATTTTGAATTTTTTTTAATAATAAAATACTTAATTATTCTAGAATCCAGAATATGAACTTTCTCAAAAGTTCCCTACCGGGCCCCCGAATTTCTTGAACCCCCTCTTTTTCAATTTTTGAATTTTTAATTTTTGAGAAATGTTAGCATTGGATACCTTAATACACATGCAAAATTTCAACTTTCTATCCTTTACTAATTAAAAGTTATAGAGCAAAAAAGGATCATTTCTTTTCCAGTTTTTCCAAAATTACGGGTTTCCAGGAAATTCAGGCAAAAATCCGGGGACGCCAAAAGTCTTAGAATTTCTTTCTCTACGAAATAGGAAATTTTTAAAAACTTCCCTGGAGCCGTTTTCGAGATGACATACAAAATTTGAACCAAACATATAAACATATAAGAAAACAAATATACACCTGGGACATTATAATATATGATGATACTCAAATCATTTGTTATCATGATCAAATTAACTGCGAAGTTAATATTTTAACCAATCGTTTACCCGTCATACAGGTTTAGTTTTCACTTGAAACGCGATTGTTAAAATAAATCAAGCGTTCCTAGCTTACTTCAAGTAACAATAGATTGAATATTTCCACCGAAATATAGTTTCCTAACTTTGAAATTCTAACAGCATGCTTACGTTAAAATATTTGCATCACAAACAAAATACCAAGCTATTGTACTTGCAATATCTATTACGTACACTGAGCAACGATTAAAATAATTATTATATTATATTTATCACAAAATTAATTTAGATCACCATCTACATTATGGATTTAAAGCGATTAAATGCTCAGGCTTACTCACACAAAGCCAACCTACACATTTATTACAAAAGTGTTCATAGGATTACCGCTAACAATCTTACATCTCTCAGCATATCAGAACTCAAAGTATGCAAGAGGCATTCTGACCCTCTACTTGAGTCTTTTGTTGAGACCTGTAACCACATGAAAACTCTATTATGCAATGATCCACAACTTACTTCACAAATTTGCAAAGAGATCAAAGCATTTAGACTGAAACATTTAACATTAATGTCGATTATTGATATTGTACTTTCATCACCTAATTCGACATTTGATTTGACATACACACCACAAACGTCTGATATCGATTTATCAAATTTAATTATACCCGATTTTAATTGAGACATGCAATCATGGCATTTATTTAAAACTCAGTTTAAAAATCTTGTGCACTGTCAAGATATATTCGATGAACCTGATAAACTACGTTTGTTAGAGATCTATCTAACAGACATAGCTCAGACTACACTTAAGAATTCAAAACACGGTTTGGAATGTTACTCATCTTCATGGACCTCACTGCTATCAGAATTTGATAAATTGAAGTCAACCACACAAAGTATGAACACTTGTAATACTCAAGCTGTATCTAATTCGGAATTACAACCATCTGTAATCCTACCTCAAGGAAACAGACAGTAATAATTTAGACCCATATCATACTTCTGTAAAGCATAACATAAGTGATCACAAATCCAAACAAAACGTTTTAGATTCTCCATTGAATTCCACATCCAATCACACAAATACGGAAAAGACAAATGATCGAAAATTGTATTTACCCATACATGAGTGCCGTTTGGACATACCTTTTACTTTGCCATTCATGAAAGAAGTGACGTATCAAGGAAATTCTTACTTAAATAAAATTGTTTTTTTAGAGACGAAAGAGAAAATTATTTTTTCTATGGGAACGCCTAACATCGTGATACAATCCCTCTTTAAAGCCATTGGGAAGTCAAGGTCAATACTCGTCTCTTTCATTCTGTCGTTCCACTTTATGTTTTCAAAGCCGTCTGCTTCAAACATCCCGCTTTCTCAGCAACTTGGGAATCTTACGTTCGAGTCACTAAAAGCTATCAGCTAAAAATTCCTTGCAATTCTTTATATTTACTTGTAAGGATGTTTCTTAAGTTGACCTCTGCAATGTACATTGTTCCCTCTCTACACCCTCGTATATCCTCACCCCTATACACTCTACATCCCTTCTTTCCGAGACCTTTTACCAAAAAACAATCACTTCGCTTTCTACAGTCTACGGAAATATGGATCTAGCAGTTACTTCATCAGCAAGTTTGTCATCACCATGCAACTTTAACATTAGCTGATAATACGTGGAGACTTGGAGACAGAACACCTGATCTTCCACTCACATAAGTGCAGAAGCGCACTCTATTTGAATTTATTATTTAGTTATAATTTTTGTATGTAAAATGTATACTTGTAATTTTATTTTAATAAGTTCTTTATTCATTACATGTTGCCCCAATTCGATTATATAAATGAATTTCGTCACCGCCGGGAGCATGGTTAATTTTGGAACACACATTTTGCTCCTTTAAGCAGCAAAATGTGGCCAAACTTATTTATTTCAACATATTTGTCAAATTACAAGTTATTTATTGTTTTGTAACAAATTCATTTATATTTGCGCCACCAGAGATCTCTTTTATCAATCAGGTTACAGCTGGTCACAATCCCTTCTCCTTTTGCTGGCCTATGTAAGTGACTGCACTGTTATCAGTGCGCGCTCTTTACTACTCTCTTTACAACGCTCTATACTCTCTACTCTTTACTACTAGCAGCTCTTTACTAGACTACGCTGTTCTTAATACTTGTTACTTTGTCATTATCTATATTTAGTTATATTTATTTTATTATTAGTTATATTTTAAGTGTTAATTATCATTTATTTATATTCAAAACTTGTGATTTAAATTAGATACAAGAAACAAGTGAATCGTTATTTAAAATTTAAGTGAAGATCTTTAATTTTCTGTGCTTGCTCCTCAAGAATTGTCAACCAAGCGTAGTGCTGAAAATACGCACGATCTGCTTACTAACAGCAACCGATTACAATATTTATAGGCTATATTATTAATTTATAATATTATCAATATATATTAAAGTTTTACAATGATGAGGATGTGGTTCACAGATCAATTTAATTAATTTTATATGTAACTGATATAAGTATAAGCATTTGAGTTTTGTAGTATAACCTAGACCTAAGTAAAATGTAACAGATAAAAACAGTATAGCCGGAGCAGTCTCTTATAGTCTCTCGTAGTGAGCAGATGTAACCATTGTATCAAGTATATTTAGTTATTAAGTCATATCAATTTTAACTTTTTATTTAATTTATTCAACGTAAAATTAAATAAGAAAAAGTGATTTTTATGAGCAAGAGTCTGCCATTGCTTTGTTTTAATTTGAATGAGCTAAATTCTAAGTGAATAAGAGTGCAACAGGTCAAAGTTAAAAATATAGAAAATTCAAAGTGTAATTTATAGTTATATAATAAATCAGAGTGAATTTAGAGGTATAATTATCTTTTTAAAATGATCAGATAATGTATAGACGTGGACTTATCGACAGAGGCTCAAAGAATTCCACCTATCAACCAATTCACTGCGTGAAACTTCGCAGAAATATCTTCGTTTTTTAGCAGAGATTATAACTAACATGGCTAGGTCTGAGATAGATAGCAGAAAGTAGAATAAACCGAAACAGAAGTTACCATTGTAGATGGCTGAGAATAGTTCTACCAGTAGCCGT
Organism: Panorpa germanica; assembly: GCA_963678705.1. Lineage (NCBI taxonomy): Eukaryota > Metazoa > Arthropoda > Insecta > Mecoptera > Panorpidae > Panorpa > Panorpa germanica. The sequence continues at coordinate 4,590,541 of OY783210.1, forward strand.
CGAAGCGACAACCCGAGTGATATGGACTCCATATTATGGAGATAAAAATGTCACATTAAAAAAACATAGTTGACGATTTAAAACGACAAAGGAAATTATTGGATTGGATTATTGGAGCATGAATTAATAGATATGCAAAGGGAATTATAATATGGTGAGAGAGAATAATTTTTAATAAATCTTTCAGCACACCCAATGTAGCATTAAGAGGTTAACCTAAGTGATTTGTCAATTTTAATTCAACGAACTGGGTTGAAAAGAACAAAAGCATTGCACAAACTAACAACTGGACAGACGAAGTGATAATATTATACAATGTATTGAAGTAAATAGATCGTCTAATGTATGGTATGATACAATAGAGAACCATTATATTTATTTTTATCAATTTTCACATGCCTTATAAGTGCATTGTCCTGCATAGAGGATGAGTCGAAGATCCACATGAAACTGACCAAAAGATGTAACTAGATGTAATGTGCCCAGATGAAACTATTGAGGAACATTTCTTTTCGATAGCAAAACTTGGAAATTTAAATAATAGTGCTATACAGGAGTATATTATCAGTGGCCTAATAATATATAAATGGTACGTACTTTATCATTAATTAAATACGCTGATTTGAATGAATTAATGGAACAAATTAAGTCCTATGAAAAAACACTTAGTCTATTGAAGTATCGTTAAGAATATTCGCACCCTAACAAGTCGAACATGAATAAGGACGAACACAAGATATGTCATGATTAGCCAGATGACCAGTTTCAGGTTAAAAACGATGTTCACAAATGTTATTCGTGTAATTGAACAGGTCATATTGCCAGATACTATCTAGATAAGAAAAATGAAGACGAACTAAGATGCATTAAGTATCTATGGAACGGACATAATGTATCTACATACAGATCAAAGTGTCCAGTAAAAACAGAAATAAAAGAAGAACCGAAAAGACAACTTAAATGTGCAACTGAAAAGCAAAATGCTGAAGATACCTTTTGTAAAACCGTTCAAATAGATGGAAAAAATAATTATTCATTTTTAGATTTAGGAAGAGACAGTGTAATAATCCGACAAGATGTCGCCAGTGAAATAACCATGAAATTTATTATTCATGACGTTAAATTAATTGGTTTTGGTCAAGGTACATGTAATACGCTTGGAAAGCGCCAATCAATAATTACGCTCGGTTAAATAGACATTCTCTGTGAAGTTCTATTAGTTCCTAATCAAGCGCAGGATAAACAAATTATTGTTGGAAGAAGCGCATTATTGAACAGTATATTTATAATTGTAATTAAAAATGGACCAAAATACATAAAACCAAATAACGAGAACGTTAGTGAAAGTAATAAAAATGAAACAGTTTCACGTGTAAATAAGATTAAATACAGTGAACCGATTGTACAATCAGAGATAAATATACAGACTAATTTATCGGAACAAGAACAGAAAAACTTAAAATATTTACGAAATTGGTAGAACTGATCTTGTAGAAATGAAAATAGACTTAACTGATAAAGAAGTAATTCGCATACAGATTATCATACGGACTACGCAAAAATGTCGAAAAAAAGTGAAAGAATTATTAGATGCAGGAATAATAGAAGAATCTACTTCAGAATATTCAAGCACAATGATCCTAGTCCTAGTCTTAGATCTTAAGAAGACTGGAAAAGAACGTCTCGTGGTTTATTTCAGAAGACTAAATGCTAAAACACGACGTGAAGAATTTCCCATGGCGTTAATCGATTATAGTGGCTGAATCAACTCACTGGAAACAAGTACAACAAGCCAAACGGTTATCATCAGATAATGATGTCCATTTCAGGCCAGATTTAAAACATTTAACTGCATTTATCACAAAAAGTAAATTGTATGAGTTTATGAATTTACCATTTGCACTAGTAAACGAAGCAATGATTTTTGATAGACCTTTGACTTATAAAAGAATTTTGCACCAGGAGAAATTTTAGTGTACATGGATGATATTTTAATATCAAGCAAAGGTTTTGAACAGGGCATGAAAGTAAATAACGAAGAAAGTTATTGACAAAGGAACAAGAAAGTGCTTTCAATAAATTAAGAGAGAGACTAACGAAAAGACCAATATTACAATTGTACGACATAAGTAACATTGTGATGCGAGCAGCTTTGTGATCGCTGGTATTTTGATGCAAATTATTAATAACAATTTAATAAATCTAGTTGCTTAATTCAGTTAGGACATGTAAACTTTAGCAGTCGTAGAATCTGTAAAACAATTTAGAATTTATCTTCTAGAAATACCATTTAAAGTGAGAAGAGATTGTAATGCACTGAAATCGACAATGTCAAAACCAGATTTGATACCACAAATAGTAAAACGATGGTGGCTTCATTTACAAGAAGACGTCATAGAATTAGAATACAGAACTTCTAAGAGAATGAAACATGTCGAAGCCATTAGCAGAGCAGTGTATAAAACCAGAAATCTTAGATATGAAAATATAAAAATAATGAGTCACAGACATATCCAACGTAGATTGGTTATTAAATATGCAATCATATTAATCTTAACTTTTTGTTTAATTTATTCTACGCATAAACACTGGTCCTGACAAATACCTTTTGTTAAAGTAAAATCGCAGTTTAATGTAATATATTTTTTGTATTTTTATTTTAAATGAAATATTATATTATTTTTGATTGAGGATTGAGGATTAATTTGACAGGTGCACGCCAGGATACATGGTGATGGAGGAGCTAAAAAGGGATAAGATACGAATTAAAACAGGGGAAAGAGCAGTAAAATACGAGGAGAAATTGAACAGAGCGGAAAGCAAAATTTTAAAGAAAATAAGAGAGGATAGCATAAAGAATAGGGGGGGAGGAGGTCCAAAAAAGAGAAAGGAGTACTTTGAAAGGAATGGAATGACGATCGAGGAGGCAGAGAGGAGAAGAGAAGGTGGCGCAAGTGTGGAAGAGGAGCTAAGGAGAAGGGATAAGGAGATACAACAGCAGGAGAGAATGGGAAAAATAGAAAAAAGTAACTTCAATAAAAGATATAAAAGGTTATGGATAAAATAATGTGCCTCAGTACCTTATAGAAAAAGACAATAAACACATAAGAAGAACGGCAAGGTTTAGATTGGGAAATGAGGAAAAAGGAAACAGATACTGGGAAAAGAGTGAGGAAAGAAAGTGTAGAATGTGCGAAGCGGAGGACGAAACACTGGAGCACATTAAGTTTGAGTGTAAGGAAAAAGTAGCGAGCGAAAGGAGTATTGGCCAGCTATTAAAGGGAGGCAGTGAAGGAAAGAGGTGGATGGCGGAAATAGTAAGAAGGAAAAAAAAAACAGGAGAATAAATAAGCGGGTGGAGAATAATGTAAATTTAATTGTAAGTTGAAGTATATGAAATGTTTTAGGAATGTAGATTGTAAAGCCGAAAGGCGAACAATAAATAAATAAATAATATAATAATATTATTTTTGATTATTTATTCATTTCCTTTATGTATTCTTATTAAATATTATTTTAATTTCCTCTTTTTGTTTCATATTCAAGGTTTAAGCGCTCTGTTGCGATTTCAAATCAGTTTATATACAGCTCTCAACCCAGAAATAAGTGTAAATTAAATTAAATTAAGAATCTTCGTCTTTGTATTATTATATGTTTTCTGTTATTTATTTGTGCGTGTAATATAAATGTGATAAAAAAAAAAACCAAGTAACATTTTACTTACTAAATCATAGTCAACAAAGTTCAGCAAAAGTATTTTTTCAAATTAAACATCTACAACAGACCACCTCTTTATAGGTTTTTAGGGCCTTACATAAGTATTTTTGATTTATACAATGGTTTTTAACGAATTGCAAGTTTCCTATGCAATTTAATGAATTATGGTATTTTAAGATACGTTGTGTTGCTCTACACATAGATCGTAAGTTACAATTTAATTAACATATTCAAGTTAAATAATACTACCTGCTTTTATTTATATAGTCGTAAGCAAGGTTTTACAATGCAATTTTATTTTAATTTGTAAAAATTGATGCAAATTATACCCTCTACTTTTATATTGCTAACGAATGAACACCCTGTGTACATAGCTAATGGTCAATTTTTAAACAAATGAAAATAAGTTTAGATATAAGAGAATAATTGTGTTTCCAATATTTAACTAATAAATATTCTAAACAATAATAATACCTACGTTAATTAATAAAGTTGACTGTATATAACAATATTTTCTCATATAAAAGTTTCAATTGTCGAGAAGATATAAGTCGATTGTTCTTCTCAGTAGTTTCAATTACAAATCTTCTTATATTGATACTTTATAAAACATAATTCCGTTAAAAAGTGGTCCTACATTTTCGAAATCTCTAATTTATTTAACTTAATTTTATTTCTAATAGTTAGTCTTATAACAGATTACCTGCTGCTGAGTTAGCAATATTTATAGTCTTGTCGCTTCATATATCAATAACATAACGCATAATCACTAAAATGGTCTATTTAACAAGTTTTAACAACAAACAACATTATTTACGGAAGATGTAACGTTCTTATGTTGCCTTTTGTAAATCTTAAATATGTATTACTTGTGCTTGTATTTACAGCTAGTAAGTCTTATTTTGATTTAATTTTTAAATATTATCCATCTATTTAGCAAACTTCTAAAGCTACTCTACACACTACGAAATTGTTCTAAAGTACGAGTACATTGCACCTTTTAAAACTTTCTATCAATTAGGTAACTTGGATTTTTACAGTCTCGATCTAAGTAATTTAGAATTATTCTAATGACTGTTTCGACTAATTTCAATGCACTTATATAGTAAATTTACAGAACATATTTAATGAGTATTCTTTCATTATAAAATATCGGATTTTAATTTTCAAATAGACCGTAAGTGAAAACACATTCAAACTATGATGCTATATACTTTAACATACTTGCAATAAGACTTATTTTGTTTTGAAATAGATATTTATTTTTATATTGTTTTGATCGATGGGGTGTATAGTCTTTTATATTGTCGTTTGTGTTATATAATTAACATATTTAGTTATCCTATATTATAGAATACTGCCCTAGGTGTATGTTTATTTTTTAGTTGTTTATTTATTTATATATTTTTGCGTTTCATAAGACTTTTGGGGTTCTTCGATTCCTGTATCTCCTCGGAAACCCGTAATTTTGGAAAAACTGAGAAAAGAAAAGGGCATTGTATAATTGTTAATCGGTAAAAGGTAGAAACTTGAAATTTTGCATGTGCATTATAGTGTTCAATGCTAGTATATTTAGAAAATTAGAAATTCAAAAATGAATAAAGACGGTGTTGGGACAATTGGGGGCCCGGTAATGACTTTTGGAGAGAGTTCAAATTTTAGATTATCTAATCACTGAGTATCTAATTTTATAAAAAAAATCAAAAATTTTATTCGGGAACACGGATGCGGTTTTTCCAGAGGGAAAGTTAAAATTTTGTATATAGGCTAATTTTGGTACCTTATTTATAAATCAAAAATAAATCCCAACTTTTTTTAAAAAAAATTAGCATTATTTTAAAAAATTAAAAATATTTTATATCTTGTTTTTTTTGTCAGTTTTTACGAAAAATTATTTGAATATTGAACATCTGTTCATAATTATATTTTAGTCAAATATTTCAATTTATAAATTTAATTGAAATTTGAAATGAAATAACAAATTGTTTTATTGAATTCAAATTATACACAAAAAATAGACGTCATATAACAGACGGATATACGCTAATCTAGGTAAGAATTTAATATATCTAATTAAAGAAATCTACGTTGATACTATTTTATCAAAATTTTACAGTGCGCTTGTGACTCCTAGAACAACCCTGAATCTATTAGATTCTTAACATAAACAATCTCTGGCAATATGGAGTCGTACATTTCTTAGACCTCAATGTAGTAATCTGACATTTCTCAACTATTCCTTGAGATTGAACTTGCACTAGGGATATTCTTGACATAACATTCAAATGCGTAACATCCTGTAGTAAATTGTATCAAGCTTTATATTTGTTAATATACAGTACTGTACACTTATTGTATAAACTGCCTATTATTTTCTGACATAATGTAAGAACAGTTGATGTTACTTATATAGTAGTAACTGAATGCATACTAATTCTTTGTTGTTTACTCTTCCGTTTCCAAACGTAAATTGTCTCATAATGTGTATTTCCGTTAACCATTAACACCTAAAATCTGTATTTTCTTGCATATTGGTATTTTTATTTGCTGTAATAAGAATGTTTTTAGGGAAAAGTGGTTTAGGTTTGAGGAAAAAATTATGGAATATTAGATTCTTATGGCGCCAAGCGATGACGTGCAAAACCTTGACATATTTAAAAAATTAAAATTTGTGATGTGAATTGAGACTAAAAAATATAAAACACAAAAACTGCAATGTACTGTAACCAAAGCACAAATTAATACAGTTTCACAGCAAAAATTTTAATGCAACTAATTCGACGAAAAATGGGGTCCGCCCTTCAAACATCTTCTTTTATAATTTATATTTATATTTTGACGTTTTCACTGTAAAGTAGTGCTCTTATCCGACAATGCATTCAAATTTTTTGATAAATACTAAACAGGAATGAGTTTTATACGATACGCATTTTCGGTTTATATCAAAAGAATTTTTTTTTAATAATTCTATACTGTGCGTGTATTGTTGAATACCAATACACGAACACATATTAACATTTCGCATTCTGAAGACGTTTAGGCCTTGATCACACTGCATTTAAACATCAGCGGTTTATTTATGCGTAGTTTTAATTCTGTATAGTAGAGCATACCTTCCACACACTGAGATTAAAATTGTGCGGTTGGCATTTATGTTTGTTTGTTTTACATATGTTTATATACGACTCAGTTTATATGCAGTACTTGGTCGAGATGGACGTTTGTTATATAATATTATTTAGATAGTAAATTAATTTAGAAATATAATGGATCTGAGAAATAAAATTTTAATTTGTTTGTTGTTATTACACCGTAAAAGCTATTTAAGAAATGTAATAAAGATTGGATCCACCCATTTACACGGCATTAAGGCCTATGGCAGGATTTTTTTACCACTCTATCGTAGTATCCTCTGTATTAAAGCAATTATTTCCTCTATAATAATATATTCAATTTCTTGTTAAACTACTGAACGATATAGCGACTGAGAATTGATTGTATTCTTGTACTTTATTTGTAATTGTTGTATTTCGATATCTGTTTTATTATAACAAATAATAACTATTCAAAGAAATGCACCGTCAAAAAAAATATCAACACATACTGTGTTCTGTATACAAAGCGATGTGCCGCGATAAAGAAAAATCGTTATGTGCCGTAAGAATTTTGTAGCCTGCCACAGAAGCCGCTCAGATTAAAAACCTATGGTGTGCTCATGCTCCTATGATTCCATCTGTTACTACTACTACGCGGATAAATAAATCGCAGTGTGAACCAGGCCTTAGTAAGCATTATTTTTTATTTTATTAAATTTGGAAAACCGGGATTTTTTTTTAGTTCATCAATCAATCAAATCCAACCTCGAATCAATTCTAATCTTAAGTCGAATATTTTTTTAGAGTTTGTATCCGAAGTGAAATTTATTCAATTTGTCTTGTTATTCTGACTTTACTAATATCCTGATCTTATATTTGTATTCATATACAATGGAGATATCCATAATTTGTTGATTCTAGAATAAATAAGAATCTGCATATCATATCAAATGTTCTTCTATTTTTATCTCTTTATGTCAGTGTTTACTGTCCCGCTCACTACATTTCTTACGACTATGCTGTAGTACAAAATTATATTCAGATACGTTAGAGGATTCAAATCAAATACATCGCAATTAATTATTCAAAGTTATACTTAGCAATTATTCATATTTTTTCTGATCAGTATATTCAGTTATATTAGCACTATAACATTTTTATTCTAATATGTTATTATTTAATTATTTGTACGTGAAGTGAAATTTATTAATGTTAATAAACATTTTATTTTAAATCTGGCGAAATACTGAAAAGACGTATTATCTTGCCAATAATTTTTCAGTGTTATTAATTCCTTTTGGTATCTTATTGAATACAATGGTATTATGATTTGTTCATGTTCTTATAGGCCAGAAGGTCTTGACGTTATTGACATCATTGACTTGACGTTTGCGCACCAGGCTACCTAACTGCGTCTACGAAGTTAATGAATTCATTATTGATAAGTTTGCGCAACAGAAATTTGGATTAGATTTTAATTTATTATAGCTTTTCCAGTATAGCTATACCGGACTCATGATATCGCTATGTATTTCTGTGTTAATATATTGGTAATATTACTGTCAGCATACTTTAAACATATGTTTCACGTTATTTTTATTGCAGTATCAGTGTAAGTCAGATTACTGCACCGTTCTTTGCACATCCCTACATCGAAAAATACACCCTTGTTGCTAATCCTCTAAACAAACTCAGTAATAACTAAATTTATATTGAAGAATACTAAAATTTGTTAACTTTTGCTCAATATTTGGTTTACAATTAATACATCACTTGAAAATGAAGAATCCGGTAAGTGAAATTGTATTGAATCTTTTTCCTTGTTTTACAATAATTAAAATCCTTATCTCATAATCTTTGGAAATTTTTACGACTCAATAAAAAATAATGAGAATAGTCATATAATCTTGACTGGATCACCAACCATAACTCCATATAATTTCCAAGGCATCAGCAGGTGTACTGTTACTTGATAATTAAATATAAAAATATATTCAGACAAAAGATATATATTCATAAAATAAATTTGCAGCGAATTTTGACCCATGAAACAGAGTTGTATACAGGGAGTCTCAAAAGTAGCACGTCAAGCTGTCACCGGAGATAGACCAGCCTTAGACGCATAGAATAAACTAACATGACCTTCTTAGTATTCAGCTTTCAGCTTATTCAGCAGTAAATTTTGGAATAAATTCTACTTAATTTCTATTACATATCATGAATTTTTTGTCTGGAACGTGTTCGTTTTCTATTCAGTCGTTCATAGGAAAAGCCCTTTTTATGAGCTACAGACATTGCAACGACGGTTCACTGCTGAATTAAAAGCGGAGTCGGTTTATGATTTATGACCGGAGTTATAAACTTGATACTAGCCGGGGTATAAAACTTAATGGAATTCTACTTTTTAGAGTCTGCAAAATATAAATATTTAAATGAAAAAATAAATAGATGTAATCTTTAGTACGGATCGTGATTTTTTTTAAAAATATTATTCATCTTCAACCATACTCGTTATATTAGTTTTTTACATTGTTTTGGTGATTTAAAAATCCACGATCGGCAGGTCTGCGTTAGGTTTAAAACCTCTGTCTTAGCATCGTATAAGTCATAAACTTGACACTAGCAACGATGGCAGGGGTATAAAACTTAATAAAATTCTACTTTTTAGAGTCTGCAAAATATAAATATCTAAATGAAGAAATAAATAGATGTAATCTTTAGTACGGATCGTGATTTTTTTAATGAATATTATTCATCTTCAACAATACTCATTATATTAGTTTTTTACATTGTTTTAATGATTCAAAAATCCACGATCAGCAGGTCTGCGTTAGGTTTAAAACCTTTGTCTTACCATCGCTAGATGCTAACTTCGGTTATATACATTATATTTGGGGATTGAGGGAGATAGCGTCTGTCTATTACCATTAAAGAAATATTTGTTGAAAAAGGATAGCATATACTTTAAACTACTGTACTAAACGAAATATTATACAAGTATACAAGTGTAACGGTGAAAAATATATTTTACTTGTCTAACCGCATCTCGTTTCTCTCTCACTTTGGAATAAATGAGATGAAAGTGAACTTAAAAAAAATATATCCATGTGGGAAAGAAACAGAAATACCTAATGAATGATGTTGGAAAAAGAAAGAATACAAGAAAGAATAACTAACACAAAATCTGTGACAGGTAGAGAACTTGTAAAGCGTTAGAATAGAATTGTATGAGTGACTCGAACTTCACTAAATAGGGCACTTCACTAAATTGTTTACTGGGTTATTATATTTCTTAATACATTTCGTATAACTTTAACTTAATATTAAACCTAAACTATTCTAGATCTATCTATTTCCAAAAGTACTTTGTACTTGTTCTTCTGTTGACTCTTTTCCTTCATATTCCCTACACCTCCTTCCTTCTCACAGTTTCACGCTTCTCTTTCCTTTTTGCCTGTACCTCCGTCTCTCACCTCTTGCCTTCCTTTTCAACTATCGAAAAACGCTCTACTATCATTGCACTATTATTTCTTCCTTTTAGACTTCATTTTCTCTTTCCTGTATTTTACCTCTATTACTCTGTTCAGACATAAACTCTCTGGATTTTCACTTCCTCCTTATAATTACTTCTACCATCCATCTGTTCTCTTCCTTTCCCCCTTTTAATAGCTACTCACCTGACCTTTGTAAAAGTTGCATGGTTTTAGAGAAGTCATCTATTTAATTTTTTTTTTAAATCATTATTTTTGAACATTTTTACTGTCAGTTATTTTTTAAATATTTCTTTCTTTTAGTTTTTTTTTTATTGCTACGCTACCGTGAATAGTTATTTAAGACGACACAAGTATTATTTTGTCGATGACTTAAGTAAAATACGAAAAATTTCTGGCTTAATCTTGACTTAAATCATCAGCAAAAACATTAACTTCTACTTTGAGCAGCTACCGTTAAAAAAAAATTAGACACAAAATGAGCAAATCACTTTAAAAACTTGCTCATGTTATGCTGTTTTAGGAAAGGTATAATATTTGTATCTTCCTGACAAAAATGGAAATCCAAATTACCTTTTCTAAACAAAGACTAAAAGTGAAAAGTAATTTTTAAGCAATGGAAAAGATTGTTTGTTAGTAAAACGAACTAGTCTTTTATTAATAATGATAAAATCTACTGACAATAATTTATGTTTTCTGACGTTAACAAAAATGTTTTATATTGGTGTTTATTCAATTTTTGCAATATTGCTTTTCTAGTTAAACTTTATTAAATAAATTCTCAATTGCTCCACTCAACTTTCATTCTTTTAGCAGTTTCTATTTATTTATTTCGTTTTATACTTTCTCAAGTCCTCTCTGCTGTTTTCCATACCTCCTGGATGCCGTTTTAACGTCTTCTTCTTAAGTGTTTTTTTCTTAAGATATTCTGGAACCTCCAGATAAATATGAACATATTTTTTTTATATGTTTTGTTGGCTCATTTATTTTTGTTTTCTTTCTTGTTGGTGTACTTATATACGATCTTCTTTTAATGATTCGTATACAATTTTACATTTCTTCCTGTTCCATTTTTCCTCTTTTGGCATTCATTTCATATTTCTTTGTTTTCTTTTTCCACTCTGTAGTAATGTCTCTTTTTTTTTAAATCTTCTTTGCCGGCTTTATTATCATCAGATTCCTTTCTATCTCCTTCAGCATTATTTATCACAGTATACATATACCTGCCTCCAGCACCCTTAACTTTCTTTTATTTGTTAATTTTTCAGATAACTTGTCTTATTTAGCAGGAAAGAATGTTGCAACAAAGGGAAAAGTTTTAAAATATTTTTTATATATAATTATTACTTTCAGAAGGTAAGTTGTGTATTTGTATTTATACTGTGTAGGGTGTAACTGTTATAGAGCCTATATTTTAAAAGAATGTTAGTTGATTTTCGGATATAGTGTAATTATTTTTTATTTAAAATAGTATTAAAATAGAATAGATTTGTACATTTGTGTTTTTTTACTTTTTTAGTGCTTCTTGGACCTTTGTTGTTTACTGTTACTTTATCTAAATAAAGTGGTAAAGTAGAAAATAAAAACAAAAGTAAATAAATGCATTAGTCAACGCATAATTTTTCATGTATTACTAGAGAATGTAATCATGGAATTTCAATTAATATCGGGATATTAACCACAGTTTTTCATCTTAGATAAGTGACACTCCAGGACCTACTTAGTGCGTTTGTTAAATTTTTATATTCGAGTTTAGTGGAGAGTTTAAGAATCTCAAAATATACCAAATTTATACAAACGATAATAATTTAGCAAAGATATTAATTTAGCTTACATTATTTGTTTATTGGCTACTTTTTTTTCTCAGGAATTATAAATAAGGTACCTTTAAAATTTTACGTACCTATTTTTAAAAGTTGCGTAAATCTTTTTCATAATAATAATAAGTTCACTGAGAAGGTTAAAAATCTTTTACGGTAAGTTTCATGATGGCATAAAAATGCATTTACGATTTATCTATTTTCAATTGCCATATGAAAGTGCTTTAATAATACTTTTATATAATTTATTAACTCCGACCTTCTCATCAAACGTCAAATATAACAAGTATTTGAATCTGAATAGGTTGGATATAGTTCTGATGTGAAATGCTTATTTTCTTTTAGAAAGTCGTTGTTAATTACATATCTACTTCAGAAAAATAACAGGTTTCAGTTGAAAAGTATAAGTATACAATTGCAGCCGGAAAATAAAACTTTGTATAGAATATTCAACATCATTTACCAATTAAATTATTCGTCATTCATATATTTTCACTTTAAATATTTATTTAAGTGGATTCTTTTTATTATAGTTTTTCACTAATTGTTTAATTTCCTAACTATTTCTTATACTTTTAAAAAGTTTTGATCCTATCTAAATATCCTAACTAAAAATTTAAAATTTGTACTGTGTTCGACTTTACGGCTTCACAATCTCTCTTCATTAATATATATTTAATTTTAATTACATATGTTAAACAAATTTAAATTCTCTCCTCTATAAATGTTCCTCTTCTTTGCTTTCCATCTTTCATATCCTCCTACATCTTATTTCAGTCACTCATCTTTTTTTCTCTCTTCCTTGGCAACAGTCGTCTAAACAGTTAGTCTAAACTGACCCTGCGTTTAACCATATCCATACATATGCCACTCATGTAACAGCAAATCTAAATTTTATGTTTGAATCAGCAATGCTTTTAAATTATTGGTTTGTGTTATACGGACTTTATCGAGACAAACAATAGAGAAGTGGTATGCTATTTTTAAATAAAGTCGTACAAACTCTGATGGTGCTGAACACTCTCGTCATCCAAATTCTGTAGTTGTTCCAGAAAACATAAAAAGGTGCAGAACATCGTTTTGGAGGACCATATTTTTAAGTTGCGTGAGGTAGTTGGCACCTTAAAGATATAAGAAGACATTCTCTATTTTGCATGAACAAACATTTGTTCATAAAGAAGCTCTGTTTGAAGTGGTACCGCGTTTGGTCACTGTTGATCAAAAGCAACAACGCATTATTGATTGAGAGTGCTGTTTGGTGCTGTTTAGGCGAAATTAAAAAAAGAATTTCATGCGGTATGTGACACTGGATAAAAACTTTAGAGCTAAAGAAGTACTCAGCTGGGTGGACAGTTTTATCTCCACACAGTCAATATCTTATAAAGGGATCAATAGTAAATATTATATAGCATTAGTGCGTTTGAAGGACGAAATCACGAAATACCGACTTCAAATAAACAAGAACAAAGTGGTCTTTCTCCAAGACCAAGACAACAATGGCAAAATTACATAAATTGCTCCCACATCCAACGCATTCTCCAGATTCAGGCACCAGCGACTACTTGTTTGCAAATCTCAAATCAAGGCAACTTGAGATCGCTAAAACTTGAGCGATATGACTGTGTAATATTATTAGTAATGTATGTTAGATTTACGTAGTTGATTTGTATGTAAGAATCAACAGAAATGAAGTGATATTTGGAATGGCATAGATTGAAGATATGTTGTTGATATAAAAGTGATTGATTAAATCAACTAAACCTTTTTCTTTATTGGTAAATTTTTATATAGCTTCGGTGGATATTAGTATTTTTTTTAGTCTTTTTAGTCTTCTCTTTGTTTCTCCATCGTTGTCTAGTAGGTGTGTTACCACGTCAGTAATATGTTGTTGGAGTTTTTTCTTTCGGAAATTTCCTAATTGTAGTGTCCACAGTTTCCATCTTTAAGTCCCGGTAAATCTCACTGTTTCTAATATTCCAGACAGCTTCCACGATGTTTCTTACCATACCACTGTGTTATAAAACATTTCCAGCTCCATAGCTGAATATCATATGTACACACTGGTTTAAGAATCTGTTTGTATATTTGTAACTTATTTTGTACAGACAGAGTGGAATCCTTTCCAATCAGCCAGTACAATTCCTTGTCTTTTATATTAAGTTGTTGTTTTTTCTTCATTACATGCTCTTTCCAGCGCTGTTTAGCATCTAGTGTGAAACCCGGGTACTTCGTTGTGTTTGAGTAAGAAACTACATTATTGTTGATATATATTTGGTTGTTCGCGATCTTTCTATTTGTAAAGTTTATATAAACCGATTTCGATTTATTTAATTTAATTTTCCATCGTTTTGTCCAATTGTCCTGTTTGTAGTTTTTTTGTTGATTCTTCACTATTTATACCAACTGCTAGTATGACATTATTATCAGCAAAAGTTGCTATTTTACTGTTATCGATTGTACGAATATCTGCACTGTATAACAGGTACAGTACCGTACCCAAAACACTTCCCGGTGGAACTTCTGCTATTATTTCTTTTAAATCTGAGAATGCTTCTTTTTGTTTTACTCGGAAATTACTGTTATATATGAGCACAATCTTTGTGAGTGTCGCTTAGGTAGGAGAGTTACTTACTTTATCACTAGCTTGTGCTACGTCCAAGAAATGGTAGAGCAAACCATTTTTTCTAACCACTTCTAATGTACCTTCATTGATGTTGATTATCCTATGGACTTCTATCTATCGTTGAGTGTTGATTTCTGAAACCAAATTAATGGGATGGAATCAGATCTTTTTCTTTAATTATTGGCTTCATCCTTTTAAGTAATATTTTTTTAAATAATTTAGCTTTTGCCGGTATATTATTGGCCGGTATTGGCCTGCAAGAAGCTACTTCATGAAGTGGTTTCTATGTTTCAGTATCATAATCCCCTCAGCAACTTTCCATAGTTCAGATACATACTTAAGTCTTAATGCCGCATTTAATAAATTTGTTAATTTTACTATAGCTTTCCTTGGAAACTGTTTTAACACTTCTCTAGTAACTAAAACAAACCCTGGTGTTTTTTACTACGAATACTTTTGAAAATTTCTTGTCTAAAATCATTGGTTGCAGTAGGTCTGATATTTTCTTCTTTTTGTATTGTCCTATTCCAGTCTGGTGCATTCTGCTTAACTTCATTCGGTTAGAATGTTTCCTTGAGATGGTTTGCGAATCTATTTCCGTTTTCCAAATCCGTTTTCTTTTCTTAATGGAAGTTTGACATTACCGGCCTGTAAGCTTTTTAGTTGCCTTTCATACAGAATAATCTGTGCTACTACCACCTGTTAAGTGTTAAAGAAAATTGCTAATTGATTCATTTTTCAATTGTTGAATGTCTCTTTTTAACTGTTGGCTAGCGTTGTTAAGTTTGGTCTTGTCATGTGGGGCTCTAGTTTGTTGCCATTTCCGTCTTAGTTTTCTTTTACCTTTGATTAAGTCTCTGATTCCTTTCCAGTCAGTTGCTTTATTTACTAAGGTTGGATTATGCTCTTTCTTTATAATATTTTAGCTAAGGGTTTGTACTATTGGTGAGTGATTTGAAATTATGTCCCTTCCCCCTTCTATAAAAGGGCAGTTATGTTTTTTATGATAAAGCAGTTTATTTAATCTGGAATTTTATTTAAATCAGTTGGCCATTCCGTGAACGAAAACAAACACTAGCACCATCTATGGTTCGAGACATTAATTTTGGTATTTAGTGTAAGAAATTATAGATGTACCTGTCTGTTGTATCCATCCTTTTACCCCCACCTTAAGACACTCTGATTCTCCTTTATCTAAAAGTGTTTATAACATAATCTCAGTCATTCTTCCCTGCTCTGTGGAAACTTTGCACCACGATATTCAATTTAATCCTAATCAAATACTTATTTACAAATCATTTCTTTATCTATCCAACTGCCTTCAAATATTTTACATTCCTTTCATTCTTTACAAACCCATTTCCTTCCTGTTATCAACAAACATCATTGTATCCGATTGTAACAAGAAAAAATAATTATCAAATTTAACATTGTATTTCCATAACTAGTAAATTAAAGATATTTAAATTAAAGTCGGTGTTTGCTTTCGGTTTAAACTGGTTTACAACAAGTTAAGTTACATCAAAGCAAGATCGACACCGCGTAGAGTTCCAGTCGGTTTGCCTATAAATATTGTTTCGCAACCAGCTAACTGATCTAGATTTTTTTTCCCTTTTGCTGTTGTTGTTAGTGCGTGTTCTCAGCATTAAAGTAAGGTATATTATCAACCTTCATTTCCTAAAAATTCGAGATATCGTTATTTCTTAAGAAAATGTTTTAGTGAACAATAAACTGCAATTATATCAACTGGATATTTGTTAATTGTAACACTCACCGTGGTTGCTTGGATTTTATCAATTTTATGTTTCATTCCTTCATGATGCGAAATATTATCTTATATTATTATTATTTTTTTTTATTATTATTTTGTAATAATATGCCACGTTTAAAACAAAAATTAACCCAGATAAGGGTAATTATTCGATATAGCTGCCACTTTTGTTTTTCACTTTGTAAAAAAATTACTGCATTTTTTTATGTTTTATTATGCTTATTGTATTTTCAAAACATGTCAAAATCACTACGTAATATTTCTTTTACCACTTTTTATTAAGAAATAGAAGATATTGGGGGTTAAGTTGAAATTTCAAAATTGAGGTTATGTCACCACATTTATGTGTATCAATTGACAGATTTTTTGCATAATACTGGCTTATTTGGATTCTAACCAAATCATTTTACTAGGATTCGTACCATATGGTTTAAAAATGTAATCATTTATATACGGGCTGTATATATTATGAAAGAAGACAATTTTAACAGAAAATATGATATTTTGAAATATATATGTTTTCATTTATTTAATTTATCGTCATATTGTCAAGGCATCAACATTGAGAAAATGGACTCCTGCCAACATTGTGAATTAACGTTCATCAAGGGAGGGGGAGGCGTCTTTTTTTTCTCTTAAGTAATGTGGTATCTCTCTCTCTCACAAATCCTTTTATATCTTGTGTTGTAATTGCTCTTCTCGATTTTTTCCATTCTTTCCTGTTGCTGTATCTCTTTGTCCCTTCTCCTTAGCTCATCTTCCACACTTGCGCCTCCTTCTCTTTTTCTTTCTGCCTCCTCGATCGCCATTCCATTCCTTTCTCTTTTTCAAGCCTCCCCCTCTACCACCCCTCCATCCCTTCTTTCTACTCCCACCACATCTGCTATATTTATCTTTATCTTTATTTATATCTTTTTATCGAACTAGTGCAAACCCTACATCTATATAATTACTAAATTAGAAACATGTAAAATTAAGTATTTAAAAGCACCGCGCTTTTTTGAATATTTGAAATCACATATTTAAACCATTTGTAAATTTATTTTATCATATATTCAAACACATCACATACAATTATAGTTGGTTTGAATCTTGGGAAGTAAGTATTACACTAGCCAATATTAACGAAATTATGTGTAAAATGTTGTCAAATATCACATTTCTTGGTCAACTTTAACCCTCAATATCTTCTATTTCTTAATAAAAAAGTGGTAAAAGAAATATTACGTAGTGATTTTGACATGTTTTGAGAATACAATAAGCATAATAAAATATAAAAAAGTGCAGTAGTTTTTTTACAAAGTGAAAAACAAAAGTGGCAGCTATATCGAATAATTACCCAGATAAGAAATAGTCGTCCAGTGACGGCTATATCTATGAGTAAAACTTAAAAACGTTGTGGTAGCTTTAACACACTATGTTTTTTACTCTTTTAAAGTCAGACGTATGTTTATCTAGTAGGCTCACGGCTAGATAGTTTGGATGATTATTTAGTCGCTGCTGGTATCTTTGACTGAATTTGTTAACTACTTTTTTCACAGTTGTATTGCCAAAGTCATGGTTTATGTATTTGTTGTTTAAGTACCACGTGATATCCATATTGGTTCTTACTCTCCTTAACTGAAATCTTTCTAGTATTTCTACGTTTAAATCACTAGATGTTCCCCATAGTTCAATGCTGTAAGTCCATGTTTCAATATCGTTTTATAAATCATTAGTTTGCTACTATTATATAAATGCGATTTTCATCCAATAACCCAGTGTAACTTTCTGCACTAAAGATGTAACTGCTTTCGTTTTCCAGGTAAATGTACTTTTTCCAGGTTAGGCGCCATTTAAACGTATAGAAGGACAAGTGTTTTTACACATGGTAAATGTAACATCAGTTGACTTATACTTGAATCTCGTCTAGGATAGCTTGCACTTGCTGTGGTGCAGCATCTGGACTTTCATGCACAGCCAAAATTGTTGTGTTATTTGCAAAAGTTGCTGTTGTTGTCTGGCTATTAGTGGGTAGGTCTGCAGTATACAACCCAGTAAACAATTTAGTGAAGTGCCCTATTTAGTGACGTTTCTATCACTATTTCACTTCAAGTATAGTTTGCATCAACTTTATCTTTATTTGTATTCCGACAGGTGGAGCAATTTCGCCATTTGTAGCCGATAAAGTAGACATTTTATATGAAAAAATGTGAGAAACTGAACTATAAATGAACTCTTTTATGACAAAAAAATCATGACGCATCTTCAACATGATGTCAAAGTGACTCCAAAATGTTTACTGGGAATGTTGGAAGAAGAACACTGCCTTGCGGAACTCCAGCCGTTATTGGTTAAAGATTGAAGAATATTGACCTTCGTTTTGAAAATAAACCCTAAAACATCTGCCTTGGAGGGGTGAATAAAGTATCCTGTAGAATAAATGGGGCAGTGTCTTCTTTATTTTATATAGCAGTCCCGCGTGCCATACTTTGTCAAACGTTTGACTAATGTCTAGAAAGACTGCCGAGCTTTTATCAAAGGTCTCATTTATCACACTTACTACTGTATGTACTTATTCTACTGTAGTGTGCTGTTCCTGAAAACCAAGCTGGTGGTTTAATATCACATCAGTCAGGAATGGTTTTATTCTTTTAGTAAAAGTCTTTCGATCAACTTGGAAAGAATGAGTAAAAGGCTAATAGGTCTGTATGATTCAACTTCATTTATTCGGTGTCTAATTTAAAATAATAACAGCGATTTTCCTTTGGCCTGAAAAGTGTTTAATTCTCAGTATTGCATTAACAATGATTTTTATTAGTATTATTGCTCTTAGGGAAAGTTCTTTAAGAATGAGACCTGTATTCAAGTCAAAACTAGGCAAACCTTTGTATGCAGTTTACATTGAACAGTTTTTTGAATTTCTACTAACGAAAAGGTCTTTACCGGTACCGACGTTTGTAGAGCAGTATCCAGGTAGCTCATGATTTCGTTTTCTTTATGTGGTTCATCGTTCGTTGTATGCGGTTGAAAAACTTGTTGCAGATGAACAGTAAACGCATCCGCTTTCTCTTATGCACTTTTAGCCCAGTTGTTATCTTCCTTGAGAATTGGTGGTACCGATTGCTTTGGTTGTTTCATCCGTTTCGTAGTCTTCCACAATAAATAATCGGTTTATTCAATGGCGTAAGTCCTTCAAGATATTGTTGGAGAGTTTCTTGCTTATGTGCTTGAATAAGCCTTTTAAGGTTTTGAGAAGCTCTATTAAAACTATTTTTATCCGCTGGCTTTTGCGTCATTTTCCATGTGTTCCTTAGTCTGCTTTTTTTTTTTACCTTTTCTCTAATGTATAACGGGTACTGGTTGTGACTTGGAGATTTGCACTAGGTTTGAGGAGTAAATTTCTGTGCTGCCATTTGAATTATTTTAATGAGTTCTTCCAGAGTTTCTTCTAGGTCTTCAGGTATCTTGAGTCGCAAGTTAAGTCAAATATTTTCAGATATAAGCCGGCGAAAATAATAATATCAGCACAAATGCTTTTCAAAAGCATTTAAATATAAAATTCAAATGCCTCGTTATTTTCATATTTCAAATACAAAATAAAAAATTAATTTTATGTTAGCATTTAAATACAAAATACGTATTTTAAAAATACTTTTGAGAAAATAAATTAGTCTTCATGTTACATGTTGTATTTATAAATGTTATTTTTATTAATAATTATGAGAATTTACATAAAATACATATGTTACTTATGTCATGAGATTTAATACCACAATTTTATCAAATAAATTATGTTACATTTTTCGTCGATGAGGTCTCATTATCATCCCACCAAACGAAAAGAGACGTTCTACTGAGACAGAACTTTGCAAACAAGTGTTGTATTTTAAAAATATTTATTTATGTATGGATAATTAATTTTTTATAATACTGCAATGTTTTTTTTTATCCACAAACATATAAGATTTGTCGTTTTTCTTTTTTCTTATTAGTTATATCACATACAGTTTTCATATCTTCTTATTTTATTTTCCGTACTTTTCAACAATTCTTTTACGTATTCCTTGTTTGCCTTCGGCACCATTTAAGTTTAAAAAATTGATAATGGATAACTTAAGTATAGGCAGGTAGTTTTAACAGAAATTATTTTTATTTTGTAGAAGGGTAAAATATTTTTATTTAGTTAGGGTAGTTTAGGGGTTGAAGCGGAGTGTTAAGGTTAATAGTATAAAGTTAGTAAAATAATAGATTTATGTATATATATTTCAGTAAGGAATGTATTGTTGTGATTTTCTTGTAGTAAAACAAATAATATACGAGGAAATATGATAAACAAATTTAGGTAAACGAAAATCAGATGTCTTGTGGATGGGGTTAGAGGAAGGATAATAAAATAATAGGCACATCTATTATTTTAAATTAGAATTCTAAGACAATTGTGCAGATACTTTTAAAGAATAGATGGTGCTAATGTTGGTGGGGTTTTAAGTTTATATTTAAAAAATAATGTTTACTTATTAACACTATGAAGTAAAAAGAATGAAAATAGTATTTTGTATTTTCCAAATGGAAAAGAAATAGGTTGGTAAAAATTTTCAAATAAAATGTAAAGTTCTATACTCTTAAAAGATATTTAAATACAAAATAGAAAATAGGTATTTACTATTTTATATTTGCATTTTGAATATATGTATTTGAAAAACGCAAATCTATGAATATCAGTATGTTTGCTAATAGGTATTATAAAACGTTGCATTAAAATTATTTTTGTACTGATTGTTAGAATAATCGAGAAATGATCAGATGACAAATCACAACAGGATTAAACGTGTGAATAGTTTTCTGAGACACCTTTTGTTATTAAGAAATCTAACAAGTCTGGTATTTTGTTAGGATCCGTTAGGTAACACGTAAGTTCACCAGTTGAGAGACTAACCAGGTTATTTTTACTAATGATTTAAAGCAGTTATTTTCCATAAGATTGTGACATCCTTGATCCCTAAATTAGATGTTTTGCATTCCAGTCTCCACCCGCTATAAATCCTGTTTCTTTGGTAATTACATGCGTAGGTGGACAGTACACGAGAGAGGTTGTTAAATTGCCCTTTGTATCATTTCTTTCTTCACATTCTGGCAGCATTTGGTTCTTAATTTTGCTCTTAATTATCACTGCATTACCACCATGAGCATTCCCAGATGGGTGGTTATATTAAGAATGTGCTTGTTGATAAACCTGATTTTATTCTGCTATCAGTATCACGTCAATATCGTTGGTTTTTAAATACATTTCTAGTTCTTGTCTGAGTTTAGACAAGCCGTTGGCATTCCATTAGGCAATTCTTAGATCTCAAATCTTTAACAGCTTTTGCACTGTACTACTTATTTTTCCCTCTAGGGTGCTTCAAACGTAACGGTTTATATATTTAAATTCTTAAATATCTTTGTTGTTAGCATTTTCTTTAAGGTGTATGAAAAATAACAGCAGTGGTTCCTTTGTTCCTCTATGCCATACATTAGTTATGTTTCTTACCACGTGTTCTTGTGCTTCGATTTCGTTTTTCATAATAATTTTATCCTCAGATGCATGTAGTCCTTTTAGTACTACTTGATACGATCTTTCGTGTTTTAACTTATACGTATATTTACTTACATTTAGCTCAAAAAATTTTCCGTTATTACTTTGTTGGTTTCAATATCACTTAGCATAATTTCACAACTTGCCATTATCTTATTGTAGTCATTAAATATTTTTCTTTATTATTAGTCGTGGTCAGTAGCAATAATTTTATTTCTGTTATTGCTGTGACTCCAGTGACAAAGATGGTTTGCGGCTAAGGCTGTCTTGGTTGGATTATTAGGTGATCCTCAGTTACTTCACTAGATGTTTCTCCTACTCTTGAAAGTACCTCAAACTTATTAGAAATTGATACAGAGTAAGTACTTTCAGTACAGTTTTCTTTAATTTGAGTTTCTTCTGATATTTTCCTATTTTTAGTTTGTTTACTACTGTACTTTGTCCAGTTGCTAGGATGATGCTACTTGAGAGCTCGTACCTTTAGTAGCTATTGTATTCTCATTGGATGTCTTTGATGCATCCATTAAATCTGCTGCACATTTCTTATTTAGTAGCTGGCTCTTTGTTTCCATTTGCTTAAGCCTTTCTAGAGAGTTACTTTTCTTGTTGCTAAAACTTAGTTTTTGTTGGATGATTTTCTTGGGTGATCAAATTATGTTTGCCATTCTTTGGTCAGTGTAGCGAATGTAATTCACGGCCAGACTGAACTCCCATAACCCTTTGCTTTATTGTTGTGCAAATTATTTTTAAAATGTATCTTAAATTAAATGAATAATTTAAAATATTTTTCACTCTCACTACAATTGTTAAATATTTAATAAAACTTTTTTATTGGTAATTTAATTGTTTTGATTTGGAATCTATTATTCATTATAGCAAAACAAACAATAGTTGTAACAAATTATTAAATTAATTATTGAATAATTGAAAATCGTCAAAAGAAACTTCCGCACTGCTTTAATAACTCAATAGATCTTAAATTATTTCAGTACTTTCACCTTTAGGAGTGTTTTTCGGGTGGTGTGATTTTATTTTATGTATGATTCTTTTGTGACTCTGATATTAGACACACATCAATTGTTTCTATATTTTGCACAACCTGTAGCTCATGCTCGTATTGGAGTAGTCTATTGGCAATCCAAACCATAATTCTGTGCTCCCTGTTCATTTTTTCTGCTTGGGTATATCCTCTAGTGCTATATTCTAATTTAGTGAGTCGCTCGGTAAGTTTCGAGAACAATTGTACTTAGTGGTTCAGTTTGCTTCACACTAATCGCAAAAACTGATCACCTGAATTATTTTCATTTTTTTTTTTAATAATTTATATCGTTTGCCTATTACAGCTTGGCTGTATATCATATCCTTATTAACTTCATGTGGTTGATTTTCTTGTAAATTTTTTGTTTCATTTCTGGATTTTTGGTTTACCGGTTGTATCTCTCTTTGCGGTTGGTAATGCAGTCTTAGATTTCTATTCTGTTTACTTTTAATGTTTGCGTTTAATCTGAATAACTAACTCCCAGACATCTTCTATTATTTGCTGAATGACTTTCGCCACAGGTTACGCATTTTGGTGGTGAATTAGCTGACTTTGTGTTAAACTTAGTTACGTGCTTACATATACACATCGTTCTTCTCTCTAGTAGTACTTCTTTGAATGTTTGTATGCTTGACACCTCTAACATTGTGGGAGTAGGTTAGATTCGCGTAGTGGTTGAATTTCGACTCTAATGCCGAGTATATTGGCAACTTTAAAAATCTTATTTACATCTTGATCATGACTAAATACTAACATAAACGTATTCAATGACGTTTCCATTTTTACTTTTTGATGGCTTCTAGTATATTATAGCCTCTACCGCGAAGTCCTTTCACATTTTTTTCTGATATGCAGAAATGATGAAATTTGTTAGCAATTGATATTTGCTTATTTTCATACAAGTGCCATGGTATGTTGTTGTTACTAAGCATAGTCTGTACGATTCTCAATCTTTCACATTTACTTTAATGGCGTCATCATTAATTATTTAGATCTGTGCTTCACTAATGATGAAGTGAAATTAATTAAATTTTTTAATACATTGTGCTACTACCGGAAAAGGTGGAAGTACTTTTCCATCTTTTTGTTACATTTCTATCCATGTGCTACTTTCACATTCTGGAGGTGATAGGGATATATCCAATTTTCTCTTTTTGTAATTCTTTGCTTTCTTCTATATTTACTCTGTTTCCTTTGCCAACTCTTCTTCGTCCGTTTAGTATTCTGGCTATTTTATTTTTTCTGGGAGTTCTAAAAGCTTTATTTTCTATCTTAGTTCTGCATATTTCTGTTGCATAATAACGAGCTCCTCTTGAAGTTGACGCATGCTATCGTTTATTGCTTCACTTTCTTGCTCTGCTTTTTTTCATTCATTATTCAACAGCTGTCCATTTTGTGTTCTGGCATAATTCTTTTCCAATAAATCTTGTTGCCATTTGTCTACCTCTATTTTGCGTTGTTTCGTCCTACTAAACAAAACTTGTGGTCTGGTTGGAGATTTTTGATTTTTATCTCTTCTCCTAAAAGGATTTCCTTCCTTTATATTTTGCGCACAGTGTCTAGGACCCGCGTGTTCCAGCACCCTCACCGTTTGCTGGATTTGAAGTTCCTAGTTTCTAATCAGTAACTGTTTTAACATTAAATTTATCAATCATCATCACTATTGCCAGTTTTGGTCTACCCCGGGTATTTTATTTCTCCGATGCCCTCCATCTCTGGTAAGCTTACTTATTCCGTCACCTGTGGAGGTGCCCGTTAGGAAACTAGAAACCCCCCTTGATTATAACCTTCTACATCGTATCCAATCATATCTATTCGTATTACGTATTTTTGTTGTTTTTTTAACAAGTACTTGCAATATAGCCAATATTGTAATTGTAATTATTTTGTTATACGAAAACAAAGGCCGTTTTCATATTTTGTTAGTTACAATACACTTCTTTTGCACTATATATTTCATACGTATCACCACTCTTTTACTGCTATCTTAGTTTTGCGTATTTATATTTTTATATTTTGCTTATGTTTTTCAACATTTGCACATTAATTATATTTTATTATATACTAGGTGTCCAGAAAGGCTAGCGGAATTTTTTTCCGCGCTTACGTTGAAAGGGGCGGTGTGGGGAAATGGTGTGTGGATTGCTTCATGAGCTACTTTATAAAGATTCAGTGGCAATGGTGCGAGCATATTATTTTACAGTAATTCTATAGTTAGCGCTCAGCGTTTGTATCATGCACAATAAGATTCTCGCAAAGCACAAAGTGACAATAGCATTATAAAAATGGATTAGAATATTGGAGAATACTGGATCAACAGTACAAATTCAAAATAAAGGCACGGAAAAAGGAAGAAGTACGGATTTCGGATCGCGAATAACTAACGTTATTTCAAACAAAGAGATGCAAAAGTTTTAAGATCAGAGTTCACAAACTTTCCATACTTCTAACTTAACAATTGCTGCGGTAAACGAATTATTCCCGAACAAAGTGATTTCTCAAAGAGGCACCATCAACTGACCTCGTAGAAATCCTGATGTCAGTCCTGTGTGTTATTTCCAGCGGGAGATTTTAAAAGTAAGATGTACCAGAACAAACCGACGAATTTAACGCAATTAAAGCACAATATCACATCAGAAATCGTGGCGGTCCTGCTATTTGGTAGATGCATTCAATAACAAACATAAATCAAAAAGATAATCGGGGAAGGAAAGAGTACGACGGGAGGATGATCTGAATTTAACAATAGGTTCATAGTGTTTTATTTTTCTGTTTATATTTAATGTTTTATTGCTTCTTGATGTAATGGAATTTTTCTGTTTCTTTTTGAGTGGTTTATATTGTATTTCTGGGTAAAGTATCCCTTCATAATATTTGGTTTCAGGTTTTGATACCTTCTGTCTGTTAATTCACTTCACTGTAACAGGAGTTAATTTGTGTTAAATTTGACTTTCAATATTTTAACGTTTAAGGGAATAGAGTGCCAGTAGAGAGTGTAATTTTATAATTTGTTTTACTTGAAGATGAACTAGCATGGCGGGTCAAAAGCTCCTAGTAACTTTTTATAATTGACTTTAGTTTTCTATGATAGATGGGTTGTTTTATTAAACATATTCCTAATAATTGGATAGTGATTCTAAGTTCTTACCTAAAATTTTAATATATATATATGTGGGTTGACAATAATCCTATCCTTGTTGACGTTTCCAATTGTGGGTCTACCTTACACCTTAGTGGGTGTTAGCTAGATTACCAGCTGTGGTTTAGCTGTTTTGATCTTATTTCAATCCTTAGTTGAGCCCCCATTTACAATTTAGCTTATTAAAAATAAAGTTCAATTAATTATTTCTCAAAGAAATTATATTACAAAAATAACTCAGATATATAAAAAAAATTCACAACAATATTATCGAACAACAAATATTACAACTAATAATATTGTTAAACGGATTCTAATTCTTAATGTTATTAACAACTAGTTAATACTACATTTCCCGAATTTACTAATGACTGCCATACAAACTGTGTATGTTACTACTATCGCCATCTTAACAATCTTCTCTGTTGACCATGCAGCATCGCATGTCGTAGCAAGCGACTTGTCAAGTGAACGGGGTTCACAAATCGTTTCAAAAACAGAGCTAGTAACATTTGAATATAACTTAATATTAGCAATGTTCTCAACCTATTTTATAGAGTTCTTTACTATATAATTACTATTTCTTACAAACTTATTATATCTAATCCTAAATTATATCCCACATATATATATATCTCTCATTGCATGACAAAATATTCTGTGTAAAATTTCAAATCAATCGAATAACGGGAAAGCGTGCCCCAAGAGCCTTATGAATCGAGAAATCCAAGAAAAAAAAATTTATTTTGCATAAATTATTGTCGCGAAATATTTACTTTGAGCTAAAAATTATAACGCAAAAGATGTAGATCTATTAAAAATACATACATTGTCATACAAGTCATACATCATGACTTTTTCTCGTATGACTAACGATTTTCGAGAAATATTGTTATAATATTAGATAGTATTAAATGTTTTTTATCATATTATGACAAATCAAATAAATATATATTAAATAAAAAATTATTATTGTCTAAAAAAAATTTTATATTGTGTAAATAAACCACTTATTTTAAACTATGAGTTCAAAACTATTTATCTATATTATTACTATACCTGTATGTTATATGGGCTTTTATTTTGAATTGATTGCTTAATATATTTACAGCGATAGGAAGTAAGTTAAATTATATTATACACCACCATGTACATTTTGACAAAACGACAAACGGCATATTGTTTATAAACAGTATGAAATCTTATTAACAATTATTTTGAAATAATTCAGGAGCTTGTAAGTTTTCAAATCCATTTTAAAACTATTTGCATGTCAGACTAACATTAGATTATAAAAATAAGATACAATTCAAAGTTGCAATCTAAGAATTGCTTTAATTATGAGTTCAACTCCTATTCAGATACAAAATTTTTAAACTTACATGTTACCTCAAATATTAGAAGACATATTAGCTGATATATTTGGCACTAAAATTATTCAAAATCATGCAACAGGAAACTTCAGGAATATATCTATGCTATCTATAATATAATATGCAGCATGTTTGTTGTTTAATAAATTCTCAATTAATATTTGGTAATTTGCAGCTAGGTTATAAATAGAAAGAAAATATTTAGTTTTCCTTATTTGATCTGATCTGTTATGTTTACCGTTATTGCTGTTATTTCGATAAAGTCAAAAGATTTATTTATTAGAGAAAGTCTATATTTGATACATTTATTAAAAAAGATTGAAAAGTAATATATCTGTTATTGCCGTGATAATGAATAGAAGTAATAATTTTATAACGTAATGCTTTATATTTACAATCCATATATTTAAACATTATATATTGATGTAAAAATAAACAATGTGTCTTATAGCTAAACTTAAATTAATTCCATATAAACATTTGCCATAAAAGCATAAAGACATAAAAGCATAAAGACATAAAAGCCTCATTGCTATGTAGTTATAATCATCATAACTGTTCCAAGAGTCCGTGTGATCACTTTAATATTTTATTTCTTGTTTATTCATTCAGATGTAGAAAGTAAGTCAAATATTCATCTCATATAATTCAGTATATTAGTGTCAGTCTTTTCTAGTTTAGCAATTAACTGGAAACATAATAAATGTGTCAAGACTTGTCGAGAATAATAGAATCAAGCAGTTCCCTGTGACTCTTTTTAACATTTATTGTAAAAGTGGTACAAACAAATTTAAAATGGTTATCGATTGGGCTTATCGACTATTTAAATTTTAAATCAATGAATAGGTTTTACAAATGTCTAAATACAAATAATTTACGAATATCAGAAACAGCATCTTACTGGTGCGGTTACTTATAGTACCAGATTTCTTGAACAGAGAGATTTTCTGTTTTTGTTTTTAAACTTGTCCTTTAAAAAAATACCATTTTGTCCTTTCAGATGAGTCTATAAATGATTTATGGACTATTAAGTTTAATCTATCTGCTAAAATATCAGTTAGAAGCTGGGTTCAATCCCAGATTACGTATTTAATATACGGGTATTCTTCAACTGAACTAATTCTTTAAGATAAATTAAATCATTTTTAACCGAGGGCATGACTTGTTGTTTAGGTCGTTTGTACAAAGGATGTATTATCTATAGCATTTCTAATCCTATTCATTGGGTACAGATATTCTCGCTTGGTACAACTTCGCTGCGCTACACAAATACGTAATAAAGATAACAGTGATACTTTACAATATGATGGAAGGGTCAAAATATAATAGAAGATTTTACATACAGATCTAAGATTAGTTTTAAATAACTTTTATTAATATCAAAACAATGGACTAAATTTAACAATAGCCAAAACAGTTGTAACCACAAGCCAGATTGGTCATTTAAAAGTCTCCAGAATAACTAGGTTAGTTGTAAAATACTATCTTTTTATGTTGTAAGGCAACAAATCATTATTCTACAAAAACTAACTAACACATCAGAGCGACAGTTTCCTGACTGCCACTATTACAACTATCACCTAATTGACTATTCATAATAAAATAATGCAGGACTATGTAAGTTACCGTTTTTATTTCTTTTTCATTAATTATTAATATTAATATTATTATTAATAATATTTATAATATATATATATATCTATATATATAGGAAGTAATACCAATATTAATGAAAACTGAAGGTTAACATGTGAATGCGACAATCAACATAGCGTCGAAAGTGAGATTTAGAAAATAACATGAAGACTAGCCTTGAACTGCAAGGCGATACTTTAATCGCGCAAAGAATATGTTTAAAATGGGAACGTAAATTATTGGATTGCGAGCGTGAATTATTACAGAGAGAAATAACATTTCCTAATCAATCTTTCAGCTTACCCAGAAGTAATGTGGAACAGAATTCATAGAGCATCAATGAAGTTCTTTTAACAGTACCTGTATTTAATCCAGGTGAATTATCAAGCATATATTTAGCAAGATGTATTGGATAAGATTAGAAACATTTCACAAACTTACAACTGCATAAACAAGATGTTAATTCTGCACAGTGTATTAAAATGAAAGGGATCAACTAAGTTGTGGTATGATACTCTATAGTATCATACCACAACAATAATAATTTTGAACAATTTTCACAGGCCTTATGTGGTAAAAGCATTTCTATGCGTGGAGGACAAATCTCAGATTCACATGCAACTTACTAGGAGATGTACGCAGCCAGACGAGTCTAGTGAAGAGAATTTCTATTCAGTTATTGCAATTGGAAAATACGGAAAACTAAGTGACGCCGCGATACAGAATTATATCATTAGTGTAATCAATAACACAGAAATGGTAGGTATATTATCGTTAGTAAGATACGCTGACTTGAATGAGTAAATGGAGCAAATTAGGTTCTATGAAGAAACAATCAGTCAACTGAAGTATGGTCAAGAATATTTGCATCCTAACAAGACCAAAGTGAATAACAACGAAGAGAAGATACGTCATGATAAGTCAGATAACAAAAACCAGGATAAATCTGATGTTCGAAAATGTTACTGAAACCAGTTATTGACCAGAAAAGACGAAAGAAGAAAAGTGCACAAAATGTTTGAGACATAATGTATCTACATGCAGCTCAAAGAATACAGCCGAAGATACTTTTTGTAAAAACATACAGAGAGATGGGAAAGACATTCATGCATTTTTGGACGTAAGAAGTATTCGTAAAGAATACTTGGTGAATTGGTGAATTGGGCATGAAGTTTATCAATCATAACGTTAAGTTAATATGTTTCGGCCAAGGTATATGCAATACGCTTGGAAAACGTAGAATCAATAATTGCAATCGATAGAATAGACATTACTTAGTGAAGTTTTACTTGTTCTAAATTAGGCTCAAGATAATCAGATTATTTTCGGAAAAAGTGCTTTGTCTAAACCAAAATAAAGAGAAGTGACATTAACAAAAATGAGACAATTTCACACGTAAGAAAATTTAAATACACTGAACCAATCGTAGCATCAGAGATAAATGTCTAAAATAATTTTTCTGCAAAAAAACAAAGACTTGTGCGTACTGATAATTGAAAATCGGGAATGTTTTGAGAAAAATATTTACAAAATTAGTAGAACAGATCTTGTGGAAATAAAAATAGAGTTAATTGATAGAGACCAATTACAAGATGCAGGTATAGTAGAATCTATATCAGATTTTTTAAACCCGATGTTGCTAGTTCAAAATAAAACTGGAGAAGAACGGCTAGTGGTTTACTGCAGAAGATTGAATGGTAAAACACGACGTGAAGAATTCTACATGGCTTAAATCGACGACCACTTCGACCAAATTTCTTGAAACAAGTACTTCGCAATATTGGACATGGCCGGAGGATATCTCCAAATCTCGATATCAAAAAATTTGAAACATTTGACCGCATTTATTAAAAGCAGTGATAAGAAGCAGTGCTTAAGTGAGTAAGAAGGACCAATGATTTTTAATAAACTTATGACTCGAGTGAAACAGAATTTAACACTAGCAGATATTCCAGTGAACATGGATAACAATTTAATACCAAGCAAAAGAATTGAAAATGGCATGGCAGTGATTAAACGATTTTTCGATGTAATCAGACAATAGGGGTTAACGATGAAGTTAAAAAAATAATTAATTTGCACAAAAAAAAGAAGACAAACCAACCATTTGGATAAATGTTGATAGTTATAGCTGAAAGGATGATGTTGTACGATATAGATTTTGGATGCTTACAGTAGACCTCTTGTATTATTCCAGTATAATTCTTAATTAATTACTTTTATAGATGTAGACAGTAAGTTATAATCTTAATAGTATTATTATATATATAATCTCTTAGATGTGCTCATAAGCTTATTTTCGATATTAACGTTGCCCTATAGTTTTCTAGACTAATAGAGTCGGATCGAACAAATTTTGACATCCATCTGAAATTACAAAATGAAAATAATTAATTTAATAACAAATTAGTTAAAACGTTTTGTGTACAAATTTTAATATGTAAGCAATAAGTAAACAGAATATGCAAGTAATAAGTAAACAGAACGTGTACAGAATGAGTAGTTTCACATTTACTAAGTCGCATATTATAACTAATGCTTGTTTCTCTAATTTCTCACTTAAATATTTGTAATAATTGCATTCGATCTTGTACATTAGAAGTATTTACAATTACCGATAGGTAGTATAGTAATAGTTAAATACGGACGTCAACAAAAAACCTTCTGTACACACTATTTATTACAAGTACTACCAGAAAAGATTTTTTCTTGCAACATGACACCACATGCAATTAAACATCTACCATGTGAGCAACTAAAATTAGGTGTAATTATATCGTCGCGTAAGGATCTTACTACTATGGTATACAGCATTCACCGCAAAACAACTTGATTAAAATTTATATACACATACACGTACATCTTGCTAATTTTTTACCGGTAGTCTGCAACATTTATTTATTTTCTTTACTTAACGTTTAAATGTGATTGACGTTAGATACTACATTCTTACTTTTTCCTTGCTACTTTTAGCATACATTGCATTCTTAATACTACAACTTCAAAACAAAAAGTCTTATTACCAAAAGTTCTTTTATCTATTTCCATACTTCTTCTTAGTACTTCCGCTATCCATTTCTTATCATCCTTGCCTCTACTCTTTAGCTTTTTCGATTTCTTTTCAGTGCCTATTTGTTGCATTTGTCTGAGCATTTATCTCTTATTATTCTCGCTTCCACATAATATTTATTTTATTTCTTCTGAATATTTAGTCTTCTTCTGTAATTCTTATTCCAAATTTAACGATTCTCCTTATGTTTTCTGACTTTTTTTCTCCTATTTACTCTGGTATCATCCCCTTCTATTTCCTTTCGTATCTCTCGTTATGCTTCCTTGATTATTTTCATCATGCTCTGTTGCTGTTGTATCTCCCTGTATCAGCTTCTAAATTATTCTATCTAATTTATTCTCTCTTCCTTTTCTTCAGCTATTTTGTTCCTTTTGTTGCAATCCTCCACGCTTCTCAACTTCTTGTCTAATCTTTGCGTATCGCCCTTAAAATTTCGTTATCGGCATTGAAATTTTTTTCTTCAAATAGTACTATTCTTCCCGTGCTTAAATTCTTATTTTATCCGTTTCTAATTTTTTCGTTGCAATACTCCAGTGTGAATTTATCACACTCATCATATCACTATCAATCACCTATTCATATCACCTATTTTGCATATCGATCTTGTATTTTTTCAAGCGCCAAGAAGTCGAATGAGTGGATGGGAAAGATATGGGTATGAGGCGACAAGTTTTTTGGTATCGATGTAGAGAATAGGAAATGGATGTTAAATAGATTGGTAAAAAGCATAATGATGTATGGAGCGGAAATTTAGGGTGGAAGGAATGGAAGAAGTTGGAGGCAGTACAGAAAAATAATACGAAATGGGTACTTGGAACAAACAACTTTATTTTGGGTTAGTTGATAATGGAAGAAGTAAAGTAGAATAACCTGATAATAGAGACAGGTATAAGGGCGATAAGATGGAAAAAAAAATGCAGGAACACAGAGAAAAAAAACGTAAGGGTAGTAATGGAACGAACAAGTAAGGGAGATAATACGAGGTCGAAGAAGAAGAGCAAACGGCATTATGAATGAAGAGGAATAGCTGCGTCGAAAGTGCAAAGACTAATAAAAAAAAAAGAAAAGAAAAGATAAGAAAATTCAGCTACAAGAGAGAATGGGGAAGACTTTTTTTTCATTTATTGACATCCCAGAATATTTTAATCTTTCCATTAGAATATTTAGTAAATCACATAACATAATAACATCATGAAAGCAATGTATCCATTGATTCCTTCTAAATGTACATTAGCAAGTTCAATTGAATATTTTGGTTTGCTGGGTACTTAATATGTTTTAGTCCCCAACTAAATCAATTGGTAGTTTCCTTTTTTAGCATACGTTGTCTTTCCACTTTCATCATGTTGCTCAAGAGTATTAGGGTGGTCATCCAGTCGGTCTCTGTACTTGATGCTGTACTTTACAATTTCCATTTTGCCACTTGGTACTTGTAGGTTGTGATGAATATCTTCGTTGGTCATAACTAGTGAAGAATTTATATTCGTACGTACCACCTTGAATTGTTAATGTTGTAAAATCTCAATATTACAGTCTGCAGTTGATCCCGAGTTGTACACCGTAAGTCCATATAGGTTTCAATATAGACTTATACAGAAATAGTTTACACTTGACAGATACCTTAGACTTATGGTTCATTAGCCAGTAAATTCTTTGTAGCTTGAGGCCAAGTTGTTTTAAACCCACGTTTTGTGAAAATGTGCTTCTGTCAAGTCAGGCGTCGGTCTAAGTGAATTTCTAGATATTCACATGTGGTATGATTTTGTTATTGAGTAACTCTGGTAGACATGTTTTTATCTTTAGGGAAAATGTTATGTATTCGCATTTAAATTCATTGACTCTGGTGGGCCACTTCATTATCCAATTTTGTACTGCGGTTATATTTAGATGCAGGTTTTGTGCAGTAAATAAAGGATCATGGCTAACAGCTAAAACAGCAGTGTCGTCTGCACTTTTTTTTAATTTTTTACTTGGTGCAAGTTTGTTGTTGTATCGTCGTATTTTATGAGCAAGTGTCTGTTCCCGGGGTATGATTTGAATATTGTATAATAGTGTGTAAGCCCGGTATGCCAAAATTTGTCAAAAGCTTGCGTTAAATCAAGAAACGCTGCCGAACAAAACTGTTTGTTCTCAAGACTATCGTGGAATATATTCACAATTCGATGAACTTGCTTTATCGTTGCGTGTATTTTCGGAAACCAAGCTGGTGGTGTGGTATCAGTTTTTCGCTTAGAACAATTGGTATCAATCTCAACAGTAACAATTTTTCAAGAATTTTAAAGGTAATCTAAACGAGGCTTATTGAACGATAGGACGTAACATCATGCAGATTCTTTCCTGGCTTAGGAATCATTATGATTTATGATAGCTTCCATTAGAGAAGTTAGAAGCTAGTTCTTAGAATAGCCTTATATAGCTGTGTTACGTACTTATATCCTATGGTAGGTAGTTCTTTCAGAATTTTACCTGTTATAAGATCATAACCTGAAAGTTCCTATGGTTTAGATTAGTTAGGACTATCTCTTTGATTTCCTTAATTCTAAAATTTGCTATAGGTAATTCAAACTGATGTGTTGTTCAAAAATATGCATGTATCTCTTCTTCCTCTTCTGGCGTATTTCACAGAGGTAGGGAACAAAAACGTTTTACAGATGTTTAGCAAATACCGTTGCTTTTTTTTACTGCTTTTTGTCCATTTTCCATTTTCTCAACGTATTGTGGAATTGAGACCTGCGGTTTTTTTAGCTTCTTTGTAGTTCTTTAGAGTGAGTAGTTAGTGGTCTCAGTTGTGCTAAATTTCGTGAAATAGTTGTTTATGGCTTGCCCTCACTCACTATCCAGCAGCTTTCTTATTTCCTTGGCAGCTTTATTTAGCATTCATTTTTGCTCACATAATCTTGTCGATTGCCACAGCTTTCTTATTTTACGTTCAGCTACAATTTCTTTTTTTACCGTCACTGAGCAAGAATCTTTTGTATCATATGTGTAACACATTGGTGTTGAATTCTAAGCTGCTTGTTGATTGCTTGTGTTGAAGTGCTCGACGGATTCTGTTATGTCAGCTTCTGTCTTTAAAAGTATTTTGATGGTAAGCGAGTCTTATAAATATGCCCGGAAACATTTACAGTTTGTTCCTTTGTTGCACAGTAGAACCGTTTTGCCTTTCTTTAAGAATTAGCTACTCATTGTCATAATGGTAGGAGAATGATCCGAATCGTGGTCTAGGCAGGTTGAGACGTTGAAGCATTTTCTTGACATACCCTTGGTAATAAAGAAATTTATAACATTTGGAATTTTGCTTCCGTCAGTAAGCCAGTAGATGGGTTCGCCTGTCCAGATAACTTCTAGATTCATGTTAGTAGTGTTGTGATAAATGAAGTTGCGGTTTTGTACAGTATTCGTCCTCTTGTTGTTATCAGTCTAGATAACCATTGTGTATGCTTAGCATTAAAAGCTTAAAACAGATTTGAAAACTGGGTTTCCAAAATAGATAGTTTTGGTCGGCAGTAAATTACTGATATAGAGACAGGTCAATTCCAATTCTTTGTGACCACGTTTGTGGCTTGTATATGTTCCTGCTTATATTTACCTGCATAGTGGCGTTAATTTCTTACCTGCAGCTCTTTTTTGTAAAACGAATTTCAGATATTAACATTATATCAATTTTGTTGTAAATTATAAATGTTTGAATTTCGTGTGTATGTTGAGACAAAGCATTAGCGTTCCAGAATGCTATTTTATTCTGCATGAATGCTAATTTTTGTAACAAGAGTTATTAACAGATTCAGCATGGTTCTTATTTGCTGCAATTGTTTGAGATATGTATTACGGGTGATTTCAGGTTGGGGCTGTCTCTCTTGCTCCTCTTGGTTTACTGCTTGCGAAACACATTTTTCGTTATCTGTTCTTCCTTGCATAAGCCATTCCCGAGTCGCGTGCTCTTGAGCACATTTTACGCACCTTGGCTGTCTTTCCCATATGTTTTTGGTATCTCCGTATCTATGGTATCATGAAAATTAAGGAATCTCTAAATTTCTGTTATGAGGTTTAAAATGTATTTTTGTGTTAAGTAAAAACTCAATTTTGTAAATTTCTTTGGTATTTTCCTAAGATTTTAATTTGCGAAAAACATGGGTAGGATAGTTTTAGTTTTTCTTCTGTTAAGAATGGTATTCTGTGTTTCTGTTCTTCAACTCCTTTACTATGGTATCTTAAACTTCCATCGTTTTTGCTCGGACTTTTACTTCATATTTTTTAATAATCGTAAAGACATAGTTTTCCCTTGCAATTTTTTCCAGCAGTCGAGCTAGTGGATTTATGTCACCTACACTTCTAACAAATATTAGAGGTGGTTTAATTTGCTGCTCCCTTATTTAATTTAATATAGTTGCATCAGTCACGATACCATTTTCGTTGTCATCCTTGTCTAGTGTACTAAATCTGTTTGTACTTATTGATTGGGATGGAGTTGTCTTAGTTTTCTGTATTTGGCTACATTTTCCTGCAATAACAGCCGCTTGATCTTTCTGTTTTCACTCTGGGTTTTGTTTCAATATTTATTTTCTTATACTTACTGCGTCTCCCACTGAAGCAGATCTCTATGGAGAGGCCTCATCAGCCCTTTTCTATTTCCAGTAGTCTTAGCCAGTACCAAAGACTGCTCACCCACCAGGAGTACTGAGCGGTCGGCTGCTAACGGTCAGAGATTCTGGAGAACCGAGCTCCTGTCCCGAAAACTCAAATTCCTTTACTTTCTTTATGTCATTTGCTAGTTATTTGTCCTTTATTGTTGAGAAGAATTACAACTCTGAGCAATTCTGTTGATCAGCGAAAGGCATTTTATTTAATTCCTACTCGCCGGCAAGCCGGGTACAACATTCTCTTATTTGTCATTTGCAGAACGGTTTGTAAGGGTTACAGGTTTATTCTGGTTAATTTTTAGTTTAATAGCTAGAATGTTAGATAAAATCTAAAAATTTCATAGTGTAAACAATAGATAATTGTTTCTACTTTTATAGTAAGTCGCTGGGTCTTTTTGTTATTTAACAATAAAGAATTACATTTGCACAAAATAGTTTATATATATATATATATATATATATATATATATATATATATATATATATATATATTGTTACGAAGTTGCGGGCGTCCGAACATACAAAAATTGTAGTTGCAAAATTTTATCCGGAATGAGCAGAAATGGTTGCACATCTCTGTCTAAATATCACGGCGATATGATAAACAAGGTTGTTTACTTGAGGCGTCATAGTTTTATTACGCGTAGTACTTGAATCTAAAAAGATAAACAATGCGTAAACAAATGCATATCGGTCCTATACGTTATTCTCTCGTGCTTTCTGGAACTAATTATACTGCGAACGACTAAAGGGAACCTCATTAACATATTCTGAAAAGTCACATATTTTGACTATTGGGTATTCTGCTACG
Organism: Panorpa germanica; assembly: GCA_963678705.1. Classification (NCBI taxonomy): domain Eukaryota; kingdom Metazoa; phylum Arthropoda; class Insecta; order Mecoptera; family Panorpidae; genus Panorpa; species Panorpa germanica. Next base: position 4,628,322 of record OY783210.1, read on the forward strand.
CAACAAAATGGTATAAAAGGAACCAGAGCACCGTGTCGCGACAACCAGTCCGCGACAGCGAGTCATTCAACAATGAACAGTTAACCAGTGAAATGAAATAATAAATAGTTATTGTAAATAGCTGTAAATTGTTTAGTGCTAATAATTAAAGTCTGTAAATAGTGTAATCCTTATTTTTATTTTCATTGTGGCTATTCTTTCTTTTATACGTTACGACGTCCAGTATAGTGAAAATAATTACACGGTAATTAAAAGAACCCAAGTCGCAGGCGTGGTCACATAATTGTAACATATTTTGAAGGTTCGAGAATAAAACTCTCTTCCCTCGCTAAAATTGTATATCTCACAAACTGGGACGGATATAGAACTGAAATTTGTTGTGTGTATTGATATCATATTTATGCACATTTTCCAATAATTTCAAATCTAATATTTTTGAGGTCAGTATGGGCGTAAATTTCAGGGGGCAATATTAGAAAAAAGTTCTAAGTTGAAATTTGGCATATAGAGTTGCTAAAGAGAGTAATTATTGAAAAAAAATAAAAACCGTAAATTTCCAGCGGCGGCGGGAATTAAGACGGTTAAAATCGAAATTATAGAATAAAGAATAATGATACGTGGGGTATGTATTGAGACATTATTTGTGCATATTTGCCAATAAGTGGAACACTAAAAATTTTATTTAGTAGCGGCGCGAATTTTTTAGTACAATGTCGGAACAGAGCTAAAACGTTGAAATTTTAGACGTAGGCTATTTCTACATAGATCTTAAAGACAATCTATAGAAAACTACAAGTTTCCAGTGGCTGTTGGCACCGAAGGCCAAAAAACCAGAAATTTCAAATATATAGAGATCAAAGCCTATAATTTTGAATATATGTTCTTAGATATATGTTCTAACAAAATAGATTCCCGTTCTAAAATTTGACAAATTTGTTCAGTAGCGGAAGTGTATGTGTTCACTAATGTTAAAATATAAATACAATAGCAAAATAGTTCTCTATTAATTAGGTATTCAAATTACAGTAGAAGAATTGGAAAGATATTTGGTGTGTTTGTAGCGCAACGAAATCGGTCACGAGGAGGGGGATAAGGGGAAATAGTCAATAACCGCAAGCATAAAATGAATTTAATGAACATATGCATATTTGCGAAAAAAAATTACTCTCAGTAGCGGCGCGAATTTGGTGAAATGGGGGGAGAGAAGGGATTTGCGAAAGAGCTCAAATTTAACATGGGCTAACTTTGGTACCTAATTTACAAATTGAAAAAAAATATCCCAAAAGAGTTGGTCAAATAACGAAAACATTTAAAATATTTTATATTTTGTTAAAAAAAACCATATTTCTTTAGTCAGTTTATATGAAATATTAATTTTTATTATATGTAAAATTAATCTAGAACGAGTTGAATATTTCACTTTAAAAATAGAAATAAAATTAGAAATGAAATTCAATTTACAAATTAAAAACAAACATCGTTTTGCGACGGGGGTTAACGCCAATATACAGGGTGTACTAAAATTCAACGATAAGCGGGCACCAGAGGGTGGGCCTGCTCATGACTACAAGAGAAAAAAAAATAGTGCTCACTTTGTTTTAAAATTACAAAAAAAAAAATCTTTCGAAAAATGAAACAACTTAAGATGTTTTAACTACCACGACCACAATTTTTTTAATATTTCTGATTTTTTGTCGGCAACCTAAATATCACTGCTATTCACCATAACCATTAAAATTCCAGAATGCTAATAGCTTTTACACAAAAATCAATCTAAATTATATTTTCCCTAAAATTTTTAAAGATTTTTACTTTCAGTCCATTTTAACTCATCGTGGTGTAAAAAAAAAGTATGAACACTATTATAGCAAGTTTTTTTTAAACATTGGCGCATCTCTTCAGGATTCCAAATTGGTATAATACTCCAGCAAAACTAGCAATATGAAAAAATTATGCTTACTATTTATAAACAAAAACCAAATTTCATAAGTTGTTGGTGTTGACAGTTATCACATTTACAATACTCAAAAGAGGTTTTTTATTGTTGAATGAATTAAAACAAATGGTACAAACCGTAGACCGCTTATCGTTGAATTTTGGGACACCCTATACATAAATTTGGCGGGGCACAGCTATCCTCTTCAGCATTTAACACCAAACGTTACTAACTTGTAAGGACGAGTAGAGGGATGAAGAGAGCCTAGTTTTTGAACCTTCTGTGACGGCAAATATTAGAAACTCGTGGGTGCGAGCGATAGAAATCTTGAAGGAAACCTGATTCTTAAACTTTCTATATATGCCGTACCACGCACGTGACTTGGATTATATTAATTCCCGAGCGGAAATAATTATTTTCACTATGCGGTCGCGTTGTAAGTTATTATTAAAAGGATAGAAAGGACACAATTAAATAAGAACAAGGATTTACACAATTTGCAGATTTTATTTAATACCACAAACAAAAAATATCACTATTTTCTGACTATTTATCGCGGACTGACTGCGATTCAGTGCTTCTGTTCCTTATATAGTCTCGGTGGTGTAGATAAAATACAATTACTTCTCATTTGTCACGTCACTGCGTTTCTGGGACGTGGTTCGTACGCAGTATAATTATTTATTTGAAGTCGGTGTAGTAACCAGAGTAACCATTTCTGCTCATTACGGATATAAAATTCACACCCGTAATTGTATTGTGAAATTCCAACAGTGCGGACTTCTTTCTTTCGTTCTCCAATTAAATATTCAAATATAAGAAATTTAAATTACTATTGTTAATTGTGATATATATATATATATATATATATATATATATATATATATATATATATATATATATATATATATATTGTTACGAATTTGCGGGCGTCTGAGCATACAAAAATTATAGTTATAAAATAATAACTGGAATTAGCAGAAAAGGTTGCGCATCCCTGTACAAATATCAAGATATTTTGATAACGAAGCTGTTTACTAGTTGGCGCATAACTTATACGCGTGTTCCTGGAAATGAACATAAACAACTGCATACCATGCACTTGTGTTATTGTTTACGAGTGAACTTTCTAGAATTAAATACTACGCGTATTGAGTGGAACGTCATAGAAATAGTCGGAAGGTCAAACAGCGTATCTGGATAATTATAGGAATATTTTGGAAAGTCAGAGGTGTCGTGACCTGGGGTAGTCTGCTGCGTAGACCTCGGATATAAAAAAAGCGAGCATCGCGTCGCGAGTCAGTGAGTTTTACATCAGCAGTCAGTCAGTGGGAATAAATAAGTCAGATAGTCAGTCCGCAATAAGTGAAATATTAAAAAGTAATGATTATAAAGTAGTTGTAATTGTTTTGTGTTAATTAATAAAGTTTGTAAAAGTGTTAATCCTTCTTTTAATTTGAATTGTGGCTATTTCTTAATTTAATTAGTTACAACGCGACTAAATAGTGTAAACAATTGCTACGCTCGGCAATCAATTAAAAGAACCCCAGTCGCAGGCGTACTAGGGAGTATACTTAGAAGGTTCGAGAATCCTAATCTCCTTTCCCTTAATCCTCGCTCGCACATACAAATTTGTACCTTTGGCGTCCTAGAAGGTTCCAGAGCAAGACTCCCTTCATTCCCCTTTTACGCCCTTACAAGTTTGTATCATTTGGTGTTAGAAGCTGAAGAGGATAGTTGCTACGTGCACACAAGCCGTCGTCGCTGCGTTACGCCACCAGTAAAATTGTAACATTTGGTGTCAGAAGTAGGATAGCCACAGTTACGACCGCTGCAGAAAGAATTCCAAGAAGAAAAACAGGAGAGTCTGAAACTACGTTTCTAAAGAGACTTCCAGAAACTTCTAGTCGATATTTGCAGCAAGAAGGATTTTCAGAACAGGAAGGTTCGATAAAAATGGTAATAATAATTTCAAAGAAACTCTAGAGACTTCCAGAACCTTCTAGAAAATTCAAGAAAATAGTTTTAAAATAATTTACAACACAACACGCATTAAAAATGGAGGAAATATTAAAAGAACTTAAAGCGATGAGAGAACAGGCTGAAAAGTCTAAAGAAGAAATGTTCGAGAAAATTCAAGAACAGGCCGAAAAGTCCAAAGGAGTGATGTTTGAGAAATTTAAAGAACAGGCTGAAAAAACTAAAATAATTCAAGAACAGACGAAAAGGTCCATAGAAGAAAATGTTGGATTAAGAAAAATAATACAAGAACAAACAGAAAGGTCTAAAGAAGACATCTGAGAGAAGTTTAATGCGTTCCAAGTACAGTTGCAAGCTGTAGAAGATGCTTGCAGAGGATCCAAAAAAAAATTAGAAACGCGTATAAATGAAATAGAAGATAGTGTGACACAAAGTCTCCAATCGGTGACAATACGACAAAAGTTGACGGAGACGAAAATTCAGGAAATAGAAGAACGCGTAGAACTCGTCCAAAAAAATGGGAAGAAACTAGTAGGCTCACAGCTCGCACAACTGGCCGAGAGGATGCAAGTTCTAGAAAACTCTCAAGGTTGCGTCAACTCTACGATTGCGAAAACCAGCACTATCAAGCCAGCCCCCTACGATAAAACAATCTCGTGGCAAGAATATGAGGTGCAATTCGCAGCCATAGCGGAGTTCAATGGCTGGAGTGACAAGGATTGTGAAGGCCAGTTAGCGGCCATGTAACGGGGCTCGGCTCTAATCGCATTCCAAAATATGAACCCAAACGAGCGGCGAAGCTATACGGCTCTGAAAGCAATGCTAATCCAGCGATATGGAGAAAAAAGTCTCGCACCTCTGTACTGGGCGCAGCTGGTGAACAGGAGACAAGCTCCGGGAGAAAGGCTAGCAGACCTGGCGACAGATATCGAGCGTTTAGTAAACCGAGCTGCAGGTAAAGCCCCCAGAGAAACACTAGGAAATTGAGAGGTACAATATTTCGCTAACGCTGTACGAGAGCGCAGAATAAAAGAGGCCATATTACTGGCTAAGCCGAAGAACATAAACGAGGCCCTGGCAGCTGCGTTTCAAATGGAAACTGTCAGCCATATTCCCGATGTGAGCCGTATAAGGAGCGCCACTACATCTCCCTCTCATACCACCCCTGCTATGGACGAGGTGTTTCGGCGATTGGCGGGCCTTGAGGATCGAAATAGGAACCGTTATAATCCAGGAATTTTAAAAGGTCGGCGATGGACTTACTACAGGGGAAGAAACCCAACTGTGAATGGTACAAGCTCATAAAGAAGACCCTCGGCACCGGCTGCCAATGCGGATCGGCAGTCGGGAAACGAGTCGCAGGCAGTCTAACAGGGACAACTCTGCCTGCTGTTCCAATTAAGAGTCCCCACATTATAGCAGTCGGAACAATAGGAGGAGTAAATAGGGGACCAATTGTGATGGGATATATGGAAGACCGGCCATGTAAATTTTTGATTGATACTGGTGCTACGCAATCACTAGTCGGATTAAAATTCATTAGACGACAAGAATTTACAAAGCAGATCATTGCACCAGCAGCTCCCATTGTATTGCGAGCAATTACTGGAGATGCAGCACTTGTTTCCGGAAAAATTAAATTAAAGATCAGGTTAGGCCACATGATCCGAGATTTTATATTCATTGTAGCACCAATAGAGGAAGAATGTGTTCTGGGTTACGATTTGATGTCCTCAATAAACTGTACAATTTTTCCAAGAGCTAAAATTATACAAATAGGAAGAGACTGGCTTAAGCTGCTAAAAGATGACACTAAAGAAACTCTAAATATCAGAACGAGTATTACAAAACACATACAACTCTCAGATGATAAAGAAGTAACCCTTCCGCACCACCTACAGGACGTCTATGAGAAGTCAAATAAAAATTTAACTCTTGAAGAATCTTATGACCTGAAGATGGTACTACAAGACAACCAGGACATTTTTCTAGCGGGAATAGAAGGCGTGGGACACACGACATTATTGCAACACCCAATAAAAGTAGGAGACGCTAGACCAATTAAACAACCTGCACGAAGACTGCCATTGGGACAAGAAGAGGAAGTTGACGCCATGGTGGATCAAATGCTGCGAGACGGAATAATAGACCCCTCAACCAGTCCGTGGGCATCACCGATAGTACTAGTGAAGAAAAAAGACGGAACGAAGCGATTCTGCGTAGACTATAGTAGACTGAATAATGTCACGCTAAAGGATGCATACCCGTTGCTTCGTATCGATAGCCTTTTTAGTGTATTAAACGGGTCTAAATATTTCTCCACGCTTGATCTCCGGAGCGGATATTGGCAAGTGGAAGTAAAACAAGAAGATAGGGAGAAAACAGCGTTCACGACCGGGAAAGGTCTATGGTTGCATTTCGAGTAATGCCTTTTGGTCTATGTTATGCCCCCGCAACATATGACGAATTAATGGATAGCGTCTTAAAAGACTTACCTCCGGGAACATGCCTTGTGTATCTGGACGACATAGTGGTGCTTGGCAAAGATGCTAGAAGTCAATAAGATAATTTGAAAATTGTATTTCATCGATTACGAACAGCAAACCTTAAATAAACCCAAAGAAATGCAACCTATGTGCCGAGCAAATAAGATATCTGGGACATGTCGTCACTAGAAATGGAGTATCCACGGACCCGGAAAAAGTAAAAGCTATTCAGACTTAACCGACCCTTACCAACCTGTCGGAAGTGCGGAGTTTCCTTGGGTTATGCGCTTATTACAGAAAATTTGTTTCAAACTTTGCGAAGATTGCAAAACCGTTGTATGAACTTACGGAGAAACCAACTACGGAGAGGCGACCCATTGTGTGGACACCATCATGTGAAGACTCGTTCAACCAATTAAAGGGAAAGCTTACAAATGCCCCGATCCTTGCTTTTCCCCAACGTGTAGGCGAATTTATATTGGATACGGACGCATCGCATACCGGAATGGGAGCAGTACTCTTACAAATACAACAAGGCGAAGAACGCGTAATAGAATACTTTAGTAGGGTATTCTCGAAGGCCGAACAGAATTACTGTGTTACTCGAAAAGAACTACTGGCAGTCGTTAAAGCTCTAAAACAGTTTAGACACTATTTGTGGGGCCAGCCATTTCGAATTCGTACCGACCACGCTTCGTGAACATGGTTACCAAATTTTAAGAAGCCTGAGGGACATCTAGCACGTTGGCTACAACAGATAAGCGAATACCAGTATAAAATCGAGTACCGGCCAGGACGTCAGCACGGGTATGCAGATGCATTGTCTAGAAGACCGTGTGCAACCAATGGATGTAACCACTGTAAACGTAAGAAGGCTAAACAACAGCCCGAATGCGTACCCGATGAGGCAATACTTATACGACATACTCAAATCTATTTGCAAAACGGTCAATTACCTCTTAACTATGATGATGCCGAAAAATTAGATCCCGACACACTAGTAAAAACAGAAGTCAAAATGAGCATGGAATACACCAGGGATGACCTATTCTTAGCACCCTCCGGATACTCGTTAACCAATTGTGTCGCCGAAGACCTGCATATGAGTAAAGGTATTGCAGTAACATTTAAAGAGAAATTCGGAGATCTGAGAAAGCTTTGAGAACAACAAAGAAAGGTAGGAGAAGTTGCAGTTCTGGAAAAGTATGGAAGATTTATTTATTACCTGATTACAAAAAGGAGGAGTTCCGGAAAACCAACGAACCATGATCTATGGCAATCATTGGTATCACTACGAGAACACATCCTGCAGCAACAAGTAAAAAAGTTAGCCATTCCGCAAATAGGTTGCGGACACGATCATTTGACGTGGGCACATGTACTGCGTCTGCTGAGATACGTGTTCTACGATCTGGAGCTCAACATTCAGGTTTATATACCAGAACCAGTATCAACCGTTCCCATAAGATACTTGACGCTGGCGAAGGCTAAAACCGAATAAACTCAAGTAACAGAGAATAATGATTCGCCTCCACCTGCAGATAGCTCGATTTAAACGACTGATCAAGCTGAAGATGAACTGGGTGACATCGTAGGAGAAGCACAGAAAGAATATGAAGATCTGGCACTCATTGCGGCATGGAAAAAGACAGGAATTAGACCTCAATGGCCAGAGGTATCAGCCTATAGTCCTCGTGTAAAAGAATATTGGTCTATGTGGAACTGTTTAGAACTTCACGATGGAAGGCTATATCGGTGTGGCATTTTGTAGACGACAGGCCACCCATTCGACAACTGATAGTACCTAATAAACTAGTCCGGGATATATTGAAACAAGTACACGATAGTTTCTCAGGTGGACATTTCGGGGTGCATAAAACACTACAGAAGATACGGCAAAGGTACTACTGACCCCATTACGGAGCCTCAGTAAATCGTTGGTGTCGAAATTGTGACACTTTTACGGCCAGTAAAGGACCCCGACAGAGAAATCGAGGTCCTATGCATACCAACACGGTGGGAGCACCGTTTGAAAGAGTTGGAATGGACATTTTAGGACCACTGCCCCGGAGCCGAACCGGCAATAAGTACGTGTTGATCGTGGTGGATTACTTTACCAAATGGCCTGAAATACTTCCTATTCCGAATCAAAAAGCGATTAAAGTTGCAAAAGTTTTTGTGCAAGAAGTAGTATCGCGTTATGGAGTTCCCCAAGAGCTACATTCGGATCAAGGAAGAAATTTTGAAGTCGCTGTATTCCAGCATATTTCGAAACTTCTAGGAATGCATAAAACCCGAACTACACCATTACATCCGCAGTCGAACGGCATGGTTGAGAGACTAAATCGGACGATAGAGGAATATCTGTCAAAATTTGTCAATGCTAATCAAGACAATTGGGACGAGATGATACCTCTGTTTCTACTTGCATATCGGTCAGCGGTGCACGAAGCAACACGGCAGACTCCAGCCGCTATGCTAATGGGACGTGAACTTAGGTTACCCTGTGACATGATGTACGGACCTCCTCCCGAAAGAAAGTTTATTGGCAACGAAGAATACTGCGAAACCCTAGCGCAAGAATTAGAAGAGATCCACAAATTTGCAAGAGAACGCCTTCAGTTAGCGACGGATCGCTCGAAAACGCGTTATGATTGTGGAAAACAAAGTCAGCGTTTTTGCAGGGGTGATGCGGTATGGCTCTTCTAACCTAAGAAGAAGATAGGACAAAGCCCTAAGCTATAAGCCAAATAGGAAGGACCGTATTTAATATCGGCTGTTATTTCGGACGTGATCTACAAAGTACAGAGATCAGCCCGAGGAAAATGCATGATTGTTCATCGAGACCGACTCACAAAGTACGAGGGTGAAAATGCTCCGGACTGGGAGTTAACTGAATTAGCCGCCCGATTAAAATTATAAGCACTCGGGACGAGCGCTTTTATGAGAAAAAAAGTGTTACGAATTTGCGGGCGTCTGAGCATACAAAAATTATAGTTATAAAATAATAACTGGAATTAGCAGAAAAGGTTGCGCATCCCTGTACAAATATCAAGACATTTTGATAACGAAGCCGTTTACTAGTTGGCGCATAACTTATACGCGTGTTCCTAGAAATGAACATAAACAACTGCATACCATGCACTTGTGTTATTGTTTACGAGTGAATTAAATACTACGCGTATGGAGTGGAACTTCATAGAAATAGTCGGAAGGTCAAACGGCGTATCTGGATAATTATAGGAATATTCTGGTAAGTCAGAGGTGTCGTGACCAGGGGTAGTCTGCTGCGTAGACCTCGGATATAAAAGGAGCGAGCATCGCGTCGCGAGTCAGTGAGTTTTACATCAGCAGTCAGTCAGTGGGAATAAATAAGTCAGATAGTCAGTCCGCAATAAGTGAAATAATAAAAAGTAATAATTATAAAGTAGTTGTAATTGTTTTGTGTTAATTAATAAAGTTTGTAAAAGTGTTAATCCTTCTTTTAATTTGAATTGTGGCTATTTCCTAATTTAATAAGTTACAGCGCGACTAAATAGTGTAAACAATTGCTCCGCTCGGCAATCAATTAAAAGAACCCCAGTCGCAGGCGTACTACGGCGTAAATTTAGAAGGTTCGAGAATCCTAATCTCCCTTCCCTTAATCCTCGCTCGCACATACAAATTTGTACCTTTGGCGTCCTAGAAGGTTCCAGAGCAAGACTCCATTTATTTCCCTTTTACGCCCTTACAAGTTTGTATCATTTGGTGTTAGAAGCTGAAGGGGATAGTTGCTACGTGCACACAAGCCGTCGTCGCTCCGTTACGCCACCAGTAAAATTGTAACAATATATATATGTAGACTTTTAATCTACATTAGTAGTTTTTGAATCTATTACCATCCCGGTACAGACTCCGCTTTGCAGGTTAGAATTTACAACCACGTGTTGAGATTCTATTATGCAGCCTAGAACTATTCAATCACTGTTGATAGCTCACAATTTGTAGGTTATATCTCTAACCATCTGTTGAGATCCTAATTTGTAGGTACTTTCCCACAATTATAAGTTACAATTAACATCAGCCTAAGGTTGATGTACAATACAACAATATAGTTTCTTTTAAACGAGTAAACATATAATTTGGCTATTAATAGTTTAATCACTTATCAAAGTCATAAAATCACATCTAAATAAAGTTAATCAATCTTAATTAAATTCATAACAAAATACACTAGATTAAATACAGTACTTAGTTCTTTACAATGTTTATGCGTTACACCCGTAATACGCAGTACAATTGTCCATAGTTAACAACACAATATTCTTAATGAAAATTCACCTTAGTACTAAACATTACATTTGCTGTCTAACTTTATTGTTTACGATAATCACAATATCAATTATATTACACCTAGTAATTAATTTAACTATGATTTTAATACACAAAAATAGCAACCAAATACAACTAGTATTATTCTTTTGCCATTTTCTTCTAAACACTTTTGCACACGACACGTTGTACGTGTATTCATGAGACAACGCCTTGATGACTCATCATCTTGAACAGCTAGCATACGCCGTTCGGCTGTTTGCTGTAAGCGAACTGCTGAGTATTTACCATTGAACGGCTGTAGTGTCTGTCACTGGTTTATTTATACATTTAAATATACCCCCGTTCTTAGCAAAGATCTCTACCCTAGTTTACAGTTTACTTATTTCTATTTCTTAAAACTAAATATAATTTAACTCAAAATTACTCCTTAAAAAAATAACCCACATCTCGGCCCTTCCTGACTAGTAACTATCCTCAGTTGCTATATTCATCCTTGCCCTTGATGTCATCTTGTCTGCAGATGTAGAAGTCCTGTCTGGCCCTTCATACTCTCCTGCTTCCTCCACGTCATAACGATCATTTCCTTTAATTCTCGTTATCTTGTATGGTCCTTTGATTTTAGCTTTAACTTTAGCTCCTGTTGCTTTAGTAGGTAACAACCAAACAAACTTTGTAAAAGCATTTACTTTAACGAGAATATGTTTATACTTTTTGCATGTTGTCTTACACCTTCTACTGTAGCTAATTCTGTTTTCTTGCTGAACTTTTAGAATAATTCCTTTATCCTCTTCTCTCAGCTTCTTGCGTTTTTCTACAAACTCATTTTGTATTTCTTCTGCTTGTACCCTCTCCTTCGGCTTCGGAAAATGCTTAATGGCTTTATCCTTATCCTTCGAGGAACGAACAGTGTCTTGATTGGTTTTCATTTTAACCCCAATCTTCAATTCATTTTCTTTTATACACTTCCCTGTATAATTCTTTGCTTGTTGCGTCTTCTTCGGCTTCGGAAAATGCTTGTCTGCTTTTACCTTATCCTTAGAGGGACGAACATTGCCTTGTTTCCTCATCTTCGGCTTCGGAAAATGCTTGGCTGCTTTTACCTCACCCTTAGATAGACGAACAATGTCTTGTTTCACTGCACAACCTAGGTCATTCATTTCCTGGGCTGCCTGTATGACATCCTTTTCTAACCCTTCACGCCGCTGCTCTGCAACAACTAGTCGATCTGCAGGTGGTAGTTTAAGCGATCTAGAAAATATAGGAGTATCATTTTTCAATATAATTGTCTTTTCGCTTTTAGAGTTGCGTAACTCTTTTCGTTTGTTATTGTCCACTGACTCGGGTATTTTATTAACAACAATTTTATCGTTTATATGAGATAAGTCTAATTCACTTTCCTTATCACTATAGTCTATTTTCATTGTCATTAATTGTTTAACCTCACTTTCATCTACATCTTTATCGCTATAAAGTTTATGAAATTTAACCCCGGTTTTATCAATAACTACTTTAGCTTTAGCTATAATGTCCAATCCTATCACCATGTTCATATGCATTGCATGAGATGGTAACACTTCAAAATAACCCACGTAAGGTTCTGAATCAATTTCAATGTCCAATTCAATTCTACCTAAAGAATTTACTCTTGAGTTTGATAAACCACGTATTGTTATTTCAGAGTCATATAATTTAACATTCTTTAATGTTTTAAAATAATCTTCCCGCACTGCTGACAAATCACTGCCAGTATCTATTAAAGCATTTACATTACTCCTGTTATTAACACAAATTGATTTTATCATTTCTACTTTCATAACATTATGTTCCGCTTTAACAGTTTTTATTTTAGTATTACAGTTTCGGCTAACATGTCCATAATTACCACAATTAAAACATTTATAACCCTTGTCTTTATCAGGACACAGTTTAGATGAGTGTGATATCGAACCACAATTAAAACATTTAATCTTCTCACCTGTTGTCTCAATTTTAGTTTTGGTACCTGGCCTAGATCTCCTATCATAGTCCTGGATATCCATTTTCATTTTTTCATATTGTTCCAGCTTACGTCTAAGTTGTCCAATATTCTCAGCTCCATAAAGTATTACCTTGTTGGCTGCACTGTCGCGAATTCCTGCTATGATATAATCCATAATAGCTGCTTCTTCGACGTCTGCTTGTCTAGCTATATCTAAAATATCATACACATATTGACGAGTACTTTCACCAGCTTTCTTCACCCTTTGTTGAAGCATTTTGTGAACCTGTGCGCTATTTAAACTCGTATCGAATTCATCAATCAAATACGATTTAAATGTATCCCAATTTATTATCCTGGTTTCGAAATTAACAAATTGTTTTGCTGTATCAGTCTACAATCTCCTGGCATACAAATATCTGTATTTTGCATCTATTTCTGCCTGGTCGCAGAAATTATCAAATTGTTTAATCCACAATCTGACATTTTTAAGCCCATCATATTTAGGTAAAGCCAATTCTAAATCTAAAAATGTATAATTAGTTTTATTGACTGTTTCATTGTTTACAGACCTATTCTGTTCACCGACGCGGCTATTAAATGAGTTCATTCTTGACAATAATTCTGCACGATTCCCACGTTGACTAAGTCCAACAAAATTAAGTTCTTGTCGTAGCTCTGCCACTGACAAATTGTCTAATTCTTGTGTCATTGTTATAATTTTCACTGCTGTACAATTACTTTAATGAGCAAACTGTTCACTAAGTTTTCCTCTTGATTCCTCTGGTTCTAAGGTGAAAAATAATCTTAACTGAAAATTTTTGATTTCAACCTTATCCCGTTGATCAATTAGTCTGGTTCTAAGGTTAAAAATAATCTTAACTGAATATTTTTGGTTTTGCTTTATCCCGTTGATCAATAAGTCTGGTTCTAAGGTTAAATATATTTTTGACTAAATATACTTGGTTTAGCCTTATCCCGGTTCAGAGCCCTAAATTTGTAGACTTTTAATCTACATTAGTAGTTTTTGAATCTATTACCATCCCGGTACAGACTCCGCTTTGCAGGTTAGAATTTACAACCACGTGTTGAGATTCTATTATGCAGCCTAGAACTATTCAATCACTGTTGATAGCTCACAATTTGTAGGTTATATCTCTAACCATCTGTTGAGATCCTAATTTGTAGGTACTTTCCCACAATTATAAGTTACAATTAACATCAGCCTAAGGTTGATGTACAATACAACAATATAGTTTCTTTTAAACGAGTAAACACATAATTTGGCTATTAATAGTTTAATCACTTATCAAAGTCATAAAATTACATCTAAATAAAGTTATTCAATCTTAATTATATTCACAACAAAATACACTAGATTAAATACAGTACTTAGTTCTTTACAATGTTTATGCATTACACCCGTAATACGCAGTACAATTGTCCATAGTTAACAACACAATATTCTTAATGAAAATACACCTTAGTACTAAACATTACATTTGCTGTCTAACTCTATTGTTTACGATAATCACAATATCAATTATATTACACCTAGTAATTAATTTAACTATGATTTTAATACACAAAAATAGCAACCAAATACAACTAGTATTATTCTTTCGCCATTTTCTATTGAACACTTTTGCACACGACACGTTGTACGTGTATTCATGAGACAACGCCTTGATGACTCATCATCTTGAACAGCTAGCATACGCCGTTCGGCTGTTTGCTGTAAGCGAACTGCTGAGTATTTACCATTGAACGGCTGTAGTGTCTGTCACTGGTTTATTTATACATTTAAATATACCCCCGTTCTTAGCAAATATCTCTACCCTAGTTTACAGTTTACTTATTTCTATTTCTTAAAACTAAATATAATTTAACTTAAAATTACTCCTTAAAACAATAACCCACATATATATATATATATATATATATATATATATATATATATATATATATATATATATATATATATATGTTTGCGATGAATAGAATTCGGGAATTTGTTACCAAATGAAATTGTATACTCCATCTAGTCTCACCGATCGGCATCACCGAACTTCATTGCTCATATAGCTCACATTGCTTATATAGTAAAACTATTTGTCAGTATGTTGTTTGATGATAGAGACTATATAAGAAATAATAAAAGCTAAAAGTAGCACTAAACGCAGACTATATAAACCACCAAAAATTACCGTCTCTGTTAGAAATGACACCGAAATTATTGTGTCGCACGAGTGTTAGCTTACAGCACCGTCGGTTTTTCGACATATTTCTAATATGACCCTTTAAATCATGGCAAAAGATAAGGGCTTGAAAGTTGTTGACTTTCCTTGTCACTTACAATCAGTGCAATTGAATAGGCAATGTTTAAAACGACACGGTAATCGGACATATTCTCTAAAGGGTTCTTCATCAAGATCTTGGACATCACTATTACAAAATGCAGAGGATCCTTTAATCTGGGAGATAATCAACAGCGAATCCAATTATTTGAGGATATGATATGAACTAAAACAAAGTTAAGATCAATTAAATAACTTATGGATGAGCGATGAGTTTTTATTAAATTAATAAAAATATGATTTTATTTTTGTCAGTCTCTTAAATTTTTTCCGTATTATAGGGGCATTATGTATAAGTATTTGTGAAAGGAAAACACATTTAATTTTTTTTGCCATTATTATTTTTTTGTTGACACTGTGGCAACTTTCATAGCACTGAATTATACATTGTTTAAAGTTAACTTAAACTTGAGTACAGCTCTATTTCAATTAGCTTTAATTTTAATTACTTCTGTATTTATCGACAATTAAGCTCGTAAGTTTGTTAATTTCTGTCACATTATTGCATTTTATTTTAATTTTTCTGTTGTATATTTATAATTTCATATGCTTATGACTAACGCTCGAAAACAGCCCAATCAATGTTTTTTATAAAATTTTTAGAATTTCCCCTGAATTTCCTAGAAACCCATATTTTTGAGATACACGAAAGAAATTTTTTTCATTTCGCTTTACAACTATTAATCTGTAATAGATAAAAACTTGAAAAGTTGAGCATATATTTTGCCACTTATTATGAAAATAAATTTTCTGTACCTCAGTCATTCACCTTTCTTCTTCTCTGCCTTCTCAGCAGCTTATCTATCTTTTTTTCACTGAGAAAGCAAACATTCTCCATAACTATATTCATTGTCTCTTCTCGGCAATTATTACAACACTTCTACTTCCTCGATCTTCTCTTTAAACTTCCATGTTTTTGTATCCCTTTTTAAAGTATTATTATTTTTGTTTTTTCTGTGTTCATCTTCAATCTTTTTATCTAAATATTGTGTCACTCCTTGCTATATATATATATATATATATATATATATATATATGTAGGTTTTTAATCTACATTAGTAGTTTTTGAATCTATTACCATCCCGGTACAGACTCCGCTTTGCAGGTTAGAATTTACAACCTCGTGTTGAGATTCTATTATGCAGCCTAGAACTATTCAATCCCGGTTGATAGCTCACAATTTGTAGGTTATATCTCTAACCATCTGTTGAGATCCTAATTTGTAGGTAATTTCCCACAATTATAAGTTACAATTAACATCAGCCTAAGGTTGATGTACAATACAACAATATAGTTTCTTTTAAACGAGTAAACACATAATTTGGCTATTAATAGTTTGTTTAATCACTTATCAAAGTCATAAAATCACATCTAAATAAAGTTAATCAATCTTAATTAAATTCATAACAAAATACACTAGATTAAATACAGTACTTAGTTCTTTACAATGTTTATGCGTTACACCCGTAATACGCAGTACAATTGTCCATAGTTAACAACACAATATTCTTAATGAAAATTCACCTTAGTACTAAACATTACATTTGCTGTCTAACTTTATTGTTTACGATAATCACAATATCAATTATATTACACCTAGTAATTAATTTAACTATGATTTTAATACACAAAAATAGCAACCAAATACAACTAGTATTATTCTTTTGCCATTTTCTTCTAAACACTTTTGCACACGACACGTTGTACGTGTATTCATGAGACAACGCCTTGATGACTCATCATCTTGAACAGCTAGCATACGCCGTTCGGCTGTTTGCTGTAAGCGAACTGCTGAGTATTTACCATTGAACGGCTGTAGTGTCTGTCACTGGTTTATTTATACATTTAAATATACCCCCGTTCTTAGCAAAGATCTCTACCCTAGTTTACAGTTTACTTATTTCTATTTCTTAAAACTAAATATAATTTAACTCAAAATTACTCCTTAAAAAAATAACCCACATCTCGGCCCTTCCTGACTAGTAACTATCCTCAGTTGCTATATTCATCCTTGCCCTTGATGTCATCTTGTCTGCAGATGTAGAAGTCCTGTCTGGCCCTTCATACTCTCCTGCTTCCTCCACGTCATAACGATCATTTCCTTTAATTCTCGTTATCTTGTATGGTCCTTTGATTTTAGCTTTAACTTTAGCTCCTGTTGCTTTAGTAGGTAACAACCAAACAAACTTTGTAAAAGCATTTACTTTAACGAGAATATGTTTATACTTTTTGCATGTTGTCTTACACCTTCTACTGTAGCTAATTCTGTTTTCTTGCTGAACTTTTAGAATAATTCCTTTATCCTCTTCTCTCAGCTTCTTGCGTTTTTCTACAAACTCATTTTGTATTTCTTCTGCTTGTACCCTCTCCTTCGGCTTCGGAAAATGCTTAATGGCTTTATCCTTATCCTTCGAGGAACGAACAGTGTCTTGATTGGTTTTCATTTTAACCCCAATCTTCAATTCATTTTCTTTTATACACTTCCCTGTATAATTCTTTGCTTGTTGCGTCTTCTTCGGCTTCGGAAAATGCTTGTCTGCTTTTACCTTATCCTTAGAGGGACGAACATTGCCTTGTTTCCTCATCTTCGGCTTCGGAAAATGCTTGGCTGCTTTTACCTCACCCTTAGATAGACGAACAATGTCTTGTTTCACTGCACAACCTAGGTCATTCATTTCCTGGGCTGCCTGTATGACATCCTTTTCTAACCCTTCACGCCGCTGCTCTGCAACAACTAGTCGATCTGCAGGTGGTAGTTTAAGCGATCTAGAAAATATAGGAGTATCATTTTTCAATATAATTGTCTTTTCGCTTTTAGAGTTGCGTAACTCTTTTCGTTTGTTATTGTCCACTGACTCGGGTATTTTATTAACAACAATTTTATCGTTTATATGAGATAAGTCTAATTCACTTTCCTTATCACTATAGTCTATTTTCATTGTCATTAATTGTTTAACCTCACTTTCATCTACATCTTTATCGCTATAAAGTTTATGAAATTTAACCCCGGTTTTATCAATAACTACTTTAGCTTTAGCTATAATGTCCAATCCTATCACCATGTTCATATGCATTGCATGAGATGGTAACACTTCAAAATAACCCACGTAAGGTTCTGAATCAATTTCAATGTCCAATTCAATTCTACCTAAAGAATTTACTCTTGAGTTTGATAAACCACGTATTGTTATTTCAGAGTCATATAATTTAACATTCTTTAATGTTTTAAAATAATCTTCCCGCACTGCTGACAAATCACTGCCAGTATCTATTAAAGCATTTACATTACTCCTGTTATTAACACAAATTGATTTTATCATTTCTACTTTCATAACATTATGTTCCGCTTTAACAGTTTTTATTTTAGTATTACAGTTTCGGCTAACATGTCCATAATTACCACAATTAAAACATTTATAACCCTTGTCTTTATCAGGACACAGTTTAGATGAGTGTGATATCGAACCACAATTAAAACATTTAATCTTCTCACCTGTTGTCTCAATTTTAGTTTTGGTACCTGGCCTAGATCTCCTATCATAGTCCTGGATATCCATTTTCATTTTTTCATATTGTTCCAGCTTACGTCTAAGTTGTCCAATATTCTCAGCTCCATAAAGTATTACCTTGTTGGCTGCACTGTCGCGAATTCCTGCTATGATATAATCCATAATAGCTGCTTCTTCGACGTCTGCTTGTCTAGCTATATCTAAAATATCATACACATATTGACGAGTACTTTCACCAGCTTTCTTCACCCTTTGTTGAAGCATTTTGTGAACCTGTGCGCTATTTAAACTCGTATCGAATTCATCAATCAAATACGATTTAAATGTATCCCAATTTATTATCCTGGTTTCGAAATTAACAAATTGTTTTGCTGTATCAGTCTACAATCTCCTGGCATACAAATATCTGTATTTTGCATCTATTTCTGCCTGGTCGCAGAAATTATCAAATTGTTTAATCCACAATCTGACATTTTTAAGCCCATCATATTTAGGTAAAGCCAATTCTAAATCTAAAAATGTATAATTAGTTTTATTGACTGTTTCATTGTTTACAGACCTATTCTGTTCACCGACGCGGCTATTAAATGAGTTCATTCTTGACAATAATTCTGCACGATTCCCACGTTGACTAAGTCCAACAAAATTAAGTTCTTGTCGTAGCTCTGCCACTGACAAATTGTCTAATTCTTGTGTCATTGTTATAATTTTCACTGCTGTACAATTACTTTAATGAGCAAACTGTTCACTAAGTTTTCCTCTTGATTCCTCTGGTTCTAAGGTGAAAAATAATCTTAACTGAAAATTTTTGATTTCAACCTTATCCCGTTGATCAATTAGTCTGGTTCTAAGGTTAAAAATAATCTTAACTGAATATTTTTGGTTTTGCTTTATCCCGTTGATCAATAAGTCTGGTTCTAAGGTTAAATATATTTTTGACTAAATATACTTGGTTTAGCCTTATCCGGTTCAGAGCCCTAAATTTGTAGACTTTTAATCTACATTAGTAGTTTTTGAATCTATTACCATCCCGGTACAGACTCCGCTTTGCAGGTTAGAATTTACAACCACGTGTTGAGATTCTATTATGCAGCCTAGAACTATTCAATCACTGTTGATAGCTCACAATTTGTAGGTTATATCTCTAACCATCTGTTGAGATCCTAATTTGTAGGTACTTTCCCACAATTATAAGTTACAATTAACATCAGCCTAAGGTTGATGTACAATACAACAATATAGTTTCTTTTAAACGAGTAAACACATAATTTGGCTATTAATAGTTTAATCACTTATCAAAGTCATAAAATTACATCTAAATAAAGTTATTCAATCTTAATTATATTCACAACAAAATACACTAGATTAAATACAGTACTTAGTTCTTTACAATGTTTATGCATTACACCCGTAATACGCAGTACAATTGTCCATAGTTAACAACACAATATTCTTAATGAAAATACACCTTAGTACTAAACATTACATTTGCTGTCTAACTCTATTGTTTACGATAATCACAATATCAATTATATTACACCTAGTAATTAATTTAACTATGATTTTAATACACAAAAATAGCAACCAAATACAACTAGTATTATTCTTTCGCCATTTTCTATTGAACACTTTTGCACACGACACGTTGTACGTGTATTCATGAGACAACGCCTTGATGACTCATCATCTTGAACAGCTAGCATACGCCGTTCGGCTGTTTGCTGTAAGCGAACTGCTGAGTATTTACCATTGAACGGCTGTAGTGTCTGTCACTGGTTTATTTATACATTTAAATATACCCCCGTTCTTAGCAAATATCTCTACCCTAGTTTACAGTTTACTTATTTCTATTTCTTAAAACTAAATATAATTTAACTTAAAATTACTCCTTAAAACAATAACCCACATATATATATATATATATATATATATATATATATATATATATATATATATATATATATATGTTTGCGATGAATAGAATTCGGGAATTTGTTACCAAATGAAATTGTATACTCCATCTAGTCTCACCGATCGGCATCACCGAACTTCATTGCTCATATAGCTCACATTGCTTATATAGTAAAACTATTTGTCAGTATGTTGTTTGATGATAGAGACTATATAAGAAATAATAAAAGCTAAAAGTAGCACTAAACGCAGACTATATAAACCACCAAAAATTACCGTCTCTGTTAGAAATGACACCGAAATTATTGTGTCGCACGAGTGTTAGCTTACAGCACCGTCGGTTTTTCGACATATTTCTAATATGACCCTTTAAATCATGGCAAAAGATAAGGGCTTGAAGTTGTTGACTTTCCTTGTCACTTACAATCAGTGCAATTGAATAGGCAATGTTTAAAACGACACGGTAATCGGACATATTCTCTAAAGGGTTCTTCATCAAGATCTTGGACATCACTATTACAAAATGCAGAGGATCCTTTAATCTGGGAGATAATCAACAGCGAATCCAATTATTTGAGGATATGATATGAACTAAAACAAAGTTAAGATCAATTAAATAACTTATGGATGAGCGATGAGTTTTTATTAAATTAATAAAAATATGATTTTATTTTTGTCAGTCTCTTAAATTTTTTCCGTATTATAGGGGCATTATGTATAAGTATTTGTGAAAGGAAAACACATTTAATTTTTTTTGCCATTATTATTTTTTTGTTGACACTGTGGCAACTTTCATAGCACTGAATTATACATTGTTTAAAGTTAACTTAAACTTGAGTACAGCTCTATTTCAATTAGCTTTAATTTTAATTACTTCTGTATTTATCGACAATTAAGCTCGTAAGTTTGTTAATTTCTGTCACATTATTGCATTTATTTTAATTTTTCTGTTGTATATTTATAATTTCATATGCTTATGACTAACGCTCGAAAACAGCCCAATCAATGTTTTTTATAAAATTTTAGAATTTCCCCTGAATTTCCTAGAAACCCATATTTTTGAGATACACGAAAGAAATTTTTTCATTTCGCTTTACAACTATTAATCTGTAATAGATAAAAACTTGAAAAGTTGAGCATATATTTTGCCACTTATTATGAAAATAAATTTTCTGTACCTCAGTCATTCACCTTTCTTCTTCTCTGCCTTCTCAGCAGCTTATCTATCTTTTTTTCACTGAGAAAGCAAACATTCTCCATAACTATATTCATTGTCTCTTCTCGGCAATTATTACAACACTTCTACTTCCTCGATCTTCTCTTTAAACTTCCATGTTTTTGTATCCCTTTTTAAAGTATTATTATTTTTGTTTTTTCTGTGTTCATCTTCAATCTTTTTATCTAAATATTGTGTCACTCCTTGCTATATATATATATATATATATATATATATATATATGTAGGTTTTTAATCTACATTAGTAGTTTTTGAATCTATTACCATCCCGGTACAGACTCCGCTTTGCAGGTTAGAATTTACAACCTCGTGTTGAGATTCTATTATGCAGCCTAGAACTATTCAATCCCGGTTGATAGCTCACAATTTGTAGGTTATATCTCTAACCATCTGTTGAGATCCTAATTTGTAGGTAATTTCCCACAATTATAAGTTACAATTAACATCAGCCTAAGGTTGATGTACAATACAACAATATAGTTTCTTTTAAACGAGTAAACACATAATTTGGCTATTAATAGTTTGTTTAATCACTTATCAAAGTCATAAAATTACATCTAAATAAAGTTAATAAATCTTAATTATATTCACAACAAAATACACTAGATTAAATACAGTACTTAGTTCTTTACAATGTTTATGCGTTACACCCGTAATCGTAATACGCAGTACAATTGTCCATAGTTAACAACACAATATTCTTAATGAAAATACACACTAGTACTAAACATTACATTTGCTGTCTAACTCTATTGTTTACGATAATCACAATATCAATTATATTACACCTAGAAATTAATTTAACTATGATTTTATATTCACAAAATAGCAACCATATAATACCCATTATACTTCTATCGCCATTTTCTATTGAACACTTTTGCACACGACACGTTGTACGTGTATCCATGAGACAACGCCTTGATGACTCATCATCTTGAACAGCTAGCGTACGCCGTTCGGCTGTTTGCTGTAAGCGAACTGCTAAGTATCTTTCTGTGAACGGCTATAGTGTCTGTCACTGGTTTATTTAATCATTTAAATATACCCCGTTCTTAGCAAAGATCCTTACCCTAGTTTACAGTTTCTTATTTCTATTTCTTAATACTAAATATAATTTAACTTAAAATTACTCCTTAAAAAATAACCCCACATATATATATATATATATATATATATATATATATATATATATATATATGTATATATATATATATATATATATTCTTAAAAGGTGGTAAGTCATCTTACTTTGATAGAAAAAATATAATAACTATTTTACAAGACATGATTTAATAAATTTTAAGTTAAAATTTACAACAATTAGAAATTTTTGAGGATAATAGGGGGTTTATAGGGGGATGTTTCTGCCAACAAATAGATTATGCATAAAAATTTAACAAAATCTGGAAACTTACAAAAATATTTATTAAAATATTTATTAAATTAAACGTCGGTGGACGACACAGTGGCCGAGAGCATTGATGCTTGACGCCGACTGCTGTGTCTTCGGGTTCGATCCCCGGACCAGATATATATTTTCTGGGTTTGGTTATTATGAACTTATATTGATTATGGTCATACATAATCATACAGTTATTAGGCAGTGGTGTAGCCCACATATATGAGGCCACGACACCATAAATACTGCCAACATTGAAGGAGGTCGTCGGTGATAGGACTCAGCATCGGAAATAGGCCGACGTTAAATAAAAAAAAAAAAAAAAATAAACGTCGGTGAAGTTAGCAGCGCGGTCTAGCAGCGCGATGGAAACTAGTTGGGTAAATAACATAGCTGTCTACAGTCTCATAAAAAATATTCGAAATTGCTATTATACAGTTCAAATGCAAACTTAACCGTCAAAATTGTTACTATTGACATAAATACAAAATGTAATAATAGAAAATAAACATTTGCAATCACATATTAGCACTAAGGCTTTATAAGCACTAGCACTAAATAAAGCGCAAGTAATGGAAGATAGCAGCGCGAAGATAAACTCAAAAAAAACAAATTATACATCTTTATTTTTTAATAAAATCAAACGTGTGTATAGTATACACTATACATAACTATAATTTAAATTCAAAACCTTAGTAAAATATATTAGGTTTGAAAGTACAGGTCTTTGAAAAGTGTTATATTTCATACGCACATATAAACATGCTGATATAAAAACTCAAAAAAAACAAATTATACATCTTTATTTTTTAATAAAAATAAACGTGTGTATAGTATACACTATACATAACTATAATTTAAATTCAAAACCTTAGTAAAATATATTAGGTTTAAAAGTACAGGTCTTTGAAAAGTGTTATATTTCATACGCACATATAAACATGCTGATATAAAGCGCAAGTAATAGAAGATAGCAGCGCGAAGATAAACTCAAAAAAAACAAATTATACATCTTTATTTTTTAATAAAATTAAACGTGTGTATAGTATACACTATACATAACTATAATTTAAATTCAAAACCTTAGTAAAATATATTAGGTTTGAAAGTACAGGTCTTTGAAAAGTGTTATATTTCATACGCACATATAAACATGCTGATATAAAAACTCAAAAAAAAACAAATTATACATCTTTATTTTTTAATAAAATTAAACGTGTGTATAGTATACACTATACATAACTATAATTTAAATTCAAAACCATAGTAAAATATATTAGGTTTGAAAGTACAGGTCTTTGAAAAGTGTTATATTTCATACGCATATATAAACATGCTGATATAAAGCGCAAGTAATGGAAGATAGCAGCGCAAAGATAAACTCAAAAAAAACAAATTATACATCTTTATTTTTTAATAAAATTAAACGTGTGTATAGTATACACTATACATAACTATAATTTAAATTCAAAACCTTAGTAAAATATATTAGATTTGAAAGTACAGGTCTTTGAAAAGTGTTATATTTCATACGCACATATAAACATGCTGATATAAAAACTCAAAAAAAACAAATTATACATCTTTATTTTTTATTAAAATTAAACGTGTGTATAGTATACACTATA
This sequence comes from Panorpa germanica, assembly GCA_963678705.1. NCBI lineage: Eukaryota > Metazoa > Arthropoda > Insecta > Mecoptera > Panorpidae > Panorpa > Panorpa germanica. The sequence continues at coordinate 4,653,059 of OY783210.1, forward strand.
CATAACTATAATTTAAATTCAAAACCTTAGTAAAATATATTAGATTTGAAAGTACAGGTCTTTGAAAAGTGTTATATTTCATACGCACATATAAACATGCTGATATAAAAACTCAATAAAAACAAATTATCCATCTTTATTTTTTAATAAAATTAAACGTGTGTATAGTATACACTATACATAACTATAATTTAAATTCAAAACCATAGTAAAATATATTAGATTTGAAAGAACAGGTCTTTGAAAAGTATTATATTTCATACGCACATATAAACATGCTGATTTAAAAATTAAAAAAAAACAAATTATACATCTTTATTTTTTATTAAAATTAAACGTGTGTATAGTATACACTATACATAACTATAATTTAAATTCAAAACCTTAGTAAAATATATTAGGTTTGAAAGTACAGGTCTTTGAAAAGTGTTATATTTCATACGCACATATAAACATGCTGATATAAAGCGCAAGTAATGGAAGATAGCAGCGCGAAGATAAACTCAAAAAAAAACAAATTATACATCTTTATTTTTTAATAAAATTAAACGTGTGTATAGTATACACTATACATAACTATAATTTAAATTCAAAACCTTATTAAAATATATTAGATTTGAAAGTACAGGTCTTTGAAATGTGTTATATTTCATACGCACATATAAACATGCTGATATAAAAACTCAAAAAAAACAAATTATACATCTTTATTTTTTAATAAAATTAAACGTGTGTATAGTATACACTATACATAACTATAATTTAAATTCAAAACCTTAGTAAAATATATTAGATTTGAAAGTACAGGTCTTTGAAAAGTGTTATATTTCATACGCACATATAAACATGCTGATATAAAAACTCAAAAAAAACAAATTATACATCTTTATTTTTTAATAAAATTAAACGTGTGTATAGTATACACTATACATAACTATAATTTAAATTCAAAACCATAGTAAAATATATTAGATTTGAAAGTACAGGTCTTTGAAAAGTGTTATATTTCATACGCACATATAAACATGCTCAGTTTACATCGAGTCTTCTTGGTGAGCGCACGTATTTACAATAAACAAAACAATAAAATAAATAGTGATCTTTTTTTTTTGCAAATTAGAATATTTTTTTTTTTTTCGTGATTTATTTTTTTTTTAAATTATAATTTATATTATTATTAAGTGTTATTAATAAGAAGTGAAGTAACTTCTATTTAATTATCACTGGTTAATTAACAATATGGATATGGAGGTTGAACCTCCCGATAAAAATCCGATCAATAAAAACAACTCTGTGACTAACAAATCAATTCCTACAGATAAAACATCCAGTGATATAACAGAAAACTTAAATAACAATAGTGACAATGTTAAAAAAATATTTAATAATTTATACAACACAGAAACAAAATATGACTCGTATAAAGTAATGATAGTTAAAAATAATAGTGATGGAAATACATTTTTTAGTTCTCTTAAATTAGCAGAAATAATATGTAAAATTAGCAATAAATCTAATATAATAGAAATTACAAAAGTGGGAAGAAATAGAGTAATCGTTCAATGTGCTAATGCAGTACTAGCTAACGAAATTACCAAATCAACATTGCTGAAAAACAATGGGTATGAAGCGTTTATACCATTTTACTGGTGCACAAAAGTTGCTATTATAAAAGGTGTTGATATTGAATATTCGGAAGATACAATTTTAAATAATATAGAGTGTCCACCTTTTAAAGTAACGAGAGTGCAAAGGTTAAATCGAAAACTAAGAGTTGACGGAGCTATTAAATATGAACCCAGTACAACAGTGAAATTATTCTTTGAAAGACTTGCAATTCCTGCTTATGTTTACATGTGGAGAGTGAGACGAGCATGTGAACCATTTGTACAACAGACGATACAATGTTATAATTGTTTTAAATTTGGACATGCAGCCACAAAATGTAGAGCAAAAGTAGCAAAATGTAAATTCTGCGGAAGTGAAGATCATTTACGTACTGCATGCACATCTCCTAATCCGACATGCATAAATTGTAAACTTAACCACGAGGCTACAGACAATGAATGTCCTGAAAAAAAAAGACAAATCAAGATAAAAGATCTCATGGCCCAACACAATCTCAGTTTTTATGAAGCAAAATTAAAATTAACAGAAAAAAATACAGACTATTTATACTCAGTAAGAACTCAAAACTCTTTTGAAGCTCTAAACTACAATGAGACTTTTCCCAATATCACTAATAAATACAATAGTATCAACATAATTCCAACATACAAACCAAACCCTTTAACCAGAAGAACTAATACCAGAGTGAATAAATCAAATACAGGTAACTCGTTACAAAGATCTTACAGTCAACCACAACCTACGACATCCACTAAAGAACCAATTCCAAAAAGAAGAAGAGAAGAAAAGAAACCTAACAATGAAGAAAGCGACACATACCTTAAGATAACTAATCAAGGAAAAAACAGAAAGCAAATCAACCAAGAGACACCTGATATTACAATGGAAAACAATGATAATGATACTTGCTATACATCAATATATAATAAAAATAATGATGACAAAATTAAAAATACAAACAAAGACCCAAATATTACATCCCAATCCCTTAGAAGCTACAAGAAACAAATATCTAGTGTACAATGGCCAAACTCGTAAGAAAACATCGATATATAAATTAAGTTTATTTTATAAAAATCTATTCACATCACTAAACCTAATCGTTTAATAAATTTACTAAAATATTAAATCAACAATAATTATATAAACGGAGAGAAAAAGAAATAAAATAAAATATATAAATAAATCTAACAACAAGACCAAGGACAGATATAAAAATCAATAATTAATTAAAACAGTTAAAATGATAAATTTTATTCAATGGAATTGCAGAGGAGTCAGATATATTAAAGAGGAACTACAACATATGTTACAGAAGCATAACATACATATATGCATACTATCAGAAACGTTTTTAACAAAAAATATCAATTTCAACATCAAAGGTTATTTTATTGAAAGAGAAGATAGGATACAGAATACAAACTATAATCCCCACGGGGGTGTTGCTATCTTGATTCATAAATCTATAAAATATAAACGAGTAATGCTAAATAACCCATTTAATTCGGTCGAAATAGTTGGAATAATTTTAACACATAACGAAACTGATGTAATATGTATTTTATCAATCTATGCTAAACCGAATCATAAACTATCTAATTCTAATTGGTCACAGATAAAACAACAAATAGATGTTCCTGTTATACTTGCTGGAGATTTTAACGCGACTAATCTTGCTTGGGATATAAATTGTCCAGGTAGTCAGTATGAAGGTAACGAATTGTTAGATTTCATAGAAAACGAAAATCTAAATATTATTAACGATGATAAACCAACTAGAGTAAGCAATCTCAGTACAAGGGACAGTATATTGGATCTCACATTGGTATCAATGACGTTAACACAACAAATTACTTCGTGGCAAGTTCTTGCAGATAGCTTAGGTAGTGATCACTACCCAATTTTTTTCTGTTTGAATGACTATAATAAAGACCGTTACCGTACATCTGAATATTTAACGAGGAGAAATTTCCGAAAAGCAGATTGGGAGAAATATAGCCTTGAAATAGAAAGCAGAATTTCAAACCTTAGCACAAATGGAATCACAAGTAATCCCCAAGATGTTGAAAACAAATACAACCAATTTAGAGATGTTATTAATAATTCGGCAGACATACATATCCCATCTACCAGATTGTATAATATAACTCCTAATAAAATAAAACCGTCTTGGTGGGACACTGAGTGCAATAAAATGATAGCTCAAAGAAAATTAGCACTAACTATTTTTAATAAAAACATGACAATGGCGAATTATTTAAATTATAAAAAACATCAAGCTAAAACCAGACGATATTTTAGAGCCAGAAAAAAAATAGAATGGCAAAATTTCTGCGAGAATTTAAACCCAAACACAACAACCAACATTGTCTGGAATAATATAAGAAAAATTAACAATAAAAGCTATAGTACTAAAAGGATAAGTGATAATGAAAATTTAATAGAAGAATTCATTAAAAAAAAATTTCCACAGAACAACAATTTAAATATTACTACCACCACCATCGTAAAAGATAATTTTCTAGATAATAACATAAATAAAAATGAAGTAAATTTCGCGTTAAATCATAATAAAAACAGTAGCACAGGATTAGATAGAATAAATTACAAAATGATACAAAACTTACCTGACAATGCAATAAATCATCTTACACAAATATATAATCTGTCATTAAACACTGCTGATATACCATTAGACTGGAAAAAACATATCGTTGTTCCTATATTAAAAACAGGAAAAGATCCAAACAAAGAAGAATCATTCAGACCAATTACTTTACTATCATGTATGGGCAAAACTATGGAATCCATCATCAAAAACAGACTGGAGTGGTATCTCGAACATCATAAAAGATTACCTGAGTTACAATTTGCGTTTAGAAAAACAAGAAGTACACAGCATAACTTAAACATATTGAATATAGATATACAAAGAACATACAGTAAAAATCATTATATGATAGCTGCTTTCATTGACATTGAAGCTGCTTATGACAATGTTAATCTAAAAATATTAAAAGAAAAAGTAGAAAACATAGGTATATCTTCCAAAATATCCAACTGGATTATAAACTACTTCCAAAATAGAGAAATAACAGTTAGATACAATAATAAGTTAACTGGTCCTATACTATGTAATCACGGAATTCCACAAGGCTCAATATTATCTCCCTTATTATTCAACATATACACAGAAAAGTTAACAACATTATCAGATAACAACACAACAGTACTGATGTATGCAGATGACATGGTTATTTATAGTATGGGCCATACACAAGATATAGCTCAAAACAGATTACAATCGAAATTAAGAAAACTAGATATTTTACTAAAGGAAATCAAATTAAATATATCGTCAGAAAAAAGTAAAATAGTTATATTTACAAGGCATAGAATAAACTGCAGTCCAAAAATAACCATCAGAAATAAAAATATAACTGTTAGTTCAAATACCAAATTTCTGGGTATATTCTTTGATACGAAAAGCACTTGGGCGAAAGAAATTGCACATATTATTAACAAATGTCAAAAAGGCTTAAATTTGATGCGATGTATAGCAGGATACAAATGGGGCGCACACCCAACAACCTTAATAAAAATATATAAAGCTATTGTTAGACCGCATATTGACTATTCTAGTACTATGATCTGCACCGCAAATAACTCAAGATTAAAAAAAATTGAAATTATACAAAACAAATGTTTAAGAATAATATTAGGTGCAATGGTTTCAACACCAATCCAAATCCTCAACTATCAAACTAATATTCCTCCGGTAAATATCAGAATACAACAAATATCAGACAGTTTCTTTTGTAAAAACAGACATAACTCATGTGGCCCCTTAAATACAAGATTATCTAAACTATATGTTCTTTATAATAAACCATATTGGACAACTCATAAAAAACCGGCACTTTTAACTAGTTTTGATAGATATAATAACTTGAACTTAGAGGTACACAACATTATACCTTTTTTCAAATTTCCATTAGAAATAAGCATGACAACAATACATACAGAAATAAATTTGTTCAAGAAGAATGACAGTAAGGAAATAACTTATCAAAAATATATGGAATATATAACAAAAGATGATATAAACTGGAGTATATGGTTTACGGATGGTTCATTCGAAAAAAACTCTAAAACTGGAGGAATTGGCATTTTCAATTATAATACAGATCAGCAGTACAAATACAAACTTAACAACATCACAAATTCTTATAATACAGAAATAACAGCAATTATGAAATTACTAGAAATAATACAAAAAACTGACAATAAAAATATATTAATCTTCACAGATTCTCGTAGTGTTTGTGTATCTTTAAATAACAATAAATTCAAAAACAATAATAATAACAAAATATGTTCAATTAAAGAATATCTTTTAAAAATGGAAAAAAATGATATCAATGTTAAACTTATTTGGATTCCTGGACATGTAGGCATAAAAGGAAACGAAATGGCTGACAAACTGGCCAAAGAAGCTTGTGTAGATGGGGAAATAATCGAAATAAATTGGTCAATAAATGATTCCAAAAAAATAATTAAAGAAAATTGTATGGCAGAATGGCAGAATATATATAATGAGAAAAGTCAAAGTACTGGAAAAAATTTTTTTGCAGCGAATCAAAAAATTCCAACAACCACATGGTTTAATAAAAATCATTCACGGAGATATATTTCAACAAATTGTCGAATGAAATCTGGGCATTCTAGATGTCCAGCTCATCTATACAAAATAAATATAAAAGACACACCAAATTGTAGATGTGGAGAAGAAGGGTCTTTGGACCATATAATTCTAGGGTGTCATCTTTTAACATCAAAAATTGATAGACTTTTAAATGATTTATGTAATGTAACACAGTTCCCAGTCAATATGTCCTGTTTAATGACAAGTGAAGCAACGGCGGAAATATTAACAAACTTTGTGATAGAAAATAATATAGAAGTGTAATTTAAGTTAAAATATTTTATTTAGTATGTATTTAATTTTAAGTTTAATTTTTTAAAAAGAATCAATTTGTTTTGTATTTATTAGAACAATTATAATTTATATGTAAATTTTTATATAATTTCACAAATAAAAGCAATGGCAAGAAGGCTGAATAAGCCAAAGCCTAAATAAATAAAAAAAAAAAAAATATAAACATGCTGATATAAAAACTCAAAAAAAAAACAAATTATACATCTTTATTTTTTAATAAAATTAAACGTGTGTATAGTATACACTATACATAACTATAATTTAAATTCAAAACCTTAGTAAAATATATTAGGTTTGAAAGTACAGGTCTTTGAAAAGTGCTATATTTCATACGCACATATAAACATGCTGATATAAAGCGCAAGTAATGGAAGATAGCAGCGCGAAGATAAACTCAAAAAAAACAAATTATACATCTTTCTTTTTTAATAAAATTAAACGTGTGTATAGTATACACTATACATAACTATAATTTAAATTCAAAACCTTAGTAAAATATATTAGATTTGAAAGTACAGGTCTTTGAAAAGTGTTATATTTCATACGCACATATAAACATGCTGATATAAAAACTCAAAAAAAAACAAATTATACATCTTTATTTTTTAATAAAATTACGCGTGTGTATAGTATACACTATACATAACTATAATTTAAATTCAAAACCATAGTAAAATATATTAGATTTGAAAGTACAGGTCTTTGAAAAGTGTTATATTTCATACGCACATATAAACATGCTGATATAAAAACTCAAAAAAAAACAAATTATACATCTTTATTTTTTAATAAAATTAAATGTGTGTATAGTATACACTATACATAACTATAATTTAAATTCAAAACCATAGTAAAATATATTAGATTTGAAAGTACAGGTCTTTAAAAAGTGTTATATTTCATACGCACATATAAACATGCTGATATAAAAACTCAAAAAAAAACAAATTATACATCTTTATTTTTTAATAAAATTAAACGTGTGTATAGTATACACTATACATAACTATAATTTAAATTCAAAACCTTAGTAAAATATATTAGGTTTGAAAGTACAGGTCTTTGAAAAGTGCTATATTTCATACGCACATATAAACATGCTGATATAAAGCGCAAGTAATGGAAGATAGCAGCGCGAAGATAAACTCAAAAAAAACAAATTATACATATTTATTTTTTAATAAAATTAAACGTGTGTATAGTATACACTATACATAACTATAATTTAAATTCAAAACCTTAGTAAAATATATTAGATTTGAAAGTACAGGTCTTTGAAAAGTGTTATATTTCATACGCACATATAAACATGCTGATATAAAAACTCAAAAAAAAACAAATTATACATCTTTATTTTTTAATAAAATTAAACGTGTGTATAGTATACACTATACATAACTATAATTTAAATTCAAAACCATAGTAAAATATATTAGATTTGAAAGTACAGGTCTTTGAAAAGTGTTATATTTCATACGCACATATAAACATGCTGATATAAAAACTCAAAAAAAAAACAAATTATACATCTTTATTTTTTAATAAAATTAAACGTGTGTATAGTATACACTATACATAACTATAATTTAAATTCAAAACCTTAGTAAAATATATTAGGTTTGAAAGTACAGGTCTTTGAAAAGTGCTATATTTCATACGCACATATAAACATGCTGATATAAAGCGCAAGTAATGGAAGATAGCAGCGCGAAGATAAACTCAAAAAAAACAAATTATACATCTTTATTTTTTAATAAAATTAAACGTGTGTATAGTATACACTATACATAACTATAATTTAAATTCAAAACCTTAGTAAAATATATTAGATTTGAAAGTACAGGTCTTTGAAAAGTGTTATATTTCATACGCACATATAAACATGCTGATATAAAAACTCAAAAAAAACAAATTATACATCTTTATTTTTTAATAAAATTAAACGTGCGTATAGTATACACTATACATAACTATAATTTAAATTCAAAACCATAGTAAAATATATTAGATTTGAAAGTACAGGTCTTTGAAAAGTGTTATATTTCATACGCACATATAAACATGCTGATATAAAAACTTAATAAGAACAAATTATACATTTTTATTTTTTAATAAAATTAAACGTGTGTATAGTATACACTATACATAACTATAATTTAAATTCAAAACCTTAGTAAAATATATTAGATTTGAAAGTACAGGTCTTTGAAAAGTGTTATATTTCATACGCACATATAAACATGCTGATATAAAAATTAAAAAAAAAAGAAATTATACATTTTTATTTTTTAATAATATTTAACATGTGTATTATACATTACTATATTTTAAATTCAAAACAATTTAAAAATATTATAGATTCGGTAGTACAGGTTAATTTAAAAAAAAATAGTTTATTTTATTGTGAATAATTTTTAAATATGCTGGTAACATCTAGTATTTTAAATTATTTCGCAATAATGCTCACAGATGACACTGTTTGAGAAGATATTTTTCTGTATAATAAGCGAAATACGTTTATGAATTTTTCTGTCTGTCATAATTTCTCATGCACGCTTTATGATTACTGAGCAAATTAAATTGAATTATTAAGTGATTTGTGCAAATACACGTTTTGTATTTTTTTTTATAATAATCGAGCATCGTAAGTATTGGTAAGTATATTTATTTTGTTACACTGATAGTTATTATATGTATATATATATACTATTTCTATTTTATTTTATTAAGTATTGCCAACGCTTTAACAATCCTTTATCCTGAAGACCCTATAAAAGCGTTTGAATCAATTAGGAGTATTAATTCGGAAGTTTGTTATAAAATTGCTGTCTTTTTTAGAAAAATTGACTCTAGGAAAAACCGTGCTCAAAAAGCAGCGAGAATATTTTATTTAAGTAATCGCACAAAAAAAAGTAATGTAAGAACTGAAATAGAACGCATTATCAATTCTAAAAAAAATATTTCCACAGTGAATGGCATTTCCAGCGATGTGCAGCAAAGTTATGTTTCTGTGGCGCAATCCTATAATAAAGAGCACTCACCAGATGTTATAATTTTTACTAAATCTAACCTGACTGTTAATAATAATACAATAGAGTCTATTGATTTATCAGAATCCCCGATTCAACAAATTCAAGAAACTGTCCAGAAAGTTGAGAATGTTTTTGTAAATGTCACCAGTTCAGATGTTAAGCCATTGTCCAATGTTAAAAATATTGCCCCTTTTTCCAAAATTATCTCAACACCGTTTAACCCTAAATCGGATTTTGTTTTATCTATACCTCAAAGTGTATGGAAAGAATTAAATAACAATAGTAACTCTAATCGTTTGGCTAAGGCATGGACAAATATATTTGCAAGCAAATTTAAATTTTTTAACAACAAATGCGTTCTATTATTTAAGTACAATAGAATTAATCAAAATTTTTCAAATATTTATTTTAATGCAAAGGCAGTTTGTAAATTTTCTGGTTGTGCTAAATATTACTTTAGAGTTTATAAACATTCTAAAAACGACAGCAATGTATTGGTTCATGTCGAACAAAATGGTGTTTTTCATCATAACGCGGATGAATTTAATTATTTAAGAAAAATAAAGATGTATAACTTGTTTTTTTTGAGTTTTTATATCAGCATGTTTATATGTGCGTATGAAATATAACACTTTTCAAAGACCTGTACTTTCAAATCTAATATATTTTACTAAGGTTTTGAATTTAAATTATAGTTATGTATAGTGTATACTATACACACGTTTAATTTTATTAAAAAATAAAGATGTATAATTTGTTTTTTTTTGAGTTTTTATATCAGCATGTTTATATGTGCGTATGAAATATAACACTTTTCAAAGACCTGTACTTTCAAATCTAATATATTTTACTAAGGTTTTGAATTTAAATTATAGTTATGTATAGTGTATACTATACACACGTTTAATTTTATTAAAAAATATAGATGTATAATTTGTTTTTTTTGAGTTTTTATATCAGCATGTTTATATGTGCGTATGAAATATAACACTTTTCAAAGACCTGTACTTTCAAATCTAATATATTTTACTAAGGTTTTGAATTTAAATTATAGTTATGTATAGTGTATACTATACACACGTTTAATTTTATTAAAAAATAAAGATGTATAATTTGTTTTTTTTTGAGTTTTTATATCAGCATGTTTATATGTGCGTATGAAATATAACACTTTTCAAAGACCTGTACTTTCAAATCTAATATATTTTACTAAGGTTTTGAATTTAAATTATAGTTATGTATAGTGTATACTATACACACGTTAATTTTATTAAAAAATAAAGATGTATAATTTGTTTTTTTTTTGAGTTTTTATATCAGCATGTTTATATGTGCGTATGAAATATAACACTTTTCAAAGACCTGTACTTTCAAATCTAATATATTTTACTAAGGTTTTGAATTTAAATTATAGTTATGTATAGTGTATACTATACACACGTTTAATTTTATTAAAAAATAAAGATGTATAATTTGTTTTTTTTTAGTTTATCTTCGCGCTGCTATCTTCCATTACTTGCGCTTTATATCAGCATGTTTATATGTGCGTATGAAATATAACACTTTTCAAAGACCTGTACTTTCAAACCTAATATATTTTACTAAGGTTTTGAATTTAAATTATAGTTATGTATAGTGTATACTATACACACGTTTAATTTTATTAAAAAATAAAGATGTATAATTTGTTTTTTTTGAGTTTTTATATCAGCATGTTTATATGTGCGTATGAAATATAACACTTTTCAAAGACCTGTACTTTCAAACCTAATATATTTTATTAAGGTTTTGAATTTAAATTAAAGTTATGTATACTGTATACTATACACACGTTTAATTTTATTAAAAAATAAAGATGTATAATTTGTTTTTTTTGAGTTTTTATATCAGCATGTTTATATTTTTATTTATTTATTTAGGCTTTGGCTTATTCAGCCTTCTTGCCATTGCTTTTATTTGTAAAATTATATAAAAATTTACATATAAATTATAATTGTTCTAATAAATACAAAACAAATTGATTCTTTTAAAAAATTAAACTTAAAATTAAATACATACTAAATAAAATATTTTAACTTAAATTACACTTCTATATTATTTTCTATCACAAAGTTTGTTAATATTTCCGCCGTTGCTTCACTTGTCATTAAACAGGACATATTGACTGGAAACTGTGTTACATTACATAAATCATTTAAAAGTCTATCAATTTTTGATGTTAAAAGATGACACCCTAGAATTATATGGTCCAAAGACCCTTCTTCTCCACATCTACAATTTGGTGTGTCTTTTATATTTATTTTGTATAGATAAGCTGGACATCTAGAATGCCCAGATTTCATTCGACAATTTGTTGAAATATATCTCCGTGAATGATTTTTATTAAACCATGTGGTTGTTGGAATTTTTTGATTCGCTGCAAAAAAAAATTTTCCAGTACTTTGACTTTTCTCATTATATATATTCTGCCATTCTGCCATACAATTTTCTTTAATTATTTTTTTGGAATCATTTATTGACCAATTTATTTCGATTATTTCCCCATCTACACAAGCTTCTTTGGCCAGTTTGTCAGCCATTTCGTTTCCTTTTATGCCTACATGTCCAGGAATCCAAATAAGTTTAACAATGATATCATTTTTTTCCATTTTTAAAAGATATTCTTTAATTGAACATATTTTGTTATTATTATTGTTTTTGAATTTATTGTTATTTAAAGATACACAAACACTACGAGAATCTGTGAAGATTAATATATTTTTATTGTCAGTTTTTTGTATTATTTCTAGTAATTTCATAATTGCTGTTATTTCTGTATTATAAGAATTTGTGATGTTGTTAAGTTTGTATTTGTACTGTTGATCTGTATTATAATTGAAAATGCCAATTCCTCCAGTTTTAGAGTTTTTTTCGAATGAACCATCGGTAAACCATATACTCCAGTTTATATCATCTTTTGTTATATATTCCATATATTTTTGATAAGTTATTTCCTTACTGTCATTCTTCTTGAACAAATTTATTTCTGTATGTATTGTTGTCATGCTTATTTCTAATGGAAATTTGAAAAAAGGTATAATGTTGTGTACCTCTAAGTTCAAGTTATTATATCTATCAAAACTAGTTAAAAGTGCCGGTTTTTTATGAGTTGTCCAATATGGTTTATTATAAAGAACATATAGTTTAGATAATCTTGTATTTAAGGGGCCACATGAGTTATGTCTGTTTTTACAAAAGAAACTGTCTGATATTTGTTGTATTCTGATATTTACCGGAGGAATATTAGTTTGATAGTTGAGGATTTGGATTGGTGTTGAAACCATTGCACCTAATATTATTCTTAAACATTTGTTTTGTATAATTTCAATTTTTTTTAATCTTGAGTTATTTACGGTGCAGATCATAGTACTAGAATAGTTAATATGCGGTCTAACAATAGCTTTATACATTTTTATTAAGGTTGTTGGGTGTGCTCCCCATTTGTATCCTGCTATACATCGCATTAAATTTAAGCCTTTTTGACATTTGTTAATAATATGTGCAATTTCTTTCGCCCAAGTGCTTTTCGTATCAAAGAATATACCCAGAAATTTGGTATTTGAACTAACAGTTATATTTTTGTTTCTGATGGTTATTTTTGGACTGCAGTTTATTCTATGCCTTGTAAATATAACTATTTTACTTTTTTCTGACGATATATTTAATTTGATTTCCTTTAGTAAAATATCTAGTTTTCTTAATTTTGATTGTAATCTGTTTTGAGCTATATCTTGTGTATGGCCCATACTATAAATAACCATGTCATCTGCATACATCAGTACTGTTGTGTTGTTATCTGATAATGTTGTTAACTTTTCTGTGTATATGTTGAATAATAAGGGAGATAATATTGAGCCTTGTGGAATTCCGTGATTACATAGTATAGGACCAGTTAACTTATTATTGTATCTAACTGTTATTTCTCTATTTTGGAAGTAGTTTATAATCCAGTTGGATATTTTGGAAGATATACCTATGTTTTCTACTTTTTCTTTTAATATTTTTAGATTAACATTGTCATAAGCAGCTTCAATGTCAATGAAAGCAGCTATCATATAATGATTTTTACTGTATGTTCTTTGAATATCGATATTCAATATGTTTAAGTTATGCTGCGTACTTCTTGTTTTTCTAAACGCAAATTGTAACTCAGGTAATCTTTTATGATGTTCGAGATACCACTCCAGTCTGTTTTTGATGATGGATTCCATAGTTTTGCCCATACATTGTTTGGATCTTTTCCTGGTTTTAATATAGGTACAACGATATGTTTTTTCCAGTCTAATGGTATATCAGCAGTGTTTAATGACAGATTATATATTTGTGTAAGATGATTTATTGCATTGTCAGGTAAGTTTTGTATCATTTTGTAATTTATTCTATCAAATCCTGTGCTACTGTTTTTATTATGATTTAACGCGAAATTTACTTCATTTATATTTATGTCATTATCTAGAAAATTATCTTTTACGGTGGTGATGGTAGTAATATTTAAATTGTTGTTCTGTGGAAATTTTTTTTTAATGAATTCTTCTATTAAATTTTTATTATCACTTATCCTTTTAGTACTATACCTTTTATTGTTAATTTTTCTTATATTATTCCAGACAATGTTGGTTGTTGTGTTTGGGTTTAAATTCTCGCAGAAATTTTGCCATTCTATTTTTTTTCTGGCTCTAAAATATCGTCTGGTTTTAGCTTGATGTTTTTTAAAATTTAAATAATTCGCCATTGTCATGTTATTATTAAAAATAGTTAGAGCTAATTTTCTTTGAGCTATCATTTTATTGCACTCTGTGTCCCACCAAGACGGTTTTATTTTATTAGGAGTTATATTATACAAATTGGTAGATGGAATATGTATGTCTGCCGAATTATTAATAACATCTCTAAATTGGTTGTATTTGTTTTCAACATCTTGGGGATTACTTGTGATTCCATTTGTGCTAAGGTTTGAAATTCTGCTTTCTATTTCAAGGCTATATTTCTCCCAATCTGCTTTTCGGAAATTTCTCCTCGTTAAATATTCAGATGTACGGTAACGGTCTTTATTATAGTCATTCAAACAGAAAAAAATTGGGTAGTGATCGCTACCTAAGCTATCTGCAAGAACTTGCCACGAAGTAATTTGTTGTGTTAACGTCATTGATACCAATGTGAGATCCAATATACTGTCCCTTGTACTGAGATTGCTTACTCTAGTTGGTTTATCATCGTTGATAATATTTAGATTTTCGTTTTCTATGAAATCTAACAATTCGTTACCTTCATACTGGCTACCTGGACAATTTATATCCCAAGCAAGATTAGTCGCGTTAAAATCTCCAGCAAGTATAACAGGAACATCTATTTGTTGTTTTATCTGTGACAAATTAGAATTAGATAGTTTATGATTCGGTTTAGCATAAATTGATAAAATACATATTACATCAGTTTCGTTATGTGTTAAAATTTTTCCAGCTATTTCGACCGAATTAAATGGGTTATTTAGCATTACTCGTTTATATTTTATAGATTTATGAATCAAGATAGCAACACCCCCGTGGGGATTATAGTTTGTATTCTGTATCCTATCTTCTCTTTCAATAAAATAGCCTTTGATGTTGAAATTGAGATTTTTTGTTAAAAACGTTTCTGATAGTATGCATATATGTATGTTATGCTTCTGTAACATATGTTGTAGTTCCTCTTTAATATATCTGACTCCTCTGCAATTCCATTGAATAAAATTTATCATTTTAACTGTTTTAATTAATGATTAATTTTTATATCTGATGTCTTGTTTCTCGATTTATTTATATATTTTATTTTTTCTTTATGTTTATATAATTGTTGTTGATTTAATATTTTAGTAAATTTATTAACCGATTAGGTTTAGTGATGTGAATAGAGTTTTTAATAAAAAATAAACTTAATTTATATATTGATGTTTTCTTACGAGTTTGGCCATTGTACACTAGATATTTGTTTCTTGACGCTTCTAAGAGATTGGGATGTAATATTAGGGTCTTTGTTTGTATCTTTAATTTTGTCATCATTACTTTTATTATATATTGATTTATAGCAGGTATCATTATCATTGTTTTCCATTGTAATATCAGGTTCCTCTTGGATGATTTGTTTTCTGTTTTTTCCTTGATTAGTTTTCTTAAGGAATGTGTCACTTTCTTCATTGTTAGGTTTCTTTTCTTCTCTTCTTCTTTTTGGAATTGGTTCTTTAGTGGATGTCGTAGGTTGTGGTTGACTGTAAGATCTTTGTAATGAGTTACCTGTATTTGATTTATTCACTCTGGTATTGGTTCTTCTGGTTAAAGGGTTTGGTTTGTATGTTGGAATTATGTTGATACTATTGTATTTATTAGTGATATTGGGAAAAGTCTCATTGTAGTTAAGAGCTTCAAAAGAGTTTTGAGTTCTTACTGAGTATAAATAGTCTGTATTTTTTTCTGTTAATTCTAATTTTGCTTCATAAAAACTGAGATTGTGTTGGGCCATGAGATCTTTTATCTTGATTTGTCTTTTTTTTTCAGGACATTCATTGTCTGTAGCCTCGTGGTTAAGTTTACAATTTATGCATGTCGGGTTAGGAGATGTGCATGCAGTACGTAAATGATCTCCACTTCCACAGAATTTACATTTTGCTACTTTTGCTCTACATTTTGTGGCTGCATGTCCAAATTTAAAACAATTATAACATTGTATCGTCTGTTGTACAAATGGTTCACATGCTCGTCTCACTCTCCACATGTAAACATAAGCAGGAATAGCAAGTCCTTCAAAGAATAATTTGACTGTTGTACTGGGTTCATATTTTATAGCTCCGTCAACTCTTAGTTTTCGATTTAACCTTTGCACTCTCGTTACTTTAAAAGGTGGACACTCTATATTATTTAAAATTGTCTCTTCCGAATATTCTACATCAACACCTTTTATAATAGCTACTTTTGTGCACCAGTAAAATGGGATAAACGCTTCATATCCATTGTTTTTCAGCAATGTTGATTTGGTAATTTCGTTAGCTAGTATTGCATTAGCACATTGAACGATTACTCTATTTCTTCCCACTTTTTTAATTTTTATTATATTAGATTTATTGCTAATTTTACAAATTATTTCTGCTAATTTAAGAGATCTAAAAAATGTATTTCCATCACTATTATTTTTAACTATCATTACTTTATACGAGTCATATTTTGTTTCTGTGTTGTATAAATTATTATATATTTTTTTAACATTGTCACTATTGTTATTTAAGTTTTCTGTTATATCACTGGATGTTTCATCTGTAGGAAATGATTTGTTAGTCACAGAGTTGTTTTTATTGTTCGGATTTTTATCGGGAGGTTCAACCTCCATATCCATATTGTTAATTAACCAGTGATAATTAAATAAAAGTTACTTCACTTTTTATTAATATCACTTAATAATAATAAAATTATAATTTAAATACAAATAAATCACAAAAAAAAAAACGAAAAAAAAAATATTATAATTTGCAAAAAAATGATCACTATTTATTTTATTGTTTTGTTTATTGTAAACACGTGCACTCACTAAGGAGTCTCGATGCGAACTGTTAAATTATAGTTATGTATAGTGTATACTATACACACGTTTAATTTTATTAAAAAATAAAGATGTATAATTTGTTTTTTTTTAATTTATCTTCGCGCTGCTATCTTCCATTACTTGCGCTTTATATCAGCATGTTTATATGTGCGTATGAAATATAACACTTTTCAAAGACCTGTACTTTCAAACCTAATATATTTTACTAAGGTTTTGAATTTAAATTATAGTTATGTATAGTGTATACTATACACACGTTTAATTTTATTAAAAAATAAAGATGTATAATTTGTTTTTTTTGAGTTTTTATATCAGCATGTTTATATGTGCGTATGAAATATAACACTTTTCAAAGACCTGTACTTTCAAACCTAATATATTTTACTAAGGTTTTGAATTTAAATTATAGTTATGTATAGTGTATACTATACACACGTTTAATTTTATTAAAAAATTAAGATGTATAGTTTGTTTTTTTTGAGTTTTTATATCAGCATGTTTATATGTGCGTATGAAATATAACACTTTTCAAAGACCTGTACTTTCAAAGCTAATATATTTTACTAAGGTTTTGAATTTAAATTATAGTTATGTATAGTGTATACTATACACACGTTTAATTATATTAAAAAATAAAGATGTATAATTTGTTTTTTTTGAGTTTTTATATCAGCATGTTTATATGTGCGTATGAAATATAACACTTTTCAAAGACCTGTACTTTCAAACCTAATATATTTTACTAAGGTTTTGAATTTAAATTATAGTTATGTATAGTGTATACTATACACACGTTTAATTTTATTAAAAAATAAAGATGTATAATTTGTTTTTTTTGAGTTTATCTTCGCGCTGCTATCTTCCATTACTTGCGCTTTATTTAGTGCTAGTGCTTATAAAGCCTTAGTGCTAATATGTGATTGCAAATGTTTATTTTCTATTATTACATTTTGTATTTATGTCAATAGTAACAATAATGACGGTTAAGTTTGCATTTGAACTGTATAATAGCAATTTCGAATATTCTCTATGAGACTGTAGACAGCTATGGTATTCACACCACTAGTTTCCATCGCGCTGCTAGACCGCGCTGCTAACTTCACCGACGTTTAAATTAATTATTTTGCATTTATCACAAAATCAGATCTCTAAGGTGCTGTACAATTTAGTATTGCGTATGCAGTACTCAGAGTATTCAAGTAGTAGGGCCAACATTACCACAGAAATAAGCAGTAAATAATATATAACACTAGCGCGAACTACAAATGACTACAATTTTTTTTTTATTGTACCTTTTGTATTGTTATAACTACTTTATATAAACTATCTAATAACATTTTTTCTAGTTAATTTAATAATAGTAATATTTTTTAAAGTCAGAGTATTAACCATTGTTGATACTCTTTTTCTGTCGATCTTCTTGTTAGTCCATCCGTGTGCAGCAGGTGAAACGCTTCCACTTTGACATCGTGTTGTAAACGTTGCTTGTGCTTTCTTGTTATTTTCGTAATTTCTTCAGCTACTGCAGTTACTTTGAGATCTCTATGTAAATTGCTATTGTGGATAAACCATAATGCATTCAATATGTTTCTTAGAACTTTATTTTGGAAAGTCTGAATGCATATGATGTTACATATTTTAGTACAGCCGCATAGCTGAATTCCATATGTCCAAACTGGTTTCAATATTTGCTAATACAGCATTAGCTTGTTGTGTATCGATAATGTGGCTTTGCGTCCCATTAGCTAGTACATTTTCTTATATCTTATTGCCAGATCATCTCTCTTTTTCTTAACATAAGCCTTCCAACACTGTTTGGCATCTGAAGTAATTCCTAGATACTTTGCTGTATTCGCATACGGAATAGTTTGGTCATTTATTAGTACCGGAAGGTAATTAGTCCTTTTGTTGGTGAAATTAACATGCACCGATTTCGTTTCGTTTAATGCAATCCTCCATTTCTTTGACCATGCACTTACGTTGTTTATGGCTTTTTGCAATTTTTTGGTTACTTCTGGCATATTATTAGCTATTGCCAGTATAGCCGTATCACCTGCCAATGATGCCATTATAGTATCACTGTTTGTTGTAATGTCACTGGTGTATAGTGTATACAGGATAGGGCCTAGTACAATTCCTTGTGGAACTCCAGCGTTTATATTTTTAATACTTGAGAATTGATCTTCTACTTTGACTCTGAACAGCCTATTTTCTATATATGACTTTAGTAGTTCACTAAATTGTCTAGGTAACATTTTGTTTAGTTTGTATTCTAGACCTTTATGCCATGATTTGTCGAACGACTACAAATGACCCAATTAAATTTTGTTTTTCCTACACGTGTAGAAGAAGCTTGTAAGTATTCATTAGTAACTATGTAATGACGTTGTTGTTTTGCTATAATAGGATTCAAAAATTTAATTACATCTCCCTTATAAAAGTGGGAGGTCTAATAGCTAAATAAACAAGATTACGAATACAGAACCTGTATGAACCTATGCACAAATACTATCGAATATTTTTGGTAATTTTATATTTTATAAGTTACGATTCAGCAAATTGAAACTCTCGCTCCAGTAAAACTATCTATAGCATAGGAGCGTATATTATTTTCCCGTAGTTTCTATATAATGTGGTGTCACGTTTATTTATTAATAAGTGAAAACACTGTAAACACATGGAGAATTTTCTTAAACCAAAATGGATCACTATCGATTCAACGTCTATTGATTGAGAAGCCAAATGAAGCTACTGGAAACAAGCATTATATTTTTTTACAAAAATTAACAAATGGAATTGCTACTTCTACAAAATTATGTCTGTACAAATATGTACCAATCCAAGCATTGCTGTACTACTGTATAAGGTTAATCAAGTGAAATTTATTTACATTTTAATTTAATTGTGTATTGTATTTTTCAGCATTGATTTTATCTCAGCCAAATGTTATTATTCTGACTCAGATCATTGCGTTTATATTCGTCGCAATGATATTGTGGTGAGGCAAGCTACAAAACAAAAAAAACTTAGTAAGTTGAGGTTTATTACATGTTTGATTAAACATTTTTTATTAACTTATTTATATCGCCTATATGTTTTCTGGTACATATTGTTCCCAATTGTGCTGTGAACACTATCACTTTTTCAATCACTCAGTTTTTCTTACTTTACCCAATGGATGTTAATTTATTACTTTAAACAACAAGTTCCATTTTTTCTGTGATCAAAATTCTATATCAAAATATAATCTCAATTTACTTTTTCAAAAATTAAGGGTTTCCAAGAAAAATTAGATTATAATACACTAGCGGCCAAGTTTTGTGAAATTAACTTTAATAAAATAAATTTAGACAGATTTTTAAAAATCATACGATAATTTTACATACTTCTTTTAACATTATAAAAATTAGAAAGTTATACATATCCCTCCTGTTACGGCACGTGGTAAACTGATCGATCTTACTAAAACTTGCTATGCCAGTCCCATGCCTGAGGTTAAAATTGTCTTTTCCTTCATTGAAGCGGGTTCTCCAGTTTATTGTTTTATTAATTATTTAATTAAAAGTGTAAAATATATTTCGTCAACAAGTGTAAAAACGTAACCATGAGCCATGGTTTCAAATCAATGCAAACTCACTTAGAACTTATAAGACTACCCTCGTTTTGTTGTTTTTGAATTAGTTATTGGGTTATGAAAACAAGACAGATGAAATTATATTAATTATAATTATTATTAAATTATGTATTTAATTCTGTCAAAATATCTACGCAAGATTATAAAGTGCACTTTGTCGATCTTGTTTTGTGGCAAATATATGTCACATTATCCCATTTTTGAACTTTTCAGAATGTGATTGCCTTATACTTTTAACAGAAAAACTAGGTAACCCTTAAAATTAGGTACATAATGTTAGATAACTGTAGCAGCAGTTTCAATGCATTCTTATACTATACACCGCACCATTTTTGTAGATTATATCTCAAGTTTTTTGTGGTATTTATGGAATACCTTTTCTAACATCTTAAATATAGACTCCCGCAGTTGAACAATGAGAATGGATTTGTTCTTTGAACTAAAATAAACATAATCACTAATCTGCTTACTACGCACTTCGTTTATTAATAATACATACTAATGTTTCATTTAACCTTTTACTTTAGGAACCAGCATATTTCGGACCAGAATTAAATGAAAATTAAAGTATTAAATACAAATAATATTATATATTATCGTAACTACATATATAATACAATGTATTTATTAAATGTCAAATATATTGTAAATTCTAAATGAGATAATATATATTATATTATTTTTTAACTTTCTTTTGTTTTTATTAGAAACTCGTAAGCTTTTATTGCCAATTTACACAGGATTTCTTTACACCCGAAAGTAGAAGCAAGTTGTAAATCAAGTAAATGGGCATGCGTACTAATGAACTTTTGAAATGACAGATAAACTTGCTTTACGATGTGTTCTACGCTATCTTTTGACGCCTATTGTTAAAGAAAGATATGACATTATAACCGTACTCCGCCGATGATAAACAAAGGAACCTGCTTTAATAAATATATGCAAAGGCAAGTCTAAACCATCTGGTGCTACATTTCTTCGAATAATTGACAACCATTTCTGTAACCCGATGTGTGTTACAGTAATAAATATTTTAAGATACAATGTAAAACTAATATTCTTATTATTTATTAATTCTAACTAACAACCGAAAAACTTTTGCACATAAAGTATTTAATTAAATTATTTACCGTTATGTATCGTAAATCTTAAATTAATTTAAATTAAATCACGTGACAATTGTCATTAAGTCTGTTATGTTATTGTCTGCTATGGATGCGTTACACTAAGTGTTCACAACAATCATGCTTATGACCGCAGTTTTTCCCGATCCTCTTGCGAGCGTTGCAAGCATACACTCAAATGGAATCGATTATGGTGCGTTTTGAATGGTTTTGAGTGTTGAAAAAATATGGATTGGTAAAGTTGATTAAATAGCTCTGTAGCAAAAGCTATATCTACAAACGAAATAAATTTTTCATAAATGAAATATATTCTAAATGATAATGAACCTTTTATTTATTAAGTTAGGTTATGGTATGAGGAAACATGTATAAATGAAAGTTAAATATGAATTAAAATTAATTTTATGAAGCTTATTTAGCATAATTATATAATAAAATAAAATATAATAAATTACCTGTTTGCGAATCATATAAATTAATTTTTTTTGTCTTCGTCATCTTTAAGTTTTGCGTTATGTTTAAACATTGCGCAGAAGTGCTCATCAACGACCACTACGACCCAGCCCTTCAGTACATGGATGCTTCTGCTAACATCATAATTGCTAAATTATCCCCATCCTGCTTTAAAGTTCTAAATAACCTTAATAATAATCTCCCTTCGCCTACGTCATCCCACCCTTCTTAATCATACCATCATGAACCGTGCATGTAATATGCAGGAATTGATTTGAATGTCGTTGAAAACTTATCTTATTCCAGAATTTCATTTTAAGAAACTATAGTCCTAAAGAAATTTACTATTTTAAATTCCTTTTCTCCCTCCTGTTTCTAAATCCCCGATTAACTCTAATCTAATACAGCCTCCACCCAACAGCTTCAAGTTTTGATTTTTGAACTTAGAAATCTTTTTTGTCTCTAATTAAAATTTTATATAGTGAGTTGCATCTTTATACTACTATTTGGTCTATATTTAAAATTGATTACGAATGATTTAATAATTATATTTAAAAAGGTGTTACATAAAAATATAAATATTTGTGTAAAATAATTGTTTTCATCTAATAACCTTAGATGTAAATGATTTTTTTAAATATATTTAAATGTAATAACTGTTACAACCCAGGTATTGATAAGTCAACGGTTTTGTGAATGGAACAAGGTGAGTTTCACAATAGATTAATATATTTATTTAAACATGTGTCAGCTTAGTGTAATAACGAAAATCATAACTTTCGCAATAACGAGGTAACTAAGCTGTATAGCTCGCTTATTAGTTTGAAGGTAACATGAGAGTAAATTGTGAAATAGTGGTGAAGTTCTTGACCAGCGAACAACGTTCTAGCTGACAGTCAACTCATAAAAACCAAAAGGTTAATATTAGTATTATTAGTGTATCATGGCGGTTTCACATCAGATAGATATAACATCCTATTAAGTTACGTGATATACAAATCAACCACGAATCTAGATGTTTAAATAAAACTCATTAATTACTTATTTTTAATTAAAAGTGTTTAATTAATAAAATAAAAAGATATTAATTCTTTAACGAGGTATGTTGGAAGAAATGCAAATCTTAGCCGCTCGAAGAGGTCTAAATTTCAACATCACTAATCGGACAAGAAACTATTATAATAAAATAAAGGATCAAATTCTTATCTGGATGTCGTCTACGGGTAATCTACATTTCCTGCTATATGCCTTTGTATGTGTGTCAGTATAGCTACTTTGAGTTTCCAGTGTTTCTCAAGTATCAATGACTTTTATCTAGATTTCTACGTTTTTTTATAGAACTTTGACTTAGCTTTTATCCGGTGAAGATCTCTGCTCAGGTTTCAAATCTGGGAGTAGTTCTGGGTGGAATTTAGCTGGTTTTTATTCTCTGTAAAGGTGTAAGTCATGTAAAGTGGATTATAAACACTTTGGTTTAAGGTTTACACTTTTTTATTCACATATAACTCTTTTTAGGGAAATTACAATGCTTTTTTATTACTTATATCTTTAACTAAACTTTAACTTAGATCTTTTTAACATGCAATTTATTTTAAAACTTCTTTTTAAAACTCTTGCACTAGTTTTGAAACTTTGACTAAAACTTAAGCACGAACCGGAAATTAATTTGGAAAAATCTCTGTAAAACTCACAGCTCGCGGACAAAGTCTATGTAACGAGACAGACTTTGACACGACCGTGAGACCAATTAGCTCTTTTCAGAGGCTAAAATTAGACTGATTTTAATAATTGTATGATCAAAAGGAAGTTAGAGAAATCTTCCACTCTTTTAGTATATTAGAACCGTGATCTCATTGATTCTTTGTTTTAAAACCACTGTTATCAGCAATTTTACTATGTATATGGTATTAAAGTGCGTAGTACTTTTCTCTCTTTCTTTCTTTCTTAGTTTCTATAAACTCATTTCCAATGCATTGTTTGAATAAAAGTTCTATTATTTTATTTCTTAGTCCTATTTTAATTTAATTATAATTTTACTGCTTATTTTCTATTCAAAGTTAAAACAAAGTAAATTTTTTTTTTATTAAAGTTACAGCTAATCAAATTTTAATTATATATATTTCTCCTACCAACATGACCAGTTGGTCCTAGTACAGATCTAAATTAATTATGTAAAATAATTATAATATTATTTCAAATTTAGTTATAACGAGATAGAATTAGTCAATATAACAAACAGATCATTCCTTATATTAAACTGCTAAAAAAAATTTTATTCAATTTAAAAATAATATAATCGAAATCCATCAATATTTAATTCATATTTATATCATGCCCCCTTTCATTTCATGTATTTATATACTTCGATACAGCTAAACTTAAATATAACTGTTAACTGTTCTACTTGTAAATGTTTAAGTTTTTATTTTTTTAGTTCTAATAATAATCCAAAGTTGACACACTGAAATAAATATTAATAAATAATAATGCAGAGATTGTGTATTTCATAGATTTCAATATACAGAAATTATTACATTTTATAACACAATACAATATTTACGTACGAAGTTCTACTACAAAAGCAATTACTGATGTGATAATACCTATTCCTAAAAGATAAAATGCACTTTGCAAGTGACTTAGGTCCAAAGCAAATGGTTCATTTAGTGTAACTTGATTTGTACCAAAGAAATTCAACATATATTTTGTCCCGTACTTATGTATTATATCTTTAAACCAGTAATCCAAAATGCCGGCTTCAAGTAGTTTATCAAGTTTCTCGTTAAATATGCTTGTAAATGGCGAATTTTTTTGTAATCCCAACACAATGACGTAGTTCGACACGCATTCATGTAAAGGGGTTAAAGTGGTAATGTTGCTTAAATTTTCAGAATCAGTAATGTATTTGTTTTTTAGAATCTTAACAAAAACTGCATAATTGTTTTCACTAATTCGTTGTATACGGTCTGCTATACCATTAGATTCTAATTTATCCCTGTCGATAAACTCTCTTAAATACGAGTGATTCATTTTCTTTAGCTCTTCTCCTAATGTACTGTTGAAGCTGTGACCCCAATATATTCCTGAAAATTAAAACATCATGTTTATAAATCTTCTTGTGCTATAAATGTTTGCTTAACAATAAAGTGCTGCGAACCCGACTGGATTAGTAGCGAAAATAAATACAAATTCTTTTTGGCATATTCACAAGTTATGTGTCATTTTATTAGCGGTTAGGGGTAGTCAGGATTTAAAAAAAAAATTTCGTTATGTTTTATAATGTCTGGATAATATTATCTGAAAATTTCAAGTAAATCGTGAAATCTTCGTTTTTAGTGCCAACAAGCCAATTTATGAAGACCTAAGTAATGATAATAATGAGAGCTTCAAACAACTTGTGTGGTTTTAAAATACGATTATTTTCAGAAACTTGGAATACTAGCTCTACTATCGTAGAAATTGCTGCTTGTGTATTTAATGAAAGTGCACGTGCATTAATAATTGTTATGAATGTACTCATCGGTAAGCTAGAAAAACTGATCGTATAAAGGTGGCAGACAAACTCGCTAATGAGAAAACTCGGTAAGGCAGAAGGAGATGTAGATAACAGCAAATTAATATCCTACAAGCTTTTACCTCGTCAGAAGAATCATTATTTGGCATTAAATATTTATTATTTCTATACAAAAACCGATGGTAAAACTTTAAATGAGTGTTTCTCGAAATTGTGTTTTATTCCTTGAAAATCCGCAAATAAAGTATTAAAAGCCGCCATTCTGTTTATTTTCAAAAAAATGTTTCTATCAGGCACTAGAATAACTATTAATTAAATTAATGATTTTTTGTTTGTCTGATTGATTTTAGATAAACCAGTAAAATGTTATGATGGTCACTGAAAAGTGCGACTTGCGGAACTGATTGCAACAAAAACTAGTAAATATTTAAATTCTTTTAAATTTTTGCCTTATAAAGAAAAAACATAATATAATTCCTTATTATTATTTGTTATATAAAATAAATTAAACTATTGTTTAATTACTTACTGTGTAAATTAAAGTTATTAAAAATACCACTAACTCCTTAAAGTATAACGCCAGATATACGAGTAATATGGTTCTGTAAGAATTTGAGGCATTAACTTTTGAGGCAAAGCTTTTGGAAATCCAGATTTGGATAGGATGTAGATTTTCTAGGCAATTTGGATTCTTTGTTTGAAAAATAGTTTAAAGTTGTACGCATTTAATAAAATCTATCTAGCTGTTCATCTTAGTCTGAACCTTCAGTTAGCAATCTTTATAAATATCTAATGATTCTTTATAATAATTTAATTGCACTAATAATTCTAGGTCTATATTGATTAAACTAACTTTTGTTGTAAACTATGTACTAATTATTGTCAAATTGTAGGAAATATTGATAAAGTTGGTTCTCAGAATCTTAATTAAGTAATAATTCAATTTTTAATAACAATATTACAGCAAATATTAACATTTAATACAGAAATATAATTCCACAACAAATGTAAGTAAATTCCAAAAGTTTTATGTTTTAAGTTTTATCCTATACTTAAATATAGTTCCATGCTCAAACCTAGTATTAGTTACCTCTTTTTATTAATATGAATTTATATAATACATGCATTCACAGAAACATTTGCAAATTTAAAAAATATAGTATACTTTGCTAAGAGTGCATAAATTTCAAAATTTTTGAGAACAATTTTTTTTCTATTTTAGAGAATCGCTTCTTTCTGTTGATTAAATTTTTACCTTTATCCACCATATCTTTGATTGTACGTATGCGTCTTGTATAAGTGGGTGTGGTCAGTAACGAAGCATAGCCAGTAGAGTAACTTGTGGATACTAAAAGGTAAATAAATAATTAAAAGCAGTTATATACTTCTTTAGACTGGTAATAGAAACAAATAATAATAATTGCGGTAAATATTAACATAAATAACAAGATAAACAACTTTCAGTGATAAATAATCATCAAAGTTCATAATTAACACCTACTCGTAATTTGCAATATAATTAAGTTATCATATTTATTTTAGTTATACTTAAAAACAATATTATTATACATTTTATTAGATATATGAACTTTAAAAGTAGTAAGTTTTTGCTTAGTGTCTATATTTGAAACTAAACAAAAAACTATTGAATCGCAACTGGATGTTTTTTCTTTGTTTAATTTTTTAGATATTTTAGGAATTTGATTTGATTTTATTAAAATTGATATACCATTTTATTGGGACAAAACTTATTCTAGGTAACACTCTTAGGTTTTTCTGACATTAACATATGCCAGAATTTTAATTCAGAATTATAACATCTTAGGTGCCATAACCTCTCACGATGGTTTTACACTATTAAATACGATTCTATTTTCGATTTAGATAAATAGTTTGTTCAAGAAAAGTTTAACAGTCTCACATTTCATGTTTGTACAAACACGGTTTCGAGTAATATTCAAGTTTTCTCGTTGCAATCGTTTCTGATCAAGTCAAACTCACGTTGGATCACATTAAAAAATGGTTCTACCATTTATGATAATGATAAATGATAATGATGCGACTTATTACAAAATAATTGAACATTATCAAGTTATATAACGCTTTATAGAAAGTCA
Source organism: Panorpa germanica (assembly GCA_963678705.1). Taxonomy (NCBI): domain Eukaryota; kingdom Metazoa; phylum Arthropoda; class Insecta; order Mecoptera; family Panorpidae; genus Panorpa; species Panorpa germanica. The sequence continues at coordinate 4,681,172 of OY783210.1, forward strand.
TAGTTCACAAGCCCTATTAATACTATTAAATGCATTATTTAACATATCCAAAAACATACCGAGAGACATCCTAATCTGTACTTGAGTATACCTCTGTACTTTAAAATTATAAAACCATTTTATCGACATTTTAGCTTAACAGTTAAAGTATACTTGTGTTAGTTGAAGTGTACTCGCAGTACAAACGTTTTCGGAATACAAATAATACTGTTACGAATTTGCGGGCGTCTGAGTATACAAAAATTATAGTTATGAAATAATTACTGGAATTAGCAGAAAAGGTTGCGCATCACTGTACAAATATCTTGGCATTGCGATAACAACGCGTGTTCCTGGAGATAAACATAAACAACTGCATACCATGCAGTTGTTTCATTGTTTACGAGTGATCTTTCTAGAACCAAATACTACCCGTATTGAGTGGAACGTCATAGATGTAGTCGGAAGGTCAAAACAGCGTATTTGGATAATTATAGAAATATTCTGGAAAGTCAAAGATGTCGAGACCGGGGGTATTCTACTGCGTAAACCACTGATATAAAAGGAGCAGAGCATCGCGTCTCAAGTCAGTCCACAAGAGCAGTCAGTCCGCGATAGTAAGTCAGTCTGCAAGCAAGAGTCAGTCCGCAAGAAAAGATCAGTCAGTAACAAGCAATCAAATAGAGCAAAACTAATAAGTGCGCAGTGAAATATTAAACAGTAATAATTATAAAATAGTTGTAATTGTTTTTGTGCGAATAAATAAAGTCTGTAAAAGTGTTATTCCTTCTTTTAATTTTTAATTGTGGCTATTTCTTAATTTAATAAGTTACAACGCGACTAAATAGTAAAAATAGTCACTCCGCTCGGTGATAAAAAAGAACCCTATTCGCAGGCGTATACAAAGCAGGTTCGAGAATCCTAGTCACCCTTCCCTTAATCCTCGCTCGCACATACAAGTTTGTACCTTTGGCGTCATAGAATGTTCCAGAGCCAGACTCCCTTTGTTGCGTACTATAAGTTTTAATAGACAGAAGCAGCTGATGGACCACATCGGCTCTTTAATTTTAGTTTTTTTTGTTATAAATGTAAATTAATTGTAAATTTTGTATTCATTTTCTTAGTCTAAGGCTTGTGCTGTTAACATTGTAATTTGATTCCATTGTATTTATGTTTATTTTAATTTTTTACTATTGACTTTAACTTTTATATTCGACGAACAAAGACATTCCTTCTTTTGGCACCGTTGCTTGTAGTTGATAGTTCTTAATAAATCAATTTTATTTAAACGAAAAAATATTCGAGGTTTTCTTCACATAATTCGACAAACATAATCGCAAAAATAAATCGCGGTAAACTAATCGCGATTCAATCACCCTTCATCCCCCTTTCACGTTCTTATAAGTTTGTAACATTTGGTGTTAGAAGCTGAAGAGGATAGTTGCGACGTGCACACAAGCTGTCTCGTCACGCCAAGTAAAATTGTAACAATACGTTATACCTTAATTCTGCTCTAAAACTAACGTAGAGATTCGGTACTGCTATGAGTCTTATCAGAAAAATAATTAATTCATTTAACAGTAAAAACATACTTATCAGGGAGAGAATCATCCAGCCAACTAAGATGTAACGTAACGACTCTTGTCTCGGAAATCGGTAAACTCCATGAGAAGTCGCCGTAGAAATGGATTCCAACAAGCAAACAGTTAAACTTTTATACGGCGAAGATGACCATTGAGATTTTATTCTATAAATAAACAATAAAGAACACATTTTAGAATTATTATTTATGATGATTACTCACTTTCACTGTAATGTAAGGCGTCAAGATGATCAATGTCTATGTAGGAAATGGAATATGTCTTCAACATAAGTTGTGTGTAAATTTAATTCTTTCGAATAATGTTAAATATGTAATACAGTATATTACTTAATAATAAAAGCAACTATATTAGTTTTCCGTAATTACTTAAGTCCGCTTCATGTTCTTCTGCTTTAACTTAAGAAGGCTTAAGAAACTCTTAAGAAAACTCTTTAGAAGACTTTACAATTTTAAGGATTATTAAATTATATTTAACTCTCCGTGTGAACACTATATATTTCGAGTCATGATGTGTACACAGGGTATATGAAGGAACAGTTAAGTTTTCGAGTTTTATAATCTTTCAAAAAATTTGAAAAAGTTCTGGATTACTTCTTGAATTGACTACTACATGGCCCAGAAGTTGCCAAAGTCCAAAGTTTAATACCGTTGTTAATAATAATTGACAAATAGTAAAAACGCGGAAAAAACGGAATTATAAATAATTCGTAACTTAATAACAAACTAACATTAAGAAAAATGTAGACTTTTTTACCTTAGAAATAATAATTAATATTAGTTAATAATATTTAGTGTTAAAAAGAAAATTTACGGTGCACAACTGGTACAAAAGTGGCCACAATGATTTTCGCAAACCGGCACACCGCATCATACACAAGAATACATTGTTTTTTTGGTTTCCTTCCAAGCGCAAAGAAATCATCGTTTTCGCTATTCTAATTTACCCGTTGAACGTTCACCCATCTTTAAAAACTTATTTTAGTAAAAAGAAGAACTAATAAATATATATATATATATATATGTTCTAAGAGATAATACTAGCCCGGGAACTTTAGACTTTTACCTAACATGAGGGCCGGTAGTTCTAATTTTTGAATATGTTCTAAAGGTAGGGCTATGGTAATGAAAACTCCAAGTTATCCAACATGGGCGACGTTGGCGCGCGCTGTCATATTGTAAAGATGGCTGCTGAAAACGGTTTTTTAGCAATATCTCGTTACAAGTGCGTCCAACGATAAAAATACTTATTATTAATTGCTTAGAATATTATTTGTATGTCTTACAGGGACGGAGCTACATCACTGCAAAGTAGGGCACCTCAATGAAAGATGTAAAATATTTCAATTTTGAGCTCAATTTTTTCCTGATTATTTGTTATATAATATAGATTAACTATTACTATAGAAACTGTTTACTGTCTTACTAATTTTCACACCGCCCATCATGAGGTAGAGTTGAGGGCGCGGTTTTTTTTCGTGATTTCCCCAATAAGCCTAATCCACCGGAACACCCGATTTTAAACAATTTTTTTTTGGTATTACTATTGGTAGTTATTAGCACTTTTAAATCAATATTACATTTTTATATACATATTTTTATAATACATAACTTATACAATATATAATAATTCTTTTTTTTCATATATCAGCTTCTCTTTCATTATTCCATTTCAGATTCCTTTATCAGTGCTTCTCCAATCACCTTCTCATACAAAGTTCAACATGCTCATCCTTTTTCTATTTCAGCATCTCGATACGACACAGGAATCGCCTTAACAATAATGTTTCCCATTCCCTCCAATCTCTTCTAAAGCTGCTTTTGTTCTACTTTTTTCCCTTTACTTTTCCTTTTTCTATTTTTTTCCCCTAATTTTTTCATTTTGTATCGTTTTCTTCTATGGTTGCACACAACCAATTAAATCTGATTTTACCAAACCAAGAAAATACAACTCCGGCCCAAAGATCGAACCCGGTCAGAGTCAAGGTCTCGCCCAACTGTCGTTTTTATACAATTTTGTTTTATTCATATTCATACATTAACTATTTCTCCTCTATGTTTAATATATACAATTAAAGTTAACGTTTCCTCTCCTTCATCTTCACTGTTAAGCAGAACTTCTGGTAAATTCAGTTCCATTACAATATCCACAGATAACGTAACACTGCAATCCAGCTTTTCTACATCTACACGCGCTGCCACAACCTTTTTTACACTTGCAAGAAATGTACTTGAGCAAAACCTGATGAGCTGGATCCTTTGTTGTTGTCACTGGAGTAAGCCCATTACAACAACATTTCTAACCCCAGTCTTGCGGATTCTTTTTATTTCTATACCATTCGAAATATCATTGTTCAAAATGAGTGATACAGTGCAGTGTCTCTTGTTGGAGGCACAGAAGCAAGATTAAATTTACTTTTGTTGTTAGATTATGCTTTGTCATATTTGAATGACTTTGTGAATATTCACATATTCTTCTGCCGTATTTCCTCTACCAGGTTTTCGCATGTAAATTTTGTTTAAAGATGGTGCCATCCATAGCAGTAGAACTAGTAAATCGATATCTTCTCCAACAATACCAACGGTATCATATATTAAGGACAGTGCAATTGCAATGATAACTATTAACATATCAGCTTCTTCAGCTTGCTTAACCACTAGATTTGACTCCTCAAATTTTTTTTTCAAGAAAATTCGAGAAATTATTGCTTTATCAAGAGGTAAAAGGTATCCGCCGTCCACTACTTCAATTTTGTTATCTCCAAAACTTGTATTACGAGGAAGCTAAGTGAATGCAGTGTACAACGATGATTTTGTGCCTTTTCGCATTCCTTCTTCTGAGAACATTGATAAAGTATATGGAGCAAGTTCAAATTTTAAATATTCTTTCAGTTCCTCATCAGATTGTTTTTCAAATACATTCTCCGCAATAACATTAGTAGATCTCCAAGAACTCCACTACTTATTGACATTAACGCATCCAGTTTTGGAATAGGTTGATGCTGTGAAAACCATTCCATTAATTTCCTTAGATCTTAATTGTCTTAAATAATACGTGAAAGCCTCTTATCGATATGTTGCCCAGATGTTACAAGAATAATATCACAATATTTTTCAATTTCATCACATACATTATGTAAATATAACATTACTAGAGTCCATAGTGTGAGCACGTTACCTGTGATTCCGGATCCATTATTTTGCGGTGGTACCATTATTTTATAATTTTGTAAGCTCTTCTTTGAACTTTCTTGCGGCAATTTGAAAATTAACGTTCTCCCCCGCTGTGAGAATTACAGATCTATCTAAATTTAAAAATAGATTTTCAATTACACGATCGTTATGAGAAAATTCGACTAATTGAAGGACTACTTGAGCTAAAGCACGATGCGCTGGATATGTGCCCGAATCGCTCGAGCATAAGCGTGTTCAGATATCATTTTTTCAACACTGCTCTCAGCATATATTGTACTAATGCTTTATTTACCCTACAGAAAAGAAAATGATAGAGCTAATTAGCAAAATAAGTTAAATATTTTACATAAATGCAGCCGTCAGCACTACTTACTGGTGATGTAAAAATTATTAAGAAATAACAATAAATATTTTAGCTAGTAATAGTTAATTTATAATATATAAAAAATAAACATAAAAAAGTAGAGCTCAAAATTAAAATATATTAATATTTTCAATTAGGTGCCCTACTTTGCAGTGTTGTAGCTCCTTCCCTGTAAGACATACAAAAAAATATTCTATACGACATCGTCAGTGTTGGATTATTTGGGGTTTTCATTAACAGCCCTAATTTTAAAACATATATAAAAATTAGAACTACCGGCACTCATGTCAGGTAAGTGCCTTTTTTCGGCTCTGGGAACTGAGCACTACTACTACCTAGATTTTTTAGAGGGTATAGGTGAAGCCCGCTTGTTCTCATAAGAGAGAAATAGGAACTTTTAACTGTTCCTTAAAAGGCCCAGTTTACACACGTCGGATTAAAATCATATGTTAAAACAAATTTATATAAAATGATTTGTTTCGCATAAACAAACTGTTGTAAGTACTGAAAGTATAAAGTATGTATGATTTGTCTTTAGCGGATTATAATTAAATTCACTTACTATGTAGAAAAATATATTTGTTTTATGACACAGTTACCTTTCAAACCGTTTAATACATGTTAAAACTCGTAACTAAGACAACTTACTTTAGTCCGATCCATGTTGCTAGATACATCGAGATACTCGTTGCCATTAAGGAAGTTCCATAACTGGCCCAAACGCTGCGGCTTAATGGTAGAAATAGGTATGATGAGAGATCTATTAAAGCTGGCTTGGGCACTAAGAATGTTCCACATAGCGTTCCATACCCATGTGACATGTCAATGATGGTGTGATGTTTAGCAGACATCCACACTGAACACAGTGCCAGATCTGAAACATTCTTAACCAAATCCTTCTTTACAGTAGACCATGGATCAACAACCTTTGATGACATATCTCGATGTATGTACTGTATATTCCAATTCTTGGAAACCTCTGTCAACAATCGATACTCCAGACCATCAAAGCTATTGTCATTGTTATAAATGACGAACGGTGGACAATTGAACAAGCTGATCGTAAATGTCTTGTTGTATGGATATGTAAAGTCTGGTCGCCATTTTTGTAATTGTAAAAAGTTATTCACTGGTTTAGAATTTATTGTATAATTATGAATTGATATTGTAGAGAGTTCGTTTATTATTGGTGCATATATCGATCCTCCTAACGTTGCTAAGTTAGGTAACAGGAAGTTTGGTAAAACGTATTCGTAACTCATGACCACTCTTATTAAAACCATATTCAGAGCGCGACTGTGAAATGTTCTTACAACTAAAGGATCGAAATAATAATTCTCATTACTGTAGTAAAAGAATAACAGTTTTGTGTTTGGGGTAAACGTTCTTCTTTTTGAAATTATCGGTGAGTTTGGTCCAAAGTCTAGCAGCATGTTGTCGACGGAGTCATAGATGAAAATAAATCCGTCACAGTTTCTGCTGTTTAAATAGTCTAACATAGACATATTCATGAACACTATGGGAACATTTAAAGCATGTAATTGTTTTGTTAAATGGTAGCTAAAGTTCTCCATGTCGGAGGTAATATACCAGCATCTTTCAAATGACGGAAGAAGGTGTTGTAGAAATAAATATGGATCAGTAGATTTGGATACGGAAATTGCCAAGCAGATCACAGTCATATGAATCATCGCATTGAGAATCCTCATATTTTATTTTACTGAAAATAGTAAAAAAAATTAAAATTAAAAAGGCATACTATAAAGTCATTTATTTCGGAAGAATTGGTATTCTGCCACATCACCGGACAATATATATGGAACTAGAGCACCGAGCGACAGTCTGGTACCCATACACAGTCAGCCGGTAATAGTCAACCAGAAAAAATGACATGAAATATTAAACAGTAGTTGTAAATAGTTTTAAAATAGTTGTAAATTGTTTTGCGTTATTAAATTAAGTCCGTAAAAAAGGTAAATTTTTCTCATTTTAATTGTTGCTATTCTTAATTATTAAATTGCAGCGTATTTTAAAAATAATTATTTCCGCTCGGGTATTAAAAAAACACAGTCGCGTGCTTGATTTGGCACATTTCGAAGGTGCAAGTATCAGGCTCCCTTCATGATTTTCCTAGATCACACCCACAAATTTGTAATATTTGGCGTCACAGAAGTTTCGAGAACTTGGCTCCGTTCATTCCCCTACACGCATTTGCATGTTTGAAACCCATGGTGTTAGAACCAAGAGACGATAGCTGCACCTCACCAAAATTGTAACAACATATGTAAAGAAATTATATTTCTTTAGTTATAACAAATCCTATTACAAATTTAATTTCTAATAAAACTAGAGATATTGTCTTATAACACGACATTTCTAGTGTAAATCAATAAAAAATGGAAAAACTACGATTTAAGTTTGTTTTATTATACGAACAAAGGGGAAGTGGTCGTAGGAAGCCAGTAAATAATTATTAAAAAAAGAAAATTGTTGTATTTGGGTCAACAGATGGAAAAACCAATGTGATATGCATAACCTCTATTAAAACACCAGACGGACGTGTTTCTGAGGTCCCAGGTGAGTTAAAGTTAAATCATAAAGGATTGCTATATTGTCTTCTAACGTGTTTACAAAAATAAAAAAATTACTTATAAAAAGACACCAAACACGCGCAGAATGAATCTTTCTAAATACGGACTTTAAGGAAATATATCTAGATAAAGGTGAAAATGTACAATTAACTGACTAGTATTTAGATGAGATTACAGGAGGTTACACACAGATTTTACACAATAACACTACGCCAAGGAGAAAATGTATAGGACAAACTGCTAAAAAGTTTTCAATAGAAAAATGTTCAAATAAAACATCAAATGCTAACCAATGGATTCGTGAATTCAAAAGTGAATGTGGAAGATTTGAAATTCTATAGGATAAAGAGAAAATTTAGACATTAAAACATCTTCTAGAAAAGAAGTGCTTAAATTAGTATAGCAGTATGTTAATATAATTGACGGTGAATTCCGAGTGGGCAGTGCTGAAGAACTACTTTTGTGAAACAGATGGAAGTAAAGGCTGGTAACAAGTAAAATACCGGATTATGCTAAAAAAAGGAAAAACTGTTATTTGAGCTCAACAACTATATCTACACCCAAACATTAATAAATTTTATTGAAACGAAAATGACAGACTATGAAATGGATAGAATTGATAAAGAAACTGTAAAATCAACCGCAGGAATCTACAATGAAATTGGAAAACATGCATAGGCAGCGAACAAAAACAATTTTAGAAAAATAAATGAAATGCCTATAATTGTAAAAAAAAATCTAAAAAAATTAAACCATGTAAAAATTGTGAAAATCTGAATAAAGGTATTCGGTTGCATCCTGAAGAAAAGTTCTGGTTCAAATAGACGGAAGAATACAATAATAAAGAAAAATATAAAGAAACCGTAAACCGTAAGTACAATGATATAAAAAAAACGAATAATACCAGCATTCATTAAAGTCGAACTATTATTAAATGCGCAATTAAAAGCATTTGGCATATATGATTCAAGCTCAAAGGTTTCTATAATTAACTCAAAATAAATAAAACTGAAAGGAGAAAGAGAGAATGATTCTAAAAGTGATAAATTAATCACAAATAAAAGTGTAAAATGACAATTTATTTGATACTTATTAAAATTAAAATTTTTGATATGGAAGAAAAAGCTGTTGTTTATATAATTGATGAAGAAGATTTTAAATACGATTTCCTAATTGGACTGGATACTATAAAACAATTTAGACTGTTTCAAAATGAAAATACGAAAATCACTCAAAAAGAAAGAAGAAATAAAAATGGAAAAACGAAAATGTCTTATGAAAAAGGATGAAAACCGATGAAACAAAAGATGAAAAATGAAACAAACCGATGTTCAATAAATTTTAATGAACACATAAAGGAAGAATATTCTGAAATAAATATGTAATCCAAAATAATAGTTTATATACTCAAAAAACTCAGAAATAAACAAACTGATAAAAACTTATAAATCAATCTTTGCAAAAGTCAAATATGACATTGGCACGGGCAGAGAATACGAAGCACGTATTGATCTACTCATGGACAAATATTGTAATAAAAAACTTATAGTTTTACAGTTAAAGATAGAAAGAAAATAGAAAAACAAATACCAAAGCTTCTAGATAAAAATATACAAGAATCTTATAGTCTGCAGCATATAGTTTGCAGCTTTGGTGACTTTGGCTCTCAAAAAAGAAATTAACAAAAAATGAAGAATGTGTGTTAATTTTAAAGATCTAAATGAAATAATGTTTTTTGGTTTAGCTAATAATGTGGTTTTTTTTATTCTGCGATCTCATACCGCGTTCGCGAAATATTGTACCTCCCAACTGCCCAGTGTTTCTCTGGGGGCTTTGCCTGCAGCTCGGTTCACCAATTGTTTGATATCTGTCGCCAGGTCTGCTAGCCTTTCTCCTGGAGTTTGTCTTCTGTTCACTAGTTGCGCACAGTACAAAGGGGCGAGACTTTCTTTGCCATACCGCTGGCTTAGCATTGCTTTAAGAGCCGTATAGCTTCGCCGCTCGTCCGGGTTCATGTTTTGGAAAGCGATTAGAGCCGAGCCCCGTAACATGGCCGCTAACTGACATGCACACTCATGCTGGCTGAGAATTAAACCTCATATTCTTGCCAAGAGATTGATCCATCGTAATGGGCTGGCTTTATAGTGCTGGTTTTCGCAATCTTTAGCAAGTTCAACGCGTTTTTCTATTTCTTTAATTTTTGTCTCCGCCAGCTCTTGTTGTATTCTTACCGATTGGAGACTGTGCCATATTATCTACTATTTTATCTATACGCATTTCTAATTCCTTTCTGGATCCTCTGCAAGCTTCTTCTACAGCTTGCAACTGCACTTGGAACGCATTCAATTTCTCACACATTTTTTCTTTAGACTTTTCTGTCTGTTCTTAAATTACTTTACAAGTGTTTTCAGCCTGTTCTTGAAATTTCTCAAACATCTCTTCATTAGACTTTTCTTTCTGTTCTTACAACTTCTCAAACATTTCTTATTTAGATTTTTCCGTCTGTTCTTGTAACTTTTTTAACTTAGTATTTAGTTCCCGCATTTCTCGTACTAAATCAGCGTTTTGGTCTTGCATCATCTCTCTAAGTTCTTTTATTAATACCTCCATCTTTTTTGCGTGTTGTGTTATAAATTGTTTTAAAAAAAATACTTTCTATAATTTTCTGGAAGGTTCAGGAATTCTCTAGATTTTTTTGGAACCTTTTAGATATTTCCTAGTAATAATATTACCGTTTTCTCGAACCTGCCTCTTCGGAAAATCCTTCTTGCAGCAAATCATGACTAGAGGTTTCTAGAAGTCTCTTTGAAAGCTTAGTTTCAAACTTTCCCGGTTTTCTTCTTGGAATTCTCTCTGCAGCGGTCTTAACTGTAGCTGTCCCACTTCTGACACTAAATGTTACAATTTTACTGGGCGAGACGGCGTGTGTGCGTTGCAGATAGACTTCTATGTATGTGCCGTAGTTTGCCTACAACTTTGGGTTCGTATAATTCCGCGTTGTAACTTTTACACTACTTTATAATTATTTAAAATAACTGTCTAATATTTCACTGTGCACTTATTAGTTTTGCTCTGGTTGATTGCTGTTACTCACTAATTGTCGCACTCTGGGCTGCGACTCCTTTTATACTCTGGTGTGGCGTCGAAGCATACCTCTTCTCTTGACATCTTTGACTTTCGAGAATATTTCTATATGCAATTAGGCATTACGCTGTTTGACCTTTTGATTATTTCTATGACATCCCACTTAACACGCGTAGTATTTAGTTCTAGAAAGATCGCGCTAATTCGAAAATAGAGATATCCGCGGTAGGGTATTGTTTACGCATTCTTTATTGTTTTATATTCGAGAACTGCGCGTAAGCAGGTTATGATTCATCCAGCATACAGCCTTTTGTTTATTTCATGTCGCCGAGGTATTTATACAGGGATTAATATTTCATAACTATAGTTTTTATATGCTTAGACGCCCGCAAATTCGTAAATATATATATATATATATATATATATATATATATATATATATATATATATATATATATATATATATAGGCATGCGATCTTATGGATTTTTATATAAGTGGTGGAACAATATGAACATTATAATAGAAGATGATGATAATAAACAAGCAGCTGATAGCACAGTAGTTATTAATAATACTAATAATTAATTAATTATACACTATAAATGTTTAACTGGTAATAACTATCCAAGTCTAATGTACTCAGCAAAATATTAAAAAGAAAAAGAATGATGACGACTTACAACATGAATTCGAACAGCACTTACGAATAATAAAATAATTTATAGACGAGAAGCATTATGCATATGCTGTTGAAAGAACACTTTCATGGCTATTCACAAATATTTATCATGATGAATCAGATATTATACAGTGTCAGCACAAAGTGTGGTTAAGATGAAAATTTTAAAACTATACAAAATGTCTTAACTCTAGTTACCTATTCGTCAATAAGGTTTATTTAACATAAAATAAATTACATTTTAAAAAATATATTTTAAATATAACGTTTTGTAATCTATTTTGTTGCTATTAGAATTATAAATGAACTTCTGTTTCAAAATATTGAAAATCTGTAAAACGTTGTGCTGGATTTAAATTTAACGAATTGTACCATTTGTATATTATAATATATATTTTATTATATACATAGTCAAAATCACGATAGTTCGGCGGTGACTCATACTTAAAAGCACGGATCACTTATTTTTCTATAATGTTTATGGAAACGAATCATATCACTAATATCAATTTGAACTATAGATATTTTTTATATTATAATATTTTATAGATTTTAAACAAGTATTGTTATTATATGCCATATTACTATTGGTAGGTATACCTTCGATAAAATGTTACTCCTGTTCGATGAATACGGATTATTACTAGTTATCATGATACAAAGACTTGCGTGTTACATTATCCTTTACAAAAATACAAGGTGTTAAATTAAGTTTATGGTTGGTATTTTTTTTAGTCATTTTTGACAGAGTTAAATATATAAATGGCGCTCTTGATGCTATTAACGATTGTCAAAATCGCTTTTACATCAGATCATCGAATATCATAATATTCAAGTATTTGTTTATATTACTTTGGTACTAAATTCTGTATGATAGAGATAGAGGATACAACCTTTACTTTTTAATTTATTTATTTACCGTCGGCCTATTTTTGTTGCTGAGCCATATCACCGACGGCCTCCTACTATGTTGACGATTTTTGTGGAGTTGGCCTTATATGTGAGCTACATCGCTGATTAATAAATATGACCGATTACATATGTACGTAATCAATTAAATTTAATAACAACTAAACTAGACAAAAATGGAGTTGTTTAAATAAATTTAATTCCTTGTATTCTGAGATACTTCTTCACCGCGGTTGCAATAAAGCCGAATTTCGAGACTCCGGTGTCTGGTACCTCATTGTCGAAATTCAAAACTTGATAAATAAGCCTCAAAATGTGTCTCGATTGATGCACACAATTAGATTGCTGGTGAAATCCAAATTGGCAACATATATAAGTTTTAATTAGTCTGAGTAAGCATGCAAGTTGAGTAAGACGATATATAGCCAATTCATGTGTCCGGTACTCAAAAACCCCATATGTTGATTCTCAGGATGTTGTGAGGATGTAATTATGCATCTCACTCTTCATTAAGTAATTGGTAGTGTCATCTCATGAACGCGTGTATGTTTTAAGATAAGGTCGAGTATGTTATATCATTATGCATGTTACTAGGGTGTCCACATAAATAATGGATCTAGCATATTTTAATATATCCAATAATAGAAAATTTGAAAAATCACATTGAAAGCAATTTGAATAAATCCGCGTACTGAAGTTCCGCGGAATATAGAATTAATTATTTTCCAACAAGTTCGATACACTTTCCTCTATCACAAGAATCGGTAATCTTCCTTCCCAATTCCCTACTTTAATGCTGACCTTACTTTAATTTTATCTGAATATCAAACCTTACTGGTAAAGCAAATTCCCCCTTTTATTGTAATGTATTTTTGTATTTTTTAGTTTAAAAGAAACATTGTACTATTTTGATAATTTGTTCGTTTCTTTATGCTAATATTATATTCTTTGTTATTTAATGTAATTTCGATTTGCTCCTTTGTTTTTTAAATCACTCTAGTAACAACTCTCAAGCCAGCAACAAGGGCAAATTTGAATCAATTATATTGTATTGTTATATGTATTCAATTGTGCGTGTATTATAAAAGCATTAAAAAATAAAACCAAGTACGTTTTACTAAATCCTAAACTACCAAGTTCAGCGAAGGTATTTTTTATCAAATTAAACTTCTACAACAAAACATGGTCCTTCGAGCGTCGGATTAATTCAACGTCTTACAAACGGAGAATTTCCACTGAGTTATTCGAAAGAAAATTATCTTCAAGAACTTGGAAAACATCATCCATACAAGCAAGCTACATCGTGGCCTTACATCCGCATCCAGCGTTCTACTATCACCACGAGGAAGTCTCATCATGGATCGAGCGTTCAAATAAGTAAGTGACCTGGAATTTTCCTTTATATGCTTCCCTTATATTTATTCCATATCACTTTATCCTTATAAATTGTACCATTTATGTTGTTTTGGAATTCTCCATTAATTGGTTTTGATGAGTTTTACGTCGTACGTATTCGTTATGATGAGTCAACCATTGTGACCAGACCAAATTGATCACACCTATTTTTTCTTGATAAACTATTTGTCAAGAATTTCCATATTATATAATTTCCGTTGGTTTTGAACCCCTATCAAACCAGTCCCTAAGTATTTATAATTGTGAAAATAGATATAAGGTCGTACCTAGAATCTATGAGCAATTTATAAATAATCAACCCATGTGGCCAGACCAAATTGGTCACATTATATTTTAACTTGGCAAACATTTTGTCAAAAATTACTTTTACCGTTGGTTTGAACGCCTATCAAACCAATCCTCAAGTATTTATCCTAATGTTAAAATAGATCCAAAGTCATACGCTTAATCTATTATACATTTTAAAAATAATCAATCCCCATGGCCAGACCAAATTGGTCACATTATTTTAACTTGGCAAATATTTTGTCAAAAATTACCTTACTAAATTACCGTTGGTTTTGAATGCCTATCAAACCAATTCTTAAGTATTTTCTAAATGTTAAAATAGATCCAAAGTCATACGTTTAATCTATTATAAATTTTAAAAATAATCAATCTCCGCAGCCAGACCAAAGGTCACGTTTATTTTTATATTTGGAAAAGCGTTGTCAAATTTTCCTTATTTAAAATTTCACATGGTTTTGAAACCCTTTTCAAAACCAATCCATGCAGATATTTATTATTGCCAAATAACATTTCCTTCCTGATCGAATTTGTACTTTTAATTATTAAGCAACTTGTCATAAATAATTCACAGTCATACAGCACTTTCAATTATTATTATTGCCGAGAATAATATTCATTTTGATAATTAGATTTATTGTTGATTATAAAATTACTAGTTTCTAATTCAGATACAATCATCATAGTTTATGTGACCTTCATGCAACGTTTTATTTGGAATTTAATTCAATCTTTTGTTTTAATAAATGTTTAGAAAACTTTAAATTTCTGTTTGTAAAGAATTGTTGTTTCCTTTTCCATTCAGCGCTATTTGTTTTTATTTCTTTTTGTACAAATTATTATTCGTTTTGAATATTTCTAAAGCCATTGTAGCAAATTATAAAATTATCTTTCAAATTTTATTTCCATATTTTACAATCAAAGCTAAATCAAAACTAAATATATTTAATTCCTCGTTTAGCCCACAAAATAAAAATATCTCATACTTTATGCGTATTGGTGAAACATTAAAGTATTCACATTTTAATCTTAATGTAAAACACCCTATGGTTTTAGCTTATGATAATGCGTTAACCAAAATGATTAAGAATTCCAAATATAAAAAAATATTTCATTAACGCCCTCCATTGTTATTTCCACTATGCGAAAACTTAATACTATTCCTCACTACGAGATCACCTAATTTTATTTATTTTTGGGAATCAATTATAAAAGGTTCTAAAACTCATTTAAAAACGTTTGTAAGAAGTTCCAATAGCACATACAATGATGCATGTACTATTCTAGTACAAGTGAAAATGAATTTGAGTTCCAATCTTTTTATACCGTGTCCAAAAGTCCTTCCAATTTTCAACCTCCAGGTCACTATTTCATTGAACCGTATACTAACTATTGCCCAGAATCTTCATTCAAGTAGTAGAGATATGATCCAGCCGCCTTGCCTTAATTATAGTCTACAGAAGACTGCAGTGAAAATTCGTCCGCCCAGAGCTAGACTAAGAACTTCGTACATCATACGAAAATCTTGACTGGACCAGATCAATAGCAGCGTGTTGCAGCCGTCCAGACTTTCTCATCTCAAATTAAGGGAGCATTTTCTAATTTACCTTAACATGAATATTAAGAAATTTAGAAATTCCCATGGAATTTCAACCCGGGAGTTATGGTAAAGCAAATTCCCCCTTTTAATGTAATGTATTTTTGTATTCTTTAGTTTAAAAGAAACATTGTACTATTTTGATTATTTGTTCGTTTCTTTATGCTAATATTATATTCTTTGTTATTTAATGTAATTTCGATTTGCTCCTTTGTTTTTTAAATCACTCTAGTAACAGCTCTCAAGCCAGCAACAAGGGCAATTTGTATTAATTATATTGTATTGTTATATGTATTCAATTGTGCGTGTATTATAAAAGCATTAAAAAATAAAACCAAGTACTTTTTACTAAAATCCTAATCTACCAAGTTCAGCGAAGGTATTTTTTATCAAATTAAACTTCTACAACAAAACACTTACTTTAATTTAATGTTTTACACGTCTAGCAGCAATGTCATTTATTTATATCCGTTGCTTACTAATATATAATCCAAGGTCTAATAATTATTATCTTAGAACATAACACAAATATTACAAATTATGTAATGTTTATAATTAAAGTAGTTTGAAGGCAATGTCAGTAAAATGTGGTTAATAAGAATAAGAACTTTTGAGAGTTCATTTCTAGCTAATATTATGTTTGTGCATTAGGATTGTTCTTCAAATTATTTGTTAGAAATTATACAGTTACACTAATGAAATTCATTATATGAAAATAAAAGTAGTCGCATTTTCCTGTACAGCTTCTACCCTAATTCGTAAAAGGTAGAAGATTGAAATGTGTATTACGCTATTTAATGCGAACATATTTTCATAGATAGGGGACTTTTGAAAAAGTTCAAATTTTGGATTTTGTAATAATTGAGTATCTAATTTAAATTTTATGTGAGGTTACAGGGGCGGTTTTTTGTCGAGGTGTGCTAAAAAGTTAAATTTTAAATAATTATATTCAAGTCTAATATTTCAATTCATTCAATGGAATTGAAATTTAAAATAAATTAGTTTAATAAATTCTAATCATACGCACTAAACAGACGTCGCTTTGTGAAGGGGCTAATGCCACTATATTGAAATATAACTTCAAATATAGCATAACTTAATTTTAGATTGATTTTAGCAATTTATTTTTATATCCTTTTTTTTAAGTTGGCAAAACCACTAAAACTGACTAAAACTAATCAACTCTACATTTTTTTTGCACACAAATAAAATACAATTAACTTCATTTCTACTATGTAAAAAAAAGTCATCATTAGTTTGAGGTATTTGTATTGTTGTGAAAAAGAAAATAAAGCAAAATACAATATGTTTCAATATTATCTAAATGTATAAACATAATCAATTAAATTGTATTATATATACAAAAGAGTAAAAATATTATTGTGTTTAAAAATCAAGAAATTAAGAGTAAATAATAAAGAGTAATGCAGTCTCTTACTGCTGACAATTATATATTTATTTCATCTGTATTAAATAAAATTGCAATTTTGCATTATATTTTGATACAAATTTACATATTATAAATTTTTAATATTATTGAGAAACGTAGAAAAAATTGCAAAACTGAACGACAGCTATCAAATTTCTTTAAAATATTAAATGGTGATTTTTTAAATGCAAAGCCGTTTCATAGAACTGTGATAAAACGAATGAGCACTATGCTGAAAAATTAAATAGAGCCTTTCTGCTATTGATTTTCTAAAAAATATTTCTTTCGTGTCCTTTTATATTTATATTAAGTTTAATACAAATTTATCCCAACTTAGTCGAAAATTTCAATTCCTTATTTCATCACTATTGCATTTAATAATGTTACTCACAATTACTACCGCAAAGCAGGTTTGATATAATCTCAGGGACCATGTGTTGCTGTATATTAACCCTAAATCTAAATATTTTTTTTAAATAGTTTACAAAAATTAACTTCGTTGTGATATTTACGAAACATACCTTCGATTTAAGTGACCAAATTATAATTTCGATAGACTTGACATAGGTACCATATATAAAGCTAATAATTTCCGAAGGTTAATCATAAACGACAATGTCAGGAACGATAATACGGGAATACAGCCAATCTTATCGTGCATAGTTTATAAAGCAAGTCGTAGCAAATGTGTTAAATGTAGCGTTAATATATTGGTATAAAAGCAAATGTAGCCAACTAGAAATCACCCACCCGTACATGACACATAGTTCTGACTGATAGGGTGGCTTTAAGTACTGTTTACACTTGCTGTATCGCAAATATTTAATATTACTTAGAATGTTATAAATCAAAGTTACATTTTTGTAAGATAAGTGTAATTTAAATTGTTGGAAGATAAGTACTATTCATGAAATTATTCGAATAAAATATTAAAAGTAAAAAAAAAAACAGCAAAACGCCCTGATTTAAAGCCCGATTTAAAATCAGGAAACAGAATTGTGTGCTCACAAAGTTCAATTCAATCGTGCTCAAAATTCAATTGAAAGCTCAATTGCATTTAATTAAAGGTTAAAGAAGTAAATATTCAGTTATCCGAATCGAAATTCAAATACTGAATGCGGTATTGATGACATCAAGGTTATTCGGTTCAATGGTATTGAGCGTACCAATAGTGTACTATGTACATAATGCCATTTTATTAATTTTACACACTAACGCTAAATAGCGTGAAATTAAGATATCAATAATGCATCACTTAAATAATAACAAGAAAACAGGTTTGTTTTTAAGAATATTTTTATTTCGTTTTTATATAATTTAATATTCTATAAAATAATCTATAATTTAATGAGAAAATATCACAAATTTATTTATGATTCCTGTGTTTACTGAGAATAACTGTACTAAATTTATTCGCTGGTATTCTGGAATTTCTGGGATTAAAATATTTTTCAGCATCTTATATATAAAATTGTTGGTAATTATTAAATACAGCTATACACTTTTGTTTTTCACTTTGTAAATAAACTACTGCATTTTTATATGTTTCATTATGCTTATTGTATCGTCAAAACATGTCTAATTCACTACGTAATAATTATTTTACCACTTTTAATTAATTAATAGGAGATATTGAGGGTTAAAGTTGAAATTTCAAAATTGAGGTTTTGTCACCACTGTTATGTGTATCATAGAAAGAAATTAGATTAGAAAAATTAATTGCCGTAGTATTAAATTAGTAGTGCTTAAGCGCGCAGTGAATATGCTAATAAGAGGTGGTGCTCGAGTTATTGCGGTAAAAGTGCTCTAGTGACCGACGGTGCTTAGGGAAGGAGCGATAGAAGGCTGCTGAGCGTGTGCCGCGGTAATGGAAAGAGCCGATGTGTAGCGGCAGTAAAGAAGAAATCAATTAAAAGTGCGGGACACCGATCACGGGCGGGGCACCAGACATTGTTAAATATATATTTTTGCGAAAATTACTTACATGTAATATTTTGCTATAAGATAAATTTAACAGCTAACTTTAAATTTAATGATAAACATAATATATACGTCGCTGTGCGACAAGGAGCAGCGCTAGTTTTTAAACAAAATAGAAATAATTTGTACAGAGTTTTGGTAAAAAATGGAGTGGTGTTGCCAACGAGTATGCAGGAAATACTAAAATATCCGAGGTGGCCGGTGTGCTTAGTCATAGACAGGATATAAAAGTTTAAGTTCAGTTAAGATACAGGGTTTAAAAGATTACGTAGTAATAATAACAATGAAATGTACATAGATAAAATGTAAATAAAATGAAGTAAGAAGGGCGAAAAAAGGACCGTGGTCCTAAGAAGCCCGTAAAGTTTTAATAAAAAAAAAAAAAAAAATTAGGTCATTTTACTAATTAGTTTTGTGCCGCCTGTCTCTAAAGTGTAGATTCTAATCAGCTGTAACTGCACCAAGTATTCCGTCTGACATTTTCTTATAAACTCAATAATAGATTTAAAGCAAAACAAAACAACTATGATGATTACAAAGTACTATTCAATAAAGATCAGTGCGCCAATAAAATTTGGCACCTAAGCAAAAGTGAAATTGTATTTTAAAGATACAAATACTTAAGAACAATAACAAGTTTATAAATATATATATATATATATATATATATATATATATATACACACATATATATATATATATATATATATATATACATATATATGTAGGTTTTTAATCTACATTAGTAGTTTTTGAATCTATTACCATCCCGGTACAGACTCCGCTTTGCAGGTTAGAATTTACAACCACGTGTTGAGATTCTATTATGCAGCCTATAACTATTCAATCCCTGTTGATAGCTCACAATTTGTAGGTTATATCTCTACCCATCTGTTGAGATCCTAATTTGTATGTAATTTCCACAATTATAAGTTACAATTAACATCAGCCTAAGGTTGATGTACAATACAACAATATAGTTTCTTTTTAAACGAGTAAACACATAATTTGGCTATTACTAGTTTAATCACTTATCAAAGTCACAAAATTACATCTAAATAAAGTTAATCAATCTTAATTATATTCACAACAAAATACACTAGATTAAATACAATATAGTTCTTTACAATGTTTATGCGTTACACCCGTAATACGCAGTACAATTGTCCATAGTTAACAACACAATATTCTTAATGAAAATACACACTAGTACTAAACATTACATTTGCTGTCTAACTCTATTGTTTACGCTAATCACAATATCAATTATATTACACCTAGTAATTAATTTAACTATGATTTTAACACACAAAAATAACGACCAAATACAACTAGTATTATTCTATCGCCATTTTACTTCTGAATACTTTTGCACACGACACGTTGTACGTGTATTCATGAGACACCGCCTTGATGACTCATCAGCATATACTTTAGCGAGTAAACGCTGGTACCAAGAGTTTTCGGGGTCTACATGTCGCATTACATGTAATGGCAAGCATCTGTTGTCAAGAGTACAATATAATATAACTAATATTATCAAAGATCCTAACCTAACTTATTTCTATTTCTTAAAACTAAATATAATTTAACTTAAAATTACTGCTTAAAAAATAACCCCACATCTCGGCCCTTCCTGACTAGTAACTGTCCTCAGTTGCTACATCCATCCTTGCCCTTGATGTCATCTTGTCTGCAGATGTAGAAGTCCTGTCTGGCCCTTTATACTCTCCTGCTTCCTCCACGTCATAACGATCATTTCCTTTAATTCTCGTTATTTTGTATGGTCCTTTGATTTTAGCTTTAACTTTAGCTCCTGTTGCTTTAGTAGGTAACAACCAAACAAACTTTGTAAAAGCATTTACTTTAACGAGAATATGTTTATACTTTTTGCCTGTTGTCTTACACCTTCTACTGTAGCTAATTCTGTTTTCTTGCTGAACTTTTAGAATAATTCCTTTATCCTCTTCTCTCAGCTTCTTGCGTTTTTCTACAAACTCATTTTGTATTTCTTCTGCTTGTACCCTCTCCTTTGGCTTCGGAAAATGCTTAATGGCTTCATCCTTATCCTTCGAGGAACGAACAGTGTCTTGATTGGTTTTCATTTTAACCCCAATCTTCAATTCATTTTCTTTTATACACTTCCCTGTATAATTCTTTGCTTGTTGCGTCTTCATCGGCTTCGGAAAATGCTTGTCTGCTTTTACCTTATCCTTAGAGGGACGAACATTGCCTTGTTTCCTCATCTTCGGCTTCGGAAAATGCTTGGCTGCTTTTACCTTACCCTTAGATAGACGAACAATGTCTTGTTTCACTGCACAACCTAGGCCATTCATTTCCTGGGCTGCCTGTATGACATCCTTTTCTAACCCTGCACCCCGCTGCTCTGCAACAACTAGTCGATCTGCAGGTGGTAGTTTAAGCGGTCTAGAAAATAAAGGAGTATCAATTTTCAATGTAATTGTCTTTTCACTTTCAGAGTTGCGTTACTCTACGTTTGTCATTGTCCACTGACTCGGGTATTTTATTAACAACAATTTTATCGTTTATATGAGATAAGTCTAGTTCACATTCTTTATCACCATAGTCTATTTTCATTGTCATTAATTGTTTAACCTCACTTTCATCTATATCTTTATCGCTATAAAGTTTATGAAATTTAACCCCGGTTTTATCAATAACTACTTTAGCTTTAGCTATAATGTCCAATCCTATCACCATGTTCATATGCATTGCATGAGATGGTAACACTTCAAAATAACCCACGTAAAGTTCTGAATCAATTTTAATGTCCAATTCAATTCTACCCAAAGAATTTACTCTTGAGTTTGATAAACCACGTATAGTTATTTCAGAGTCATATAATTTAACATTCTTTAATGTTTTAAAATAATCTTCCCGCACTGCTGACAAATCACTGCCAGTGTCTATTAAAGCATTTACATTACTCCTGTTATTAACACAAATTGATTTTATCATTTCTACTTTCATAACATTATGCTCCGCTTTAACAGTTTTTATTTTAGTATTACAGTTTCGGCTAACATGTCCATAATTACCACAATTAAAACATTTATAACCCTTGTCTTTATCAGGACACAGTTTAGATGAGTGTGATATCGAACAACAATTAAAACATTTAATCTTCTCACCTGTTGTCTCAATTTTAGTTTTTGTACCTGGCCTAGATCTCCTATCATAGTCCTGGATATCCATTTTCATTTTTTCATATTGTTCAAGCTTACTTTTAAGTTGTCTAATATTCTCAACTCCATAAAGTATTACTTTATTAACTGCACTATCGCGAATTCCTGCTATGATATAATCCATAATAGCTGCTTCTTCGACGTCTGCTTGTCTAGCTATATCTAAAATATCATACACATATTGACGAATAGTTTCACCTGCTTTCTTCACCCTTTGTTGAAGCCTTTTGTGAACCTGTGCGCTATTTAAACTCGTATCGAATTCATCAATCAAATACGATTTAAATGTATCCCAATTTATTATCCTGGTTTCGAAATTAACAAATTGTTTTGCGGTATCAGTCAACAATCTCCTGGCATACAAATATCTGTATTTTGCATCTATTTCTGCCTGGTCACAGAAATCATCAAATTGTTTAATCCACAATCTGACATTTTTAAGCCCATCATATTTAGGTAAAGCCAATTCTAAATCTAAAAATGTATAATTAGTTTTATTGACTGTTTCATTGTTTACAGACCTATTATTCTGTTCACCGACACGGCTATTGAATGAGTTCATTCTTGACAATAATTCTGCACGATTCCCACGTTGACTAAGTCCAACAAAATTTAGTTCCTGTCGTAGCTCTGCCACTGACAAATTGTCTAATTCTTGTGTTATTGTTATAATTTTCACTGCTGTACAATGTCTTTAATGAGCAAACTGTACACTAAGTTTTCCTCTTGATTCCGCTGATCAATAAGTCTGGATCTAAGGTTAAATATATTTTTGACTAAATATACTTGGTTTTGCCTTATCCCGTTGATCAATAAGTCTGGTTCTAAGGTTAAATATATTTTTGACTAAATATACTTGGTTTTGCCTTATCCCGGTTGATCAATAAGTCTGGTTCTAAGGTTAAATATATTTTTGACTAAATATACTTGGTTTTGCCTTATCCCGGTTGAGAGCCCCCAATTTGTAGGTTTTTAATCTACATTAGTAGTTTTTGAATCTATTACCATCCCGGTACAGACTCCGCTTTGCAGGTTAGAATTTACAACCACGTGTTGAGATTCTATTATGCAGCCTAGAACTATTCAATCACTGTTGATAGCTCACAATTTGTAGGTTATATCTCTACTCATCTGTTGAGATCCTAATTTGTATGTAATTTCCACAATTATAAGTTACAATTAACATCAGCCTAAGGTTGATGTACAATACAACAATATAGTTTCTTTTTAAACGAGTAAACACATAATTTGGCTATTAATAGTTTAATCACTTATCAAAGTCACAAAATTACATCTAAATAAAGTTAATCAATCTAAATTATATTTACAACAAAATACACTAGATTAAATACAGTATAGTTCTTTACAATGTTTATGCGTTACACCCGTAATACGCAGTACAATTGTCCATAGTTAACAACACAATATTCTTAATAAAAATACACACTAGTACTAAACATTACATTTGCTGTCTAACTCTATTGTTTACGCTAATCACAATATCAATTATATTACACCTAGTAATTAATTTAACTATGATTTTAACACACAAAAATAACGACCAAATACAACTAGTATTATTCTATCGCCATTTTACTTCTGAATACTTTTGCACACGACACGTTGTACGTGTATTCATGAGACAACGCCTTGATGACTCATCAGCATATACTTTAGCGAGTAAACGCTGGTACCAAGAGTTTTCGGGGTCTATATGTCGCATTACATGTAATGGCAAGCATCTGTTGTCAAGAGTACAATATAATATTACTAATATTATCAAAGATGCTAACCTAACTTACAGATTACTTATTTTTATTTCTTAAAACTAAATATAATTTAACTTAAAATTACTGCTTAAAAAATAACCCCACACATATATATATATATATATATATATATATATATATATATATATATATATATATATATATAATGTGGTCAGAGAAATTCTTAGAAAATATTAGGAAATCATCTATGTAGTTTACTGCAAAATCATTAGGCTTACACTTTAGTAAATGTTACCTAGTATGCTTTGAAAAGTAGCGGGTGATGTCTTTAAACCAAAAGGTAAACATATCCTGCAGTTTTTTTTATATATACCGCTCGGGTGTTTTTCCTATGCTTTTAATTTGCACGTCTAACTCTTCTATATTTATGTTTTACTATATCTAAATATGATGTGATATGAACATATAAAAATGCAGTAGTTTTTTTACAAAGTGAAAAACAACAGTGTATAGCTGTATTTAATAATTACCCTACATAATAATGAAATTATTAAAAATATAGTAGTTGATCAATCAAATACGTACATACTCAAGTGAAGACAAAATGTATATGTATGTCTAACTCTTCTATATTTATGTTCTTTTTCATATGTTTTACTCGTGGTTTAACCACTAGTGTTTCTCTACTTGTCGTTACGTTTGTATTTTCTACCTTTTACCACTTCTGTAGTTTCCCTTCCTGTACTATCTCTTCTTCAGTTCTCGTATTTAGATCTATGTAAAAGCCTTAATCTCCAAGTATAAGCTCTATGATTTTGCGAAGGTGGAACTCTAGCCTATCCTTCGAACATATAAATATAAGTACTTTTCTTCCCTCCTTTTTGAAGATGGTTTTTACTTTCTTCAATGACGCTGTCACATCCTTGATGCTTTCAGTGTTCGCTTTTACCCCATTCAGTCCCGCGAGATATGTATAGCTGATACCGGCTTATTATTCTCTACTACTATTTTTTCTTTTACTTTTTCTGGTTGTATCAGTTTTCTTCTGATAATATCCTCTATCTGCGGTATTCTCTCGCTTAATCATTTTATAAGTGGATTATTCTCGTTTACCTTTTGATCCATCACCGATATCATATCCTTCTTCTTTGACGCCTGCATAACTCCGATTCTTACCATATTAGTTGACCTAATTGCTTTCTTAGGCCAACTTGCGTGGACTAAGTCAAGCGCCTCTGCCAAGTTTATGCCTTTTGTCCTTTCCAGCTTAAATTTCGCTACTTTGTTTTATATTTGAAGCGTATTCTTATTTTCTTCGGAAGTAATAGTTTGAGTTCCTGCATCTGTCGTTGTAACTTTTCTTTCTTTCCTTCCTGCTTTCAAGTTATTTCTTTTATTTTCTCAGTGTCAGTTTGAGTATCCATTTCTGCCGTGTCTCCTCTCATAGATAGTCTTGCAAGTGCGTTTTGTATCTCTTCTGCTTTTAGTTTATCGACATATAGGTTTAGTCTGGCTGAGATGTCTCTTATTTCCCTTTTTTTATTTAGGTTTTCTTTAACAATGTTCTCCTGTTTTGCCGTTTCTCTAACAATTATTTGATTGAGATGTTGAATAACATTTAGTTCCACTTGTTATATGCTTTTATCCTTTCCCGGATTTTTAATTCTTTTCCTCTTCTTTTCATTTTCTACCATTTCGACGTTCCTCTCAGTAGATTTCTCTGTTTTACAGAACAGATCTGACATTGACCTGCTCCAAACTGACAATCTCAGGATCTTCCTGAATCTCTAAAAATCGTGCATCTCCCTTTTTCCGTAGCTGAATTTCCCGCATCGGCCTGGTTTTCCTTCGTCTGCGTTCCACAGTTGCTTGATAACTACCCAAGGGGAGCCTGCTTCACCACCCCCTCAAGTGCCTCTTCTAGCGATAGGACCTCTTGTCCCGTATTGCTAAATTCTTTATCCGTGTACATTACAATTCTTCTTATAATTCTGTAGGTCCGCGGGAAGTATTTTATTAACCTGCAGCCCACCGTCCAAGATGGTTAGAGCAATCCCCACCTATGGACGCGCTTGGTTGTGGAAATCAAATCAATTTTTTTTGTAATGTTTTGTGTGACTCCGCTAAAGTTTGTAGGACTTTATCGTACACAATTGAAAATTGAATTAGGAATAAATTGAAATGTAGTAAGGTCTGGGCAACTAAGCGGCGATGTCATTCCCTACTTCTCGAAATGACCTTTCCAGGAAACAATTCTCGTAGGGCCCACTAACAATTTCGTCTGGAATTAATTTTGTGGGTTCAAAATTAATTAAAATAAAAAATTAATTTTATATTTGTATGCTAAGCTTTTATTATTTTATTTACTAGTACAGCAAGTTTATATTTTACTAGTACTGTTTATATTTTTATAATATATATTGTTTGGTTTTCTTGTCCGGTGACTAGATATTGGTGAATGGATATGAAATTAACTCCTCCATCCATACTTGAAAACTTATGATAGAAAATTTTATTTCTAATTTTTTTTATAATATGCTTATATAATAATGGTTATTCATTTAAAGAATTGTTAGGGTAATATAAGTTAGGGTATATAGTTGTCTATAACTGAGAGGATGTTTCTGCTTCAGCATCAACAACAAGGGGGTTTTTGTTTATTAATTCTTTGACATGTCTAAATATGTGTTTGCCTGTTTGTAAGTTCTTTAAAGTAGCCCTTCCATATAGGGTTATTTCTGTTGTTTTGTGTGGTCCTAAATACATAATTGTTTTTCCTTTCCTAGGTGATCCTCGTATATATACGGTAACGTTCGGTGTACGTACGGTTGGTGCTATTTTTTAATTTAATCGCTCTATATATTTTTCCTATTCTAATCTTAATTTCTCAGCTATTTGTTCTTGTAGTAGTTTTAATGCTTCCTGATGTTCATTGATGTTTTCGGTAGCTATTATTCTTTGTTCTTTAAAATCTGTGATATCTATATTACTGCGAGTGATTGCATTGATTCGTATTCGAAAGAGTGCGTCAGAAACCTTGTTATCTTTACCTGGCTTATAATATATATCGAAATCGTAGTCAAATAACTTTTATATATTTTACTTGATATCTTGCAAGTTTACTTGAACTGTCGTTATGAGTTTCCAGTCACGCTAATGGTTGGTGATCTGTAAGTAGGTTGAACTTTCTTCCGTAAAGATAATGTCGGAAATGTTTTACTACCTAAACTATTTACTATTTTACTGCCTAAACTATGGATAGTAGTTTCTTTTCGATTTTTTTCTGCTGGATTTAACATGCGTGATGCATATGCTATACGATGATTATTTTAAGATTGTACTGCTCCAATGGCTTAGTTAGAGGCATCTGTTGTTAAAGAGAATTTCTTTATAAACTCTGGTCTTTTAAGAACTGGTTTATTCATTAATTGTTTATTGAAGGTTTCGTATGCTCTGATGTATCCAGGGGTTAGGTGGTTCTAAACTCATTTGTTAAGACATGCTGTAAGTGGTTTAGCTATTTTAGGATATCCAATTTTCATGAATTTTCTATAAAATCCTGTAAATCAGAGGAAATTTTTAATTTTCTTGGTAGTTTTTGGTATAGGGAAGTTTTTACCTGCTTCAATTTTCCGTGGATTTGGTTTCGCCCCATTTTCTGTTATAATATGACCTAAGAATTAGGCTTCTTTCTTTAGGTATTCACATTTGTCTTTTTGAAGTTTTAAATTGCATTTACGTAACCTTTGAGGACTAGTTCTAAGTGGTGCAGGTGTTGTTGCAGGCTTGTTCCAAATATGATTTTGTCGTCGAGATAAACTGGACATATTTTTCCTACTAATCTAGTTAATACATGATTCATTAATCGTTGGAAGATGGCAGGAGCGTTCTTTGATCCAAACGGCATTCTTAAAAACGCATAGTGACCATGAGTTGTAGAGAATGCTGTTTTCTCGATACTTTCTGGTTCTACTTCTATTTGGTGAAAACCTGAGTGTTAGTCGAGTAATGTAAAATAATTTGCTCTTCCTAGACTGTGTATTATATCATGCATATTAGGGATAAGGAACGTCTCTAGCAATAGATCTAGAAATAGAAGAATCCTCTGTAGTTATGTCGTTGAGCTTTCTTTAGTAAATTGCAATTCTGAACTTTTTTATTTTAGATTGGTCATCTTTTTTTGTGACTATTAGTACGGGATGATGTAGGGCGAATATGTTATTCGTATAACACCTTTTCCTAATAATGTTTGAACTTGTCTATCTACTTCTTGTTGTGTTGTTTCGGGTAAACGATAGTTACGAGAATAAATTGGTTCATGGGGTTTAGTTCGTATATTCTAGAGCATTTGATATAGTAAGTAAACGTAAGTAAATCATTTTCTCTAAGGAATAAGTCGCCATAGTTATTAAGTAGTTTATAAAGATGATCTTTCTCTTCTGTATTTAAATGCTTGTCTTAAATCTCTTGCTGTTATTAAGGTATGGTTTCTCTTTATTATTATAATATATTGAGATGTTTACTTTAGGAGTTTTTAAAATATTTTCAAATATATCTATTACTGTTTGTATTTGTTTAATTAGGTTGGTTCCGATTAATCCGTCAAAATCGTTAGAAAATTTGAACAAGTAAATCTTTGTACATCTTTGAATTTTGAATATAAGGAATATAGGTATTTTTACTTATGTATGTTTCGTGGTTTGATATGGCGTTTGAATAATAAATTCTGCATTGTTTATATAATACTTATAATTTTTAGAGACGAATTTCGGATTTAATATGGTCCATGAAGATCCGGTATGAATTAGTAGTTTTGCATTTAAGGATTTGATATATATATGTGTAGGGTATTGTATTGTATTTATTGGTATTCATTGTTATGTATTCAGTTCTATCATCTTGCCTGATGGAAAATCCTCGTAATTTTCTTCATTTTCATAACATTCTTCATTTTATTTATTTTGGATTACTTCTTCTGCATTACATCTTGGTTGTGGTAGTGTCATGTGATGCAGATATGTCATTTCTCATGTGTCCATGAATTCATGTGGACGTATATCTGTTTTTTTGCTATGGTGATGGTCATTTGTTTTACATTGAATAAACTTGCTTTCCACGCATAAAAAAGTTAGTACATTTCAAAAATATTTAAGTAGTTTATATTATTTTAATATAATATCATAAATTATTAAGAAAGAATTTGAAATTGATTTGAATAAAAAAAAAGGAAAATAATAATAGGAAAAATACTTTAGGTGTAGACTTCGTCGAAGTGACTTATAAAATGACATTAACTGAATACATTTATTTTTGACAAATTATTTGAAATTACCGGTTGATGATGTTATGGCAATTCAAATTAATGGAAACAAGATGCTAGTAAAAATTGAAGAACATTTATTAATTGATGATATTATTGAAATGACCAATGAGACCCAAATAATTTAGGTATGGATGAAAATAGTTATAATGTGCATATAGGAAGAGCAGATAAATTTACAATAGTAATAATGCACAATTTAAAATATGAAATTTATGATATAGCGCTTCAAAACGCACTACTAGATTATGGTACGCATATTGATATCAAGAAAGAAACATGGGGTAAAGATATGCCTTTTCCAGTGTATAATGGAACAAGATCAATAAGGATGATATCGTATTCCACTCTTTTTCCACCCTTAATGCAAAAAAATACGCAAATTGAAACAAAAGCAAACAGTGCGAATAAATTTATTTCAACAACTATTAATGATGATACTTTTGTGATTGTAAATAATTATGAGAATTTGTTCAAAATTCCTGCAGCACACAAGGAATATAAGAGAAAAATTGTAGAATCATCGTCAAGTGAAGGTAGTTTGGCAAATTCTGAGATTGAAGATTGCTCAAATAATTCAAACGCATCCAAAATGGAAATAGTATGGGAAAAGAAACAGCAAACTACCAAAGAAACAATTGAAAATGATTGAAAAAAGAAAAAACAATTTAGAAACTACAGATACCATATGTAAAGAAAATGGATGCTGCCTATCAATAACAATTAAAGATTTCGATCCGCCGTTCAGAATTTCGAGTTTACAGATACGATAATCGTACACTTCGTCTGAATCTGATGCAAATTGAAGCAGTGATCTAATAAGGCGCATTAAATAAGTTCGAGTGAATATGGGGTCAATAATCAACTTATCCATTTTAAAAGGGGAACATAAAAAAAGCAACAGCCAACATTGATGCACAGGATGCTGGAAGATGTTGCTGTGAATAACTCAGAAAAAGTTGTCATTGATATTTAACGATGCAAACAAACTAAAGAAAACCACATACGGTCAACTAAATTCTAAAAATTATAAATTAGTCAGATGGATACTAAGCATAATAAGAAGGAAAGAGATTCCTGCTAACCGAGATAATGACTGCGCTTCTAATGATTTGGAAATCAGGTGCCGCTTATCTTCTTCTTGATCCAAGCTTCCTTTCAGGGAGAGTTAAACACATATTAACAGAATCACAACCAGCTCTCATTATATACGATGAAAACGATGGTACCATTTGAAGGAACACACTGTATATCGTATAAACAACTTTTACCACAAGGAGAATGTCTATGCCATGCTAGAGATGATTTAGTCATTGTTTTATATACTTTCGGAAGCACGGAGATCCAAAAAATACTGCTGAACAGGCTTCAGCAGCAAAGAATCAATCTGCCTTAAAATCTCTCAGAATTTGGGTCTGCTATGGGAAACTACTAGCTGTGTCATTAGCCAAGAATTCGTTTAATTATTTTTCTTCAGACAATCATATATTTTGTAATTTTTATGGCAGCACTGAGGTCATGGGTTGCATCACATTCTTCACATGCGAAAGCAACACAAAGAATTCCATTGTCACTGTAACACAACTGAAGGAACAAGGCTATTTCATTGGAATTACAACTTTTATCACTTCCAATGATTTGGAAGAATTTCTCGAAAGACTGACAACTGACAAAAAGTCACAAATGTTGGATACAAAACTAACATCTGCTTATGCTAGTGAATTTCTACATGATAAACACAAGGAAGAGTCGTATAGAATGGTTACCATTAAGGAAGTACCATTAGCAATGGCTAATGCCACATATCAAAACAAAAGATTACACAAATCTATTGCATAAAGTATGGGAAACTTTAATTAAGAAAAGATTTAGCTTCGTAGTTAAGGATCAAAATGACGTCACAATAGGAGTAGCACTACAACAACACAACAACGTGGCACGGATGTCTATGGTTAAACAGTGATGACAGAACTACCACGTGAATCTGTACACAACTCCTGATGGCAGCAAACCATTCAGAAGAGCTATTGTTTCGTGGAAGCAATATGAAAACGTTCATAATGTATATATTATTATAATTTATTTTATAAGAAATATTTTAGATGTATAAATTTTGTTTTGGAACATAAAGTGTTAGTGAATATACTAAAAAAAAATTGTATTGTTGTTGTACTGGTCGTTCGTTGTGTGGTTTGATAATTTGGTTTGGGATACCAAGTATTTTGATTCATCGATGGTGACCGTTGAATCTGTTTTGTATGTGGGGTTTGCGATATTGGACGTGGAATTGTTTGTGTTTGTTGCGGACGTAACTGGTTAACGAATGGTTTTGGTTTCAAGGTAAGGTTTCTTGTCTTACTGGTGGAGTAAAGCTCTTGTACACAATTTGGTTTTTATTAACAGTAGTACGTATATTAGCATTACGTTGTCTGTTGTAAATGACGTTTTCTTTAAATAATACTATTTTCCATGCATCTTCTAACATTTTAGGGTATAAAACTCGAATTTGTTTTCCTATACTTTCTTTTCATCCTATTATAAATCTTTTTAAAATTACACTGACGTATCATATATTTTTAGCTTGACAGGCAGTTTTTTATATTTCGTATTGTTGTATGTGAGCTAAGAGTGCTGCTTTGTGTTTTTAACATCTATTATAGTAATTAATAGAAGTTTCTGTTTCCAGTTGGTATAAGTTGACTGATTCACATATCATTGTTATCTCCAAAGGACAATCTCCATTGTTCTATTAATATTTTCTTTATTTCTTTCCAGGAATTTATACCTTTCCCCTGATTACTGTATCTGCTTGATAAGTTAGTTTTGTTAAAATTACTTCTGTGATGTAGTTTTGTGAAATTAAATCTTTGTCTGCGAATAGGCTTAGAATTATTTCGACTTGTCTTATAAAATCCGGGAGTTTGGCTGGGGTACCATCAAATTTTTGAATTATATATAAATATGAATTATCAAATGGTAGAGAGTCATATCGTGATTCTCGCAAAGGTGCACGTTGTTTATTGATTAAATTATTTTGTCTTTGTATACGTTCGTCATCTGCTGTTATTCTTTCCTGCGTCAACCATGTTGTATGATTTTTATATTCACCCATGTGCTTTTCGTTGCTTTTTGTTTATTGTTATGCTCCTCTAATGCGGGATACGGGCTAATAATATAGTTTTCGTTAAAATCTGCGTCTCTTTAGTGGACTGGTGCTTATTGTGTTGATCTATGACGATTATCAATCTGCTTTAGATGAATCTCCAGTTCAATCAATGTCTTGTGGACTGTGCGTTTCGAAGATTCGTTTTCTTTTGTTGTATGAGAGTGAAGGAGGTTACCTTCTTTCGAATAACGTCACACAATCCTACCGACTGCGCCAATTAATTTTGTGGGTTCAAAATTAATTAAAATAAAAAATTAATTTTACATTTGTTAGCTAAGCTTTTATTATTTTATTTTCTAGTACAGCAATAATATTATATATATGGTTTTGTGTTTTTGTCCGGTGGCTGGATATTGGTGTATGGGTGTGAAATTAACTCTAGTGGGTTATATTCTAGTATATATTCGTGTTTGGGTTGAAATCCGTGTACTTATTCTCTACGTTAACTTTTGGCTTTTCAATGAACTCTTTAACTTAATAATAAATTAAAATGCATTCGTTGTCGCAAAAATTAGCAAGTGACTGTGCACAGGGTACTGTTAGTTTTACATAGTACAGTTTCCAGCTATATGTGAATTCTTCATAAAAATTGGTCGTTATATGTAAGACTCAACATCTAAAGAGAAGAGAGGAAAGTGTAAATTTTTTTAAGCGTACTCCCTTCACCCTTCAGATGTAAAGTCGCCGAGAATTTTAGTTCATGTAAGATATAATATCCCGAAAGGGGTCGCCTAAAGCGGCTTATCCCATGTTAAAGAGTTTTACTCTTAGTGATAGTATCCTGATATAATATATATTCAGCTCCACGGTTCATAATCCGCACCGTCCTTCTCATACAGGCTCTGTCTTCCATCAGGAGTACTCTGTATTGCCTCTTAGCTCATTGACCCCTAGTCACCCGTCCCCCACTTCGTTATATTGCACTACCAATTTGATACTACTGCAATTTATTCAAATAATTATTACTGCTCTGTACTTACACACTATGGTTTTCATATTTATATCTATAATATGAATATTAGTCTTCTCATTAACCCCCGGAACTAGCGATCTATTATGCTCGTACCCAATATTTTCTCTAGCTTTTTTAAATAATCACAATTAGTGACTCAATACATATCCCAAGGTTTAATTTTCTTTTTTCAATATTTCTAGCTGTTACTGTTTGTCAAGAATAAATATTATACCCACTTCTTCGTAATGATGCACGATGAACGTAGTGGGCACGATGAAGCTCGCTGCTATTAAAGGTGTTTCAAAATTCTTAAGGATGTATGAGCGAGAAAATAATTTTCGATTTAAGAGCTCAAACTTTTTTTACGTGTAGATTCGTGGTCAATGAATCTACTTGAATATGAATATTTTTATGAATTATTTTACAATGAATATTTTTCGCCATATTTGACACTTGGCAACGTTGCACTGCTATAATAAACGTCACAGCACGGCAGCGGCGAAAACAGTACATAAAAATTTAAATATAACCTCATTCAGAGCTGCCAAAATAAATATTACGTGATAGTAACAGCAAAAATTAAGTACAAAAATTAAGAAAATAGCATATATATAGAATTAAAATATTTATTAACACTTTAATAATTTAATAACGTAACACATTTCAACAAAAAATTATTTTTTTAATTTTATGAAGGATAAAAATCCTTCTGCAGCCAAGTTAATAGACACAGTATCAACTTCAGAAGATTGTAAAAATTATTTTCCTCCATTAGTTGTAAGATCATTAACAGCAGACATACTCGGTGGTATTCCTCTTGTCGGTAAAATGTAAACATTATATTCTGAGTAGTTGTTTTTTGCTGCAATCTGAATTGTTTCACTGGCTTTTCCAAAACCGGTGGTTTGTAAATCAAAGAACACAACTGCTGCTGCATTATTAATCGCAATTGAACTATTTAATCTCAGTGTCTAATCCACTCTGCGACTGATAACAAAATGTAATCAAATGTAGCATGATTTAAATCAGACCATTTTATAATTTAATGATCAGCTTCTCTCCGTAATCTAGCAATGCTACTTGAATCATCATCTCCAATTAACACCCCAATTTTTACACGTTCAACTGTAAAGTGTTTATACTGTCCTTATAACTGCGTACAAGCATCTCAACAGTCATGTCTGCCTCCATGGCCTTCGAACTCCCACTGAAATTTTCACGGCAGTCATGATCATTTTTATCATGTCCTTTCACATCTCATGCATTGTTTATTTCTCGTACTATATGCAACAATGTAGAATGACCTAAGAAAAACCAATTGTAATAATTCGAAATAATTAAATTTTACAAATTTTTAATCTTAAATATTTATTACCAGTTAAACTATTAAACGTGCTTCCTCCCTTTTTTTGCCACCCAGCATATTTACTCAATATTAACACTACTGTATCCTCCTTTGAAATAACTTTAGGTGATTTTGAACTATATTTTAAGGAAAGAAATGCTATATTAGTAATAATATAAGTCATTTCTTAGTTTATAATAATGGTAATGAATCGTAATATATTTGATGAGCTATTGGGAAACTTCTTTCTTCCGGCAACTTATTCGAGCAATATTTTCAATAGCGATCCCTACGCAAATCAAATCGATTCGTATTGTTTTAGAAGAGTATGGTCAACTGTTGGAATATTGGGGCAAACTAGAATATTGTTTAAATGAGTTATTCTAATCCCACCGGTTAGAGTTTTTAGAAAATAATAGTCATAATTAAAGAATAGAAAACAAAATAAATTGAATATTACTATCTTCTTTTTATAGAAATATTTACCCATAGCAGTTTCTCCAATAATCACACATTTACCAGTGGTGGTTTGTTGTGATGTTTGAATCTCGGACATTTTTTTACATCTTCTGACATATTCTTTTTTTACAAATCGCAAAGACAGGGCATCAGCACACGAATCACACCACATATAATTAGCTATTTTATTGATATCAATAATTCGTAGGCCTTAAACAATTGATCCTAAAATGCGCTAAAATGTTAAAGTGCAAGTGAGGTTTTATGAAAGATTCAATGCGTATGTTTGATGATTGTGAAAGTACCAAACATCCAACAACTTCTAAAAAATTTGTAAACAATTTACATGTATAAATGAATAATATAAAATATAATATTAAATACAATCATTATACATACCGTAGTTCCAAACACATATTAAGTCGTATTATTCTAGTGGTCGTTCTTTACAAAATAATCCTTTATCAAGCTTTTGAGGTATATCCATTTTTAAATGTCAAAAATTTATATTTATTCAAATGTCACATGGAAAAAATAAACAAAAATTTGGCTGTGTTGCCAAATGTAAAATTCACGTCACGTAATAATTTTCTTCCCTTTACCCCGCAAATGCTCAAGTCTATCACCACCTTTTAAACTTCGCTATTAGACCACACCCTCGCTCATACATCCTTAAAAGATGATTTTCTTTTTACAAACTCAGTGAAAAAAGATGTTGAATTTTATTCGTGCTGGGAAGGACCAATGTTTTACCCTTTGATTAGAATTGATTTAATATTTAATTAGATTGATGTTTAGTGAGTGAAACCACTCTGGATTTTATTTTACCGCAGTTATGTTATATACACACAATTAATTAATGTAATAGTATAAAATATGGTTTTTCTTAATTTAATTTATTTTTCCTTCATTTTGCAGTTTTGGGTGTTGATGATTTGTGAGCTGTTTTAAGAGTGATGGCTTAAACTGTCAACAGAACGTTCAAAACCTTGCAATAAAAAGAGACAACAGAATAAATCAAACAAAACAATTACAAACAATGAATAAGTGAATGAATAATGGTTTTAAAAACATATTCTAAAATAAAGGTTCTAATTAAATATTGTATTAAACTAACGTTAAAATATGTAAGTAAATTATCGTTTTAAACTTATTATCTATCTTTTAAAAACACATTGCATTTTGCAAGTAATGTTTTGATAAAGTTATGTATTATACCAAAATATTGCGTATTATTCAATGTAAATAATACATAATAGGATTTAGTTTCAAGGTTCTTTTCCTTTTTTAATTAACTTAAAAATATTTTAGAATTTGGTTGTAAAATATTAAACTAACTAAAATGGTATAAATTACATATTTTTGATGTTGCTGCTTTTGGTGCAACCACACAGTTAAATACCATACAAGTCCACTTTGGCTCTAGTAATTGCTAATAAATCATTATTTTATTTTGTACAGATAAAATGCATTGACGTCCCATTAGCCTATACATTTTTCTTTTTTCATTAACCTAATTTTTAATTCACTCACCGCAGTTTGACATTTAATGCCATCCCCAGGTATTTCGCAGTAATTTCATGCGGAATTGTTTGTCCATTTATTGTTACTGGTAGGTGATTAACTTCTTTGTTATATATATTTTTATATTATATTATTTTTATTTATTTTCTTGACAATATATTAATGTTATTCATGGCTTCTTGTACTTTATCCGTTGCTTGTTCCGGATAGTATCAGCTATTGCCATTATAGCTGTGTCATCGGCAAATGACGCTATTATAGTACAATTGGTTAGTGTTATGTCACTACTGTATAATGTATACAGGGCAGGCACAGTACACTTCCTTGTGGAACTCCTGCAGCTATATTTTTTACTTTAGAGAATTTATCTTCAACCTTTATTCTGAATAGTCGGTCTACTATATAGGAATTTAGTAATTCGCTTATTTGTTTTTGTAGCATTCTATCTAATTTATATGCTACTCCTAATGCCAGACTTTATCAAATGCCTGTGATACGTCAAAAAATACTCTAGTAATATTTGTAATTCAATGTGTTTGGTCTGTGGTTGAATATTTCTTTCTAAATCGAAACTGGTGATTTGGAATAGTTCTTTTCGCTATTTTAATAATTTGAGGCACTCTAGGAGGATCATTTCAAAAATAACCAATAATTGGTACCAGCCAAAATAGTCTTGGAAGATTTCTCAGTTGGTAGTTTTCCTGGTTTAAGTAACATGATCTGTTCGGGTACTTTACAGTGGTTCGGTCATATCTCTAACGTAACACTGCATTACAAAGGTGCGTTAGTTTGATTATGCCGTTTTTTGGTATATCCTTTAGTACATCTCCGGCAAGGAGATCACAACCAGGAGACTTTTGATTTTATGTTTTTGAATGCATCTTTGGTCTCTTGATGTTTTTTGTTACCTTCCAGAGTAAATAATATGAATCTTTTTGGTGCGTTAGTTCACTCAGAAAGTGATTTAGGGATTCATTTTTTATTTCCTGAATTTAGTATGTTAGTTGACGAGTGAGTTTGTTCAGTTCTGTTTTATCTTGAATGTTTTTTGTCTTCTGCAACTTTCTTCTAGCTTTTCGTTTTCCTTTGATTAGCTGCAAAATTTCATTAGGATAGCAGTTGTTCTTTGTTTTCCTTTTGATATGGGGTGTATTTCTTAATACTACTTGCTGTATATCAATAACTAATTTTCCCGCTTTGACATCTATTTGGTCCGAATTATTTAGTAGTACAATTAATGTGATATTATTTTCAATTTCTGTTCTAAATTTGTCCCAGTCAGTCCATCTATTTGCTAGCATGGCTGGTTGCTGTTTCTTGACAGTTCTCTCACTAAGTGTTACAGTTAATGGTGAGTGGTCCGATGAAAGATCCGCGTTATCTTCAATAATTATATATTTCGTGGAATTTTTTTTCAGTATAAAGAAGTCAGACTTCTTTTCTCTATCAGTAGGACAGTAGACACACTGGTATTCTCTTACTGCTTCAAGCAGATCTTTGCCTTTTGATGTTGTAATTCTTGAATCCCAGAATGTGTGTTTAGCAATATCAACACCAACTATAAATTTTTCACACAGTGTTTGCAGAAATTTCAGTAAGTTTGGTTTTTGCAAGTTATGTTGTGGGGGGAAATATATTGCTGCTACTGTTATTTTATAGTTTTTGCTTGTTATTTTTATAGTTGTGGCTTAAATTTCTTTGGTTTCATATTTTTTAAATTCATGATGTGAGTTGTTGTCCCGAATTATCACAGCAGATCTTCCTCTGGCTTTGTTTTACGGATGAATTGTGTGGTAAATGTCATACCCTTTCAATTTTGCGTATGATTCTCTTTTGTCGTTTAAAAATATTTTTAACTTAAACAAATCTTTTCAGTCCGTTCGTGTTCTACGCAGTTATTCTTCATGCATTATCACCTTCTTTAATTCTGATTTTTTCCAGCTTTTCTGATGCTAAGTTCACCTTTACCTACTCTAATAGAAATATGTTCTACTTTTCTGTCCAATTCCATCAACTTTTTGAGTATTATTTGCATAGTTTCGCATCAGTGGATCCGGTTGGTTTGTCTGCTCTGATTCGCGCACAATATTCATTATTGCGGCTTGAGCAAAAGTTGTTTCTGCAGATACTCTCACTGTTTCTATCACTGCAAAGTTATTTTTTATTCTTTCATTATTATTCTATTCTAGTTGGACTGTTGTTTCTTTTGTTGTTATAGTTCTTTGTTCCCATTCTTTTTTTCATTTCTACTGCAACAATTCATTCTTTATAGATTTCTGGATATTCCACGTTACAGTTTATGCATTTCGGTACTTCTCCTATGCTTTTGTTGCAGTCTGCTGTTATATGGACAGCAGCACATTTCACACATCTCGGTTGCCTATTACAAAATTTGTGTGTGTGTACAAATCTTTGACATCTTTTATATTAAGAGACTTGCTTAGATTTTCCTATTATCTCCATTCTCACTGTCAATCCCAACATTTCTCCAATGTTCATTATTTTGTTTATGTCCTCTTTATTGCCGAAAGTTATCACAAAAAGAGGTTGTGGCAGTCTTGTAGTTATCTAAAGAATTATTACCGCTTCTCTTACTTTTATACTCATTTCTTTTAGATCATTTATAATGTCTTCTTGTGCACAATCGGAGTGAAGTCCGCGAGCCATAACGCTTATTGATCGTGTCTGCTTGTTTTTAGAGGTAAATCATTTCAGCTTCATGGTTTCCAATACCTTTACAAGATTTCTTATAAAAAATTTCTTAATTACATTTTTCTACTGTTATTGGTGATATATGATGTTCTCTTTGGCTAAGATTAACTGCTTCCGGCATTGGTGGAGGTTGTTGTGGCGAGATAATAGGTGAGCTTTTCAATTTTTGCTCAGCGTATCCTTTCTTTCCTTGAGTATCCATTTCGTCTCCTTTTATAGTTCTTCTTTATCAGTTTTATATGTTGCTTAATTTTGCAGTGAAGTGCAATTTGGACTATGATTCATGTGATTTTCCATGTCATCTACGTTTTTCGAAAGCAGTCTATCAAAGTCTACAGACTGCGCCATAGAGTTCTCTCATTTTCTGCCTCGAGCTAACATTCTGTTAACTCAAGACAGGTTAGGTTATTATAACACACGTTATAATTCATCTTTATAAGTGGTTCTATGGTGGCCCTTATATGGTGGTTAAAAGAACAAATGACCGGTATTGTACCAAGAAAAGCGATAAATCGAAAATGGATTAAATTTAGCGTGGGAAGACAAAATTAAAAACCCAAATCTGTAAATTTATCTAAAGTTTTAGCTTTAGGTGGTAAGGATTTTAATACTTTTTTAATATATATGTATAAGTTTTGGTATCTTTTTTTTTCATTTCTTCTTTTTTAGTTCTTATGCTATAGGGGGCATTCATATTATTGACTTTTCAAATTTTTATAGAAAATCGTCATGTTTATCAAATCTGCGTTGCTGATTACAGACTAGATTTAATGTTCTGCCTCGTATGACTTTGTATAGATTTTCTGCAAGGTTATATAAATCTTTTACGAGATCTATCGACAGGTAATGGAATAGATTTTTTTTTAATTTTTATGTCTTCTAATTTAACTACATAGATATAGGATAGTTCTAGTACTCTAAAGAGTCCTATGCTTTTCATTCGGGTTTTTCGTTGTTATTATAATCGTTCAGATATACTATGCTTTATAGTTCAAAGGTGTTCCATATAAGCTATGAAATATTACGAACATTATTTGACTATTTGTAATTCTTTTATCAACTTAATAATATTTAAATCTATGTTCTGATTTTCTTCTACAATATTCTGACAGTATTTTGATTTCTGTCATTTACAATTTCTTCTTGTATTTCCGTTTTTACATTGTCTATTTCATTATTCTTATTGTTGTGCCCGATTATTGTTTAACACAGTCTTTATGTTGGCGGCTTTATATGAAAATCCTGTGAGTTTTTCATTTCTTGTTGGTGAGTGTGGTTGTATTCCTAGTGACTATGAATTTCGAGGTCCATCATCTCGCATAGATAGCGATCTTGTATTAATAACTCTAAGCACTGATTCATTATTTCAGTGGTTTGTCGTCACAACTTCCATCACGAGAATGTTGTTCATCCCGTCTATGAAAATTTTCAGTGCCGAGTTATCGCAAACTTTTTGTAGTGAGCTCAGAGTCGTAGGGTTATAATAATTATTGTTCGGTATTGCCTAATCATTCAGTTTGTTAAGTGCTGTTAAACATCTAACGTACAATGCAGTAGCATTTTCTTAGGCTTTTGTTTGAGCTGAGAGTTTTTTTATAAACGAAACTTTTTGATGTTTACCATAGCTATTTATTAAAAGAGTTTTTAATATTTCTCTGATGAATTTAATTCATGTACAGATATTTTTGTTCTTTATTAAATTTGATGAGCTTCCAACGATATTGTTTTTTATACCCATAAGTAACAGGGCATTTGTTAATAAATGCATACGATCTTCATATTCTGTATCATCTTTGGTTATTGGCTAGTTTACTCTTACCTGTCACACCATGGTACATATCTGGTGCTTTTTGTTGTTTTTTCATTGCGTTTCATCACATGTTTAATTGAGTCCCTTAGTTATTTAATCTACCTGCTCCTCGCAACATAAGGTAGAGAAGTTATTGTAATATTCATCCGTAAATATTTCATATATTATGTCTTCAAATATTTTACGGTTTACATTACACATGCTATATCTTCATATCTCATTATATTGTTCCCGAGCTTTATGTAAATACTTTTAGTTGACACATTTGCTTTACGCTTCTAGTAGTATTGTAATATAGTAATTAAACAATGCACATGCAGAACATGATGTTGTATGGAGCAGAGGTTTGGGGGTGGAAGGAACAAGAAAAGTTGGAAAGAATACAGGTGAAATATATTAAGTGAGTACTAGGGCTGGACAGCTGTACGCCAGGATACATGGTGTTGGAGGAGGTAAAAAGGGATAAGATACGAATTAAAGCAGGGGAAAGAGCAGTAAGAGTGAGGAAAGAAAGTGTAGAATGTGCGGAGCGGAGGACGAAACACTGAAGCACATTAAGTTTGAGTGTAAGGAAAAAGTAGCGAGCGAAAGGAATATCGGCCAGCTATTAAAGGGAGGCAGTAAAGGAAAGAGGTGGATGGCGGAAATAGTAAGAAGGAAAGGAAAAACAGGAGAATAAATAAGCTGGTGGAGAATAATGTAAATTTAATTGTAATTTGAAATATGTATTAAGAATGTAGATTGTAAAGCCGAAAGGCGAACAATAAACAATAAATAAACTAAAACATGCAGAACATAATCTTTCATATCTAAAAGTTTTGACGTAATCTAATTACTTTATTTGTATAAATATATATAAATATATATATATATATATATATATATATATATATATATATATATATATATATATATATATATCATATTTTTAAAATCAGAGGAAACATTTTACACTGATGAAAACATTTTATATTTAAGGGAGTCAGTAGACATCTTGATTGGGGTCTTTTCTGATTTATGCAGATTATTGCAAAGAGGTTTATGATTTTTTTCAAAATAGTTTATTTTAAGTCTACAGAGACTACTGAAACATTACAACCTAATACTCAATTTCAACATGTTAACAACGGAAAATAATCATATCTAAACTGCCACATCGGCAATTGATGGTTTATTGATAATTATTAAATTGATTGTGTATATTAATTTTTTTACACAAAAAGTGTAACTTTATATAGTGTTTTATGCATTTATTACATTTTAGTCTTTTTTGCACTTTTATGATTGGGTATTTTATAGAATCAATGTATGACCATTCAGACTATTTTCTTTTTCAGCGTAGTTTTCGTACACAAATAACTAATTCACTACAGAATGAAATATAGCCAGTTTTTAAACGTCATAGTTCCTTTCAGTTTCACAACATACCACCGGTAATTGATTATATTTTTGCAATATACACTTTATAATTGTTTAACAACTAAGAATTAAGGAAAAGGCAGTATTTCAGTGTAAGAGAGAGAGAGGATGTATCTGATAGCTTGCCAAGCTTACAAATATTTAGTACATTACGAGAAAATTAGGCCATCTATATATAAGGAAGCCATCTTCTGGTTAATCATCTAGTGTACGGATAGAAAATCAACGAAATCATCTGTGATCCATACTCATCTTTTAAATTGAGCTACTAAAATATGGTAAGTTCTATTTTTATTCAAATATATAAAATAAATTAAAGAGAAATATTGAAGTAAATATTAAATGCGATAAACGTAACAAATTCAAAACATTTTTGTAACAAATACGTTAAGAGATTATTTATACGTAATTAGTTCTAATGATCGGATTTGTCAGGTGTGCAATACACGCAAAATTTAGACTAGATAAACATAACTTTATAGTTTGTCTAAATTAGTATGACCTCAAAAGCACTGATCAAATGCGCTTACGCTCAACACCAGACTGTCTTCGGCTTTGATTTAAATATTTAATGTGCTCGCATAATTACTACCTTATAAGAGAGCAATGTAGTTCACAAAAGACAGCTATGCTATTTTATAAAAACAACATAGTAGACACTAATCGGGTATAAAACTCAATTTATGAAATCGGTCAAGGTCAAATAAATCACATTAAAAAAATTACTACTATGCGAGGTTCCACATATTTTGCTAAAAGAGCAATAGGTTTCATTGAAACACTTAAATTAATAATATTAAGCGTAGTTAGTCTGTGCTGTTGGCATAGGCAGTAGTATAACCCTACCTTAATAACGATGAGGGTATAAAAAAGTTATACGCAGGCACAGTTAGCCTAGAATGGCTAGTATTATAGTTCGTCGAGGGTAACATGTATAAATATTTTATATACTAGCGGTGATTGTAATATCAAGTTAATTGATAATAGATTTAATTTGCTATCGACACGGGATGCCATTATTATCAGAATGGCAAAACTTCAATTGAAAGATTTAGTGTAATAGAAGGTTAAGCAGATTTTATTGATTTAAATGAAGAGCTAATCAGACACCACAAAGATACTACATGATCTTCAAGTCAGATTTAAAGTTCAAGTCAAAATTAAAATCAACCTGAAGTTTTGAAAAATAAGAACCCTGCTCGACTTCACTTGACTGTCACAAAAACTGTCTGCAATCTGTCAATGCTAGAGTCAGGACTCTAACTCGCTGTATCACAATTCCTAAAATACGCGTAATGCTTAAGTCTTAAGAAAGATGCTACACAATGTTTGCGGTTTTCTACTTCGTTTATCGACATTAGTTGAGTATATAGCCATTAAGCCAGGCTAACTAAAATATCATGTGCTTTATCACTTTATGACATATACTGGTATACACGATTGGGTAATGCTACAGTTGCACCGATTAAGGTAGCAGCGAAAAGACAGTGTAGGATGGTATTATAAAACCAAACATAGTCTATGCTCTGACCTTGTTTTTTTCGTGAAGAGTCTTAGCGATTTATACACTTGATAACATATTAGAAGTATTTCAGATTACCAGACTGGAGATGGTCATGATATATGATGAGATAAAGGCCTTTATCTAAACAGTGCCTGATATTAACAGTTGAAGTTGTAATCGCCTAGCGTTTTTTGCATGAGACTGGAAAAATGATAAGTTACTTAAAAGGAAATTTAAAAAATTTGCCATGAGCGATACATTACTCTTGTTCAGTGATATTTTTACAGAACATATCAATCGGATGCAGCAAGTAACTGAACGGTTTAACTGCCTTTCTATGTAAACTGTGTTAGATATTAATTGAAGAATGATATAAATTTAGTAAAGACAACAAATTACACAAAAATAGATGCATAACTTAGAGCAAAGTTATAATAATTATTGTTCAATATTGTCTAATCATTCAGATCGTTAAGTGCTGTTAAACATCTAACGTACAATGCAGTAGCATTTTCTTAGGCTTTTGTTTGAGCTGTGAGTTTTTTTATAAACGAAACTTTTTGATGTTTACCATAGGTATTTATTAAAAGAGTTTTTAAT
Organism: Panorpa germanica; assembly: GCA_963678705.1. Classification (NCBI taxonomy): domain Eukaryota; kingdom Metazoa; phylum Arthropoda; class Insecta; order Mecoptera; family Panorpidae; genus Panorpa; species Panorpa germanica. Next base: position 4,726,032 of record OY783210.1, read on the forward strand.
ATTTCTCTGATGAATTTAATTCATGTACAGATATTTTTGTTCTTTATTAAATTTGATTACTTCCTAGTATTTTAGTGGTAAGGGGAATTCCATTTAAGGTTGAAAGGGATAACAGTAAGCAGCTAGTAGGTATGCAAGACACTAACCACTATTTAATTATAAAAAAAGAAAAATAATTAAAATTAGTTCAATTTAAAAAAGATAGATGGTTTTTAAATTATATTTATTTATCAAAAAAAATATAAAGTTTATATATATATATATATATATATATATATATATATATATATATATATTATAATATATATATATGTGGTGTGAAAAAATATAAACCTATCCCGGTTGACGCCCTCAAGTGTGGGGTGACAATAATTCTATCCTTGTTGACGTAGCTGTTTTGATCTTATTTCAATCCTTAAGTTGAGCCCCCAATAACAATATAGTTTATTAAAAATAAGTTAACACATAACTTTTGAATAATAGTAGTTCATTTAATTATTCCACAAAGAAAAAACAATTACATCACAATAAAGTCAATTTATCAAAATAGTTCACAATAATAATAACACTTGTTTATATACAATGCTTAGGTTTGAAGACCTTATTACAATGATTGCATATCACAAAGTAATGCGTAGTATAAATAGTACATAGTTTATATTCACAACGATTTATAATGATAAATACAACCTAGTAATTAACACTATACTTGTTTGCAAAAACTCCACTATTTATGCCTATAACAATAACAAATATTACACCTAGCAATATAGTTAAACTGATTACAATTCTCAATGATATGAACAACTAGTTAAAATAACATATTCCTGAATGTAATAATCACAAGTAATAATGACGCCATACAACTCTGTGTATCTACGTATCAGCCATTTTTTAACAACAACTATCTGCCGCGCCCAAACATGTGCCGTCAGCATACGATAGCTAGCGAACGTGTGGTGACCCGTTCCCTTAGACGTGCTCTGGACGCTGTAAGCGAACTGTCAAATGAACGGCTTAGAGGGGTCTACAAGTTGTTTCAAAGCAGCGCTAGTAACATTTAAATATATCCTAATATTAGCAAAGTTCCTAAACTATTTGACAGAGTTCTTTATAATTATTATTTCTTACAAACTAATTATATCTAATCCTAAATTAAATCCCACATATATATATTATAATATGTAATATCAAATAATATAAACGTTAATCGTGAGTAACTTATCTCCTTTATCGACGAGTCTTGAATTGTGAAAAGTGAAATTCTTCCTGATAGCACGTAGGTTATTTCATTTCTTTTATTTATAGGTCATTTATTTATACTTGATTTTATCATCTACAAAAAGTACTTTAATAAATATGTTGTCCTATATTTATGGTAAGAAAACATTTCAAATAGCAGCAGCTTATCTTCTGGCGGAAATAAAGACGGAATGTTATTCAATTTTGTAGCAATTCTATTAAAATCTAAGAGAAGGTCTTCGTCTGGAAAATGTTTTTGAAACTACAATTCATTTTTGGTATAATTCTTCTTTACTTGAGTTGGCATATGTTGGTTTGTTAATAAATTTAATCCATGCATCAAACGTGTTATGATTACCCATTTTAGTTGGATAAGGCAAGCAAAAATTTGATACCCCCTTTACTGATTTACGAACGAACATAACGCCGGCATTTTGCTATTCCGACAAAAAACTGATAGCAAAAATCTTTGTTAATGATTTTTATATTATTATAAAGATATAGTATAAAAGAATATCTCACTATATAATATTAATAACCAAATGTGTAAATTACCTTTATATATAATATAATATTTTTTACAATAAATTGATACCAATTGTCACTATTAGATAATAAACAAATAAATGAACACATTTGTATTTAAATGCAATGTGCATTTTAACTTATTTGGTATGATCAAATATATGTAATAAATTAATAAAGCCAATATGTTTGTATAGCATTTAAGAAAATTAAACAACAAACGTTCAATAAGAGAAGAGAACGTAAAACTAAAATATATAAAATCCTTCCCTCTCTTTTACCTTTAACTGAGAAATTGGTATGGACATTAATAAATAGCTATACTTAAAGCCATATATTATTAACATGACAGTTACGTCGCTTCGTTTCTATCACCAGCCTGCAGAATTATCCACTGTACACTGTAAAGGAATCTGCATATGAGACGTGTTTTAAGGGTTAAAACACATCTCGTATGCAGCAGGCTTAAACCACATACACGATGTAATTCACAGTTGAGTAACAGTTGAAATACGCTTTGAGCTATTTAGGTATTTCAAGCAGTATAATTTAAACGTAATCATATGTGTAATAAACTAATAGAATAAAAATACTAAAATAGTATAAATAAATAATATAATAAAGTATTTGATTACAGAATGATCTTGATAAGGACCAGCTTAAAGGTTTGTTGTTCAATTAATGATATTAAGTTGAAGAAGTTATAATCGTGTCTCAAATTGTACATTATTATTTTAGTGCTACAAAATGCATTTGATGCTTTTGACCAAGAAAAGAATGGATACATTAGAGCAGAAATGATTGGTACAATTCTAGAGATGTTAGGTCATCAGCTTGACGAAAATACTCTTCAGGATATCATTAACGAAGTAGATGAAGATAGTGAGATTAATGGATCTGCATTGTTTTTTATTACATCTTCTATTTTATATTAATATGTAATACGTACTTTAAAAAGATTAGTGAAAAATTTCTGGCCAGTGGAAGTATTATTTATAGGGTTCCGGGCGAAATTTCTCTAGAAATCACATTAAATTTTAGTACGCGTTTCCCGGGCAGAAAATAAATTCGATCTCTAAATTAATAAAGGTTATTATCTAATAATCATTAAATAGAATAATCATAATTATAATTCCTATATCAAATAAGACCTAAGTCACCTATATTATATAAAACTGTAACTCCACTTTCTAATTTGCTATAAGACTGTTTTGTTTTCAACTGCATGAGTAATGCAGATTTGAAAAAATACATTTCCGACAAATGGGTTAATAATCAGTATACACAATAAATATAAACTATTATAAAATAGCCACATTTTTTGCTCGTTCTAGCAGCTACAGCTATTTAACATAGCTATTTTACTATGTCGTCTTATTTACATATCTCATCTTAATATATATAAATTACGTGTCACGTTGTGTGTCCGCGATGGACTCCTAAACTACTTAACTGATTTTAATCAAATTTGTACACCGTGTGCAGTTTGATCCAACTGGAAAGATAGGATAGCTTACATCTCAATTTATGATTGCAATATTATCTTATTGCAAATTATTTGTCTAATTATCTGTTAGCTCCAAACGATTTTAAAAGATGGCGACATCTGTTGACTAGATTGAGTAAATATTCAATAGATGGCGCTATATAAGCCACAGCAACGCGTGGCCGGGACAGCTAGTTTAGCTATATATTAAGGTAAGTAATTGTCCGGCAATGTAATTTCAGATTTATTAGCTTGCCTAAAGCAAATTTCAAGGTTAATTTTTATATTTCTATACAGAAATTATCTTACAGTACAATATTCGCATTTGTTATCCTGCCAAAAGCTAATTTCAAGGTTCATTTTCTAGCAGGGTATATTTTGTTTTATATTATATTATATTATACTCGTATAATACTGTATTGTAAAAGACAATCATCACAAGTAAAATATTTTTTAAATAATTACTTTATTTTCAATAATATTTTTTAAGAAGTTTTACATTCAATTTCCATAATTTTTAAAATTAAGCAGAGTGTAATTTATTGATATTTTATTTTACGAGAATCCTGAGAAACTTGTTTTTAAATACCCCGTTTCTCGAAACAAAGTCGGAAAATAGCACCCACACCCACTAGTATTCACTTGGCATCTGTGGTATTATGTATGATATAATCATTATGTAATACATCGTCAGGTTAACCTCTGTGCTTCTATCAAAGAATAGTTTATTTTAATATTTTAGGATCTGGCCAATTGGAATTTGAAGAATTTGTTGAATTGGCATCACGATTTCTAGTTGAGGAAGATACTGAAGCAATGCAACACGAGTTAAGAGAAGCATTTAGATTATATGACAAAGAAGGTAATATGATAATATTCGTATCACAATGAAATAATAAATAATTCAACCTGTTACATTTTTAAAAGTTATTGTAATTATAATGATTTTCGATTGCTTTCTTTGAATTCATAGGAAATGGATATATAACTACAGAAGTCTTAAGGGAAATCTTAAAAGAGCTCGATGATAAGATCACTGCAACGGACTTAGACATGATGATTGAGGAAATAGATTCTGATGGATCTGGAACTGTAGATTTTGAAGGTTAACTTTTTTCTAAATATCTAACAGCAAATTATTAATATTATTCAATAATAGTTAATAAAATATTATTATATTTTCAGAATTCATGGAGGTTATGACTGGAGAATAAATTCATGGAAATAGAAAATTTACTTTAATTATGAACTATCTATTGTAATATTTCGGTTAAGAATAATTTTTATTTAAGTTCTATATCATTTAGTGTTTCCGTTGTAGGAAAAATAATTATTAACAATATACATCATTATGTTATATATTTTGTATTTGGTTTTTATTTAAACTAAAACATACTAATAGATGAAGCGCGAAAAGAAAGTAAGTGCTCTAAATGTGACAACCGCATTTTCTCAAAAGACTTATAAACTCATTTTTAAAAATATTAATATTTTTTTTTTAATAATAATTTAAGTGCATCATCTTTCAAGAATTATTAGCACTTAAATAAATAGCACATATATACATTTTTAAACATTTACAATACATAATTTACAACTTTTACACACGAGTATGGGTATTTAAAAGAGAGAGATTAAATTAGCTTTATTAATAAAGTCAATAAGGTTTTTCAGACTCCCCCTGATTTCGAATTTTTAATTCTGTTCTTTACGGACGGACGGACGGACAGATAAACTGCAGAGATCTATAAATAAAATTAGCAGCTGGACTGAATAAACAAGTCAAATCACATCAACTTTAATAACAAAAAGGTATAGAACCTGCCAGTTAATCCAGCAAATCCTGCCAGCAAAGATTGTACCGTATGTTAACACAGCAAAGTATCTTGGCATGACATTAGACGCAAAAGTAAGGTGGAAAACTCATATTGAGAAGAAATGGGAAGAGCTCGATATTAAAAATAAGAAAATGTACTGGATAATAAGTAGGAAATTAGAGTTATCTATACACAATAAACTGTTTTCATATAGGCAAATCATCAATGCAGTTTGGTTATATGGTATCCAACTATGTGGATGCTCAAAGAAAACTAACATAGAATTTATACAACGTTTTTATTATAAAGTACTGAGAACTACAGTAAACACTTCTTGGTATATTCAAAATAGCGAGCTTCACCAGCATCTCCAGATAGAGACCATCGCCGAAGAAATAAAAAAAATGCTTCCAAGTGTCATGGCATACTGCACTGTCATTCAAATGACAAGGTTATTGACAAGGAATGACGAAAAGTTAACTAGAAGACTTAAGAGGAAGAAACCTTTCGAACAATTATATAAGTAGTGTAAAAACAAAAATATAAATTATATAAATTACTTAATATTGTATGTTATATATATATGTATTGCTTATAAATTTATTGCTGGTCGTAATTACGAAAATAAATATTAAAAAAAATACTCATAGGTAAATATGCTCATATAAACACTTAAAAAAAAGAAATTTCTCATCTTTATTTAATAAAATATTTAACATTTGTATAGGGTATAGTACACATAACAATATTTTAAATTCAAAACAGTAAAAAAATTATTATAGATTCGGAAGTACAGGTCTTTGAAAAGTGTCGTGTATTTCATAGGCTCAGGTAAATATGGTTATAAAATCAATTCAAAAAAGAAATATCTTATTTTTATTTTCATAAAATATTTATCATTAGTATCATTAGAGTATAATATACAAAACAATATTTTTAATTCAAAACAATAAAAAAATATAATAGATTTTGAAATACAGGTCTTTAGACATAGTGCTCCATTTATAGATGCAGACAAATAAACACCTCGAAATAACAAATTTCCCACCATACAGCAATGGCAATATTTGGCAAATTTAATATGAGTATAATATGCGTATTTACAATTTTATTTCAAAACAATAAATAAATATATAAAATTCGAAGATACGTGTCTTTGAAGTTAGTGGTTCATTTATATATTCATATAAATGAGGTTAGTAAACAACTTTTAAGTAACAAATTTCCCACCATACATCAATGACAATATTTGGCATGTGTATAGCGTATAGAATGCGCATTTATAATTGTACTTTAAAACAATAAAGAAATATATAAGATTCGGAGATGCGCGTCTTTAAATTAGTTTTTTATTTACAAAGAATATTACAACTAAGCTGTGTAACCAGGCTACATCCCTTGCTAAGCAAAATCTAGTCTAATCGTAGGAGTCCAGTATAGATTGTGTTCCTATCATCCCTTAAACACAAGAATAATAAATAAGATAAAATGACCTAGGACACCACGGGTTGCCCATAAAGTATAAGTGCATTGACAGACGGACACATACCCGATTCACATTAATTTTAGATTTACGAATTCTGAGAAACACAACAGGACGCTGTCCTGTATATAAAAAAAATGTAAAAGAGCAGGAAAGAAATAATTTAATGGTGTAAAACATTTTTTAAATTTGAAGCCAACAAATCAGCCAATAAGGAAGCTGAAACCAAACGTACGTGAAAAGAGGGATTAAAACAAGAACCAACGGAATACACGGGGTCAATCTTATTTCAAAATTCAGGACAGTCGTATTATCAAGTTCAATAACAGTAATTCAAACTAGTAAATTTAAAAGTAATTTAACAATTAAAAAAAGTAAAACATAAATTTCTAACTCTTCTGGATTTGCCGGATTTGCCTGGATTTGCCGGATGAATTAACTTGTATATGTTAATGCTTTTAAGCTTGTAATACGACTCTCGTGTAAAATGTGTTTCCAACACAAGGCATATATCAGTTCTCTGTAAGCGCATATGAATAGCTCTAGTTTATGAATGCGAACCTGTAATCCGTTTTCATTCCAGGCAGCTATTGTTACAATACTATTAATTTCTTTTTCTTTACGTAATCGTAAAAAAAATAAAAAAACGCAAACCAAAAACATCACCTTGCATCTTCATGAAAAAGATGTAAATAAAAACCAAGCACAAACTAAAAACGAACGTGAAAATAATCACCAGCATTGTTTTCAATGCAGTTTGTAAACTCTGAATTTTTTCAAATATTTGTTTGTTGACAATTTGCTGTTCATTCATGTTGTTTTATTTTCTCCTCCGCTGACAATGTTGCTATATAGCTTTTTCTGGCATTTCGTTGCTTATTCTAGAATCAGGATAATTGTCCTTTTCTTGCGTATATCTGGGTTGTGTCCGTAGCTTCGGTTTTAAAAGTTGTCTCTTCTATTTTAAAGTTCTATGTCCACTACGTATCCTCTGTTGCTATCTAGACGATCTCCTTTACAGTTAACGCATATAAGCGTTGTGTTTTTGCTAACTGTGCAGATCATGGAATTGTGTTTACCTCAGACATCGTGGATCTTTCTTGCAGTAGCTTTGTGTATGGTTATATTCCTGATATATCTAACATTGTGAAATAACACTAGTGTTATTTTTACGGATTAGTTCTGTTTTAACAACTATGTTAAGAATAGCGCTAATAGTGTAAATTATTTCTATATTCTCTTTGTTGTAAGCATAAAATGTGGTACTCTTCGCTTTGCAGTCTCTTCTTCACTATTTTCCTGAATTCTTGTTTGTTTTTTAATGATGTTTACTGCATCCAAGACGTTTAGTCCCTTAGCTTTGAGATATTTGATGTAATCCTTTGGCCATGACCTTAATTGTCTCTCGTTCTTATCTACATAGCAGCATGTTAAGTGTGCAACTGAAATTTTCCCTCACGCAATTTATGCGCTAACGCTCTGTACACATTGGGATAAGGAGTATTAATTCTCCATGCATTATTACTCAGATCCGTTACCTTGCATTCTTGCTCGGTTATATTTTTTAAGATTTCGTAGAGTTTCTAATACTCCTTTATACCCGCTATTATAATAGGTGGCGGACGAATACTTGAGTTCATTAGTTTCTCATTACCTTGGTAATTATTTTCATGTTCGTTTTTAGCTTGTGCTTGGTTTTTATTTACATCTTTTTCATGAAGATGCAGGGTGATGTTTTTGGTCTGCGTTTTTTTTTATTTTTTTTTTATGATCCAATCAGTCTCCTTATTTAGTTCTTCTTCATCTGTCTCATATTTAACCGTTTCAGCCCGACTGCTTTCTTTTTGTTCTAATTGCCGTAAGTACTTGTGTTTTTTTCTGTTTTTTCCCTTTTCAGTGCAGTATATAACTGTTTTTCTTTTTTGGTTTTTAATCAGTTGTCTTCTATTTAGGATGCTTCTGGGGAGATTATAGATGTTATTGGGTGTAATGACTGACTTTCTAGTTCCATCTGTTCCTTTGTTCTCGCTTGGCTTTGCTTCGGCGGAGTTCTCTGTATTTTACTTGCTTTAGTAAAGGAGTAAAATGTGTCATTCGTATGAGTCATCACCAAAGCGTAACTGGGCTTGGTAGGGGAGTTTGGACCTATGAAGATCTATAAGCACGTTGTGGGCTTATCTGCGATCTGGTAGCAGTATTCAAGTTCTCGGATTGCTCGTTTGCATCCAGTTTCTCTGATAGCTTAGAGTGCGCAAAATTACGTCCAATGAGCTTTTTGTTATTAATTACTTAATAACAATTTTTTATTTGTTAATATCAGAAAAGCAGCGAAACACTATAATTCTACAGAAAACATTTATTTTACAAATACACTGACGGATTACAAAGATTGATTTGAAAATTTAATTTAATTGCTACTAGTATCGATGTTACGTTGATGTAATTCACGATTTGAACTAATTTTATAATATTCTAATTTAATATTAATTTTAATTATATTTCAGGATGTTTAGCTATGTTTACTGTTAAGCGTTCGAGTTAATAATGAATTTAAAAATGCTAAACAACGAAACATCGATGCAACCAGCATGCTGGTCATGAGCACAGAAGTAGTTCACCTTGAAACAGGGCTAGTTGTTTGGCACACAGTACCATTGTACAAATAATGATTCTGTTAATTTTAAATAACAAACCAACAGATACAAAAAGAATATTTAACAAAAGAATTCTTGGTGAATAAAACTAAAATATAAAAAGTAGATTCTGAACATGAAATAAATTAATAAAGGCAAAATATCTATATTGAAATATAGATAGTGCATGCATTCATTAACATACTCCCGGGGCGTTGAAAATTGGGATAAGTCATCAAGGTTTTCAACTAATGTTCGATAGGTAGCGGAGCAAGATGTCGCACTAAACCAAAGTTCCTTGTTGCGGTGCAACACCTGTTGACGTTTTCCATTTTGCGAGCTGATTGCAGTGTCCTAGATAGTCGTTTTACCAACGTTTCCAGAAACTTTGAATACAGTCTTGAAGTTGTGAAAAGCGCTGCATTCGGCTTAGCTTGATTGGAGCGTCCTCTGCAGGGGCGATGCTAGTGAGTTGTCGTCCTATTAATAGGTGTCCAGGTGTGATAGGAATAAGGTCATGTGGATCATTGGAAGCGGGATAAAGAGGGCGAGAATTGAGTATTGCCTCAATTTGAGTTTGCAGTGTGTAAGTGTCTTTGAAAGTAAGATGATTATTTTGTTTTGTTAGTTTGGCAGGTGGATAAAAATGTGCAATACTGTATTTGAAACAGTCTGCTTCAGAGTTCCATTTAACAACTAAAATTTTGAAATGTTCTATATCTCCTGGTTCGATATAGAAGAGTTTGTCATTTGTAGTATTGTCTAAATCGAGTAAAACAGAAGGATCATTTGATATCCATTTGCGTAAGTGAAATCCTGCACTGCTTAATATTTCAATGATTTTATTACAGCGTAGCTTAAGTTCTGCTAGATCATTTGACCCAGTCAGAATTTTATCAACATAGAAATCATTAATGATGGTGTTTGCGGCATTTGGATGTGATTTTAAAAATGATAATTTAGACTTTGAATGTAGGTTAACTAATCATAGTTGTTGTATCATTAATTTACAGGGTATGACACAAGGTGATAGTAATGCTAGTGGATCAAAAGTTTTAGCGATGAATGATAAAACATTTCTTTTGGTTAATTTTATGAGTAATTTCATTGTATTTTGTAATTCCATGACCGTTAAAATACCGTTTGTCTTATTTTGTTTGGTTTTGGAATTGTGTATAGAACGAAAACAATACGCGGTGACGCTATTGATCGTTTTCAAGTTTGAAAATGTGTCAAATATAAAATTTGACTTGGTTATGGAGTGATTTGACAATATAATTGATTTATGTTGTTCGTTACTAGCACACTTTCTTTGTGGTGAAAGAAAGGGTTTAGTAGTAGCTGTCTTGGAATCTCCTATCGTTGATGCGGGCAATTTTAATGGTAAAGTTAATACTGGTCTACCATCGGAATCGCGAGTGGTAGTTTTATTGCTATGTTGCTGACACGCTTGTTCCTCTATCGTTAAAGAAGTACATTCCTTAACAGACTTAATTCCCCGAGTCTTGGACATTTGAGTTTGTAAGGATGCGTGATAACAGTGAACATGATTGTGGTTAGTATTAGCTTTGTAGTTGGTTACTATCCAACCTAAGGAAGTGCGTTGTAAATGCAATCGATTATTGAATAGCTTTCTTTTGCCAACACGTAGTAGCTTCCAAAATATATTGGCACCTAATAATAAATCCACCGATTGTGGCTTGTTGAAACTAGGATCCGCTAGTTTTATGTTAGGTGGTATTGATGAATTGATAATATCCAATGCGATGTGTGGAATATTATCGGTTATTTTGTCTATAAGAAGACAGTTTACAAATGTTTTGTAATTATTGGTTGAAGAATGTAAAGTGATTTTTACCTGCTTGTTGATTTTAGTTTCGGAGTTACCAATTCCTGTAATTACTACATCCGATTTAGTAGTAGGAATGTTTAATTTGCGTAATAAACTTTTGGTAATGAAACTGGTTTGACTACCATTATCGAGGAGCGCGCGAGCGATAATTGTTTTACCGTTTTTGTCAGGAATGCTTACCAAAGCGGTTGATAGCATAGCTTGACTTGTCTGATTGACGTGCGCCGTGAGTGTGCTAGAAGTGGTAGCTTTAGGAATAGAAGTATCTGATTCTTCCGTTTCAATGTGTAGCAATGTATGGTGCTTTTTGTTGCAAGTATTGCAACGGTATTTTGAAGGACAGCTGTTAATATTGTGACCCTTGCGTAAGCAATTTGGGCACTGCTGTCTTCTTTTGATCTCACTGATCCGAGCCCTAACGTTGAGTTTTAAAAAATTGTGGCAATGTCTTATGATGTGATCTTTGTTACAAAAAGAACATTCATCGCGTGGTGTTGTGAAAAGAGACTTGTGCGGTCTTGATTTGTGAATAAAATTAGAGTCACAACTATGTTCATCCAACTCGTGTGCCCGTTCGAGAATAAAAGAAAGCATTGTGTCAATTTCTTGGTAATCGGTTTTAGAAATGTCGGAAGCTAACCAATGTCTTTTTGTTTCAGAGTCTAGCTTTTTAGATATTAATATTGCAACTATGTGGTTCCATCTATTTTCCTCTATAATAATGTTTTCTAACGCTTTGACGTGTTTTCTGATTGAGGCTGCAGTAGCTCTTAACTTAGTACTACTCTCAGAGGTGATAACAGGAATTTTTAAAAATGCATTAAGATGATAAGAAATCATTTTTCTTTTATTGTCGTAGGCTGTGACTAATAAATCCCAACATAATTGATAGTTAGTGGGGTCTAATTGCACCGATGCAATGGTATCAGAGGCCTCATCTTTTAATGAACGACGTAAAAGGTGTAATTTTTTGAAACTAAAATATTTAACCTGATTATGGACTAAGCTTTCAAATGTGGCCTTAAACTCATCCCATTGTTCTATATTGCCGGAAAAAGTTGGAATGTTAATGGATGATAAATGCATGTCTTCATCTGTAAATACAGATGGTTTTGTGTCAGGGGTAGATAATGTTTGATTTGCAATCGATTCAGAAGCTGAGATGATTTTATTGATAATCTTTCCTATATTGACGTATTGTGTATAAAAAACAATATTTTCACTATCGATGCGATCTAAATCAGCTTGATCATCAGTTAGGTCGCGCATTTGTGAATGAACTTTATTGATTGAAGACATTAATGGTTGCCATTGCTTATAACAAATTTTTATTTCTTCCACATCGTACGTGGATGAATCTGTTAAATCAACATTTTCAATCGCTTTGCTGCATTGTTTTAATGTTAATTTGATTTGATGTATGGCTTTTAAAGGTTTTGTCGACGTTGTGAATACAACTTTAAATAATCTCTATTGATATTTTAAATTTAATATTTAAAAATGATTGAATATATATTATTATTGTAAATAATATAAGTCGTAGGCTATTACTTATAGCACGTAATAAAATCTCTGTGCAACAATACACAGATGATCTGGTTTGGTTTGAAAATGTATTCAAACGCTTAAAGTGGAATAATAATATTCGTTTATGGTTTGTGTGTGTGTGTGTGTGCTCTAGTGGTCATAGTCCAGTAATAGAACGTTAGATGACCTGATTGAGAGGCTAAAGAGTGTGTCCAAATAACACGTGTACGAGCGCTATAGTATGGTCATAGCTTAGTAAAGCGTTGATGACTTGACTAATGCGGCAAGGAAATATTAACTGCAAAACAGAAAACCGAATAATGTCGATGATGCTCGAATAATTATCCTACAAAAATGATGCAAACTTATGTTGGAAGTGAATCATTGATGGCCAAACACCTTGGTATAATGCAATAACAATTAAAACAGTGGTAAATGTAAAAGTTTATAAAAACAAAAGATGTAACTGCAAAAACCCAAAATAGAGGTAATAATAAGGATAGGATGGGAATTATAAAAATGTTCAGGATTACCTTGACCACAACTGGCGTATAGTAGCTCTTGCTTCAAGATTGAATCCAAAATGGCTGCAACTGACACGTGTTTTCTGTGGTACTTGGCGCCAGAAAGTGATATTTCTTGCTGGAATGTTCACCTTGCTTGATGAATCCTATGATGAGAATCTTTTTCAAAGATGACCAATGTGGGAATCCTTTTCAAAGATGACCAGTGTGGGAATCCTTTTCGAAGTTGATCCAAAGTGGTGTGAATCCTCTTTTAAGATGCTCAATTGCTGGGTATCCTCTTCGAAGATGACCAAATTGTTGTATATCCGGCTCGAAGACGACCAAAATGGATGGGGAGTCCTCTTCGAAGGATCAAAATGCTGAATATCGTAGCTCGAAGGACCAAAATGGATGGGATCCTCTTCGAAGGATCAAAATGGCTGAATATCCTAGCTCGAAAGACTAAAATGGAGAATCCGTCTCGAAGGATCAAATGATTACACGAGCCAACGTTTGTAAGAAAGGGCAGCGAAATGCAAGAATTCAGCAGAAAACAGTTTATAACGAATACACTACTGATTAAAAGGATTGATTTGAAAATTTAATTTAATTGCTACTAGTATCGATGTTACGTTGATGTAATTCACGATTTGAACTAATTTTATAATATTCTAATTTAATATTAATTATAATTATATTTCAAGATGTTTAGCTATGTTTACTGTTAAGCGTTCGAGTTAATGATGAATTTAATAATGCTAAACAACGAAACATCGATGCAAGCAGCATGCTGGTCATGAGCACAAAAGTAGTTCACCTTGAAACAGGGCTAGTTGTTTGGCACACAGTACCATTGTACAAATATTGATTCTGTTAATTTTAAATAACAAACCAACAGATACAAAAAGAATATTTAACAAAAGAATTCTTGGTGAATAAAACTAAAATATAAAGTAGATTCTGAACATGAAATAAATTAATAAAGGCAAAAATATCTATATTGAAATATAGATAGTGCATGCATTCATTAACAGGGCTGTTATTAATACGATCCTTTGAAGGACGCTCGCTCACTCATCACACATACCGGTTTTTGATCCACAAATTAATTAAATTTAAAATTATATTTTTTACACTTTAGTAGTAACATGATTCCTATTACTGGTGAATACAATTAAAATAATTATAACAGAATCTATTGTTGTACAATATAATACAATATTTCTGCAAAAAACAATAGAAAACATTGAATTTTTTTATTTCCACACCTATTGCACTATATCCCTCACGATTTACATACTAGAGGAGAATAAATACCGTCAGTAGATGTAGAATTAATTCTTGCGTCTATTGATACCACTTGTTATTTGCACTCTTGTACGGCTGATTTTGTAATATTATTTTTCTTTGAAGAAAATTAATAAAGAACCTTTCTCTTTAAGATTATAATTCTAACTTAGTGGTTCATTTATATATGCAGGTAAATAAGGTTAATAAACACCTGGAAACTCTTTCATTTTTTAAAACTCACCCCCCCCCCCCTTTCGGTGGGGAAGTCAGCAGATGTGTAACGTCAGCATGAGCTATGACCATAATGTAGACCCTCTGCATGCCAAAAGAAGTAGGCACATTTTATGACATATGCAGTGTCGAAAGGAAACGAATTTCATAACCTGCGGTAAGTAACTTTTGAAAATAACATGATAAGAATTAGAAAATATATTGACATACATGTTTCAAAAAAGTTTAATGCTATTTTTTGGACCAAATGGACATTGGTCGATAATAAAGCTAAAATAATAAGACTGTACAGAGACGTGTTTATAAATAAAAACAGAAAAACGCCTAACAAATATTAGACGTGCAACCAATTATACACCAAACGTGTACAATATAAAATAAGTCAAAATGTCTGTAATGACATAATTTAGAAAAGTAATTCATATATTAAAATGTTTAAAATAATATATTTAAAAGTTATAGAACGAAACTTTGCTATATTATCAGTCGTGGGACGTATTGGATATAGAAAAAGTTGTATGTATCATAATGAAAATATTCTAAATAACTAATTTTAATGATTATTTTATAGTGTAAGAGTAATAGTGTAATAATGCAAGTCACAGGGGCCAGTAGGCCGTTCTATAATAGAACGTGGTATTCTGATTAATGTAAACTCACTTGCATGGTATAATTCTAGTTATCGTAGCAGGAGATTTGTGCTGGCTGGTTACGATTTATAAAAGGAAGGTGCTGTTGCATGTGTAACAGCTGCCAGTAGAAATGCGGAGTTCGTATCTAATACATGCATTACGAATGTACCAACCACATCCCGTATTGCAGCGTAAAAGTTTATTCAGCACGGCTTCTAGGTGTTTAAATTTCGGCGATTGATCCCATAATGTTGAATCGAAGAGTAACAGTGGCCTAATATCTAATATATAAAATTCTCGTGTCGCGGTGTTTGTTCCCAAACTCCTCCGAAACGGCTAAACCGATTTTGATAAAATTTTGTGTGCTTATCGGGTAGGTCTGAGAATCGGCCAACATTTATTTTTCATATCCCTAAATGTTAAGGGTGGTCCACCACAAAAATTTTATTTTTATTTTTTTGGACAAAACTATTTGTTTTTAGTCTCTCATGATTCAGCATTGAAAAATACATTTAATTCTAAAATTTCACCCTTATACGATCAACCCATGATTTTTAATCGCGATTTTTATATTATTCTGTTCTGAATATAATAATTGTAGTATATATATAGTATTTTCATGTATTTCTTAAAAAAAAATATTTCCTAAAAAAATATTTCCTAGAAATGACGTATATAGCAAAACAACGTTTGCCGGGTCAGCTAGTATGTTTTATAAATCAATAGCGGCTCAGTTATGCTCAATTTTGAATTACTAATTTCAATAGCGGTTGTAGGATAGCTATACGTAAGTTAGCTTATATAGTTGTTTGCTCTTCTATAAATTTCAAAATTGAAATTGAGCGTCCTTGTAAACAAAGTACCCAAGTATAGTATCCTAGGGAGCGAAACACAACCTGTTCCTGATATTGTAATGTTAGCAAGGTACGTCAATTTCGTGGACCGAGTGAAAAGTATACATTGTGTTTTTGATGCATTGATCTTAATGCGCCATTTTGTGCAGCAACTGGAGACTCGATGTAACGTGTATTGTAAGTATAGTACAGCAAGTATTCTTTGTAGCAGATCTTTATATTTAGATATGTAGAATTGATTGTCGGCATACGTTGTCCTACAGATGGTTCTACTTAGATCCGGGAGGTCTGAAATGTAGATGTTGTAGAGTATTGGAGAAAGGATACTGCATATCTTGAATGTGCTGGAGTAATACTTCTTCACTCAGACTGTAAATGTTTTGTTGCAAATGTAGAAATCTACGATTTTTATAAAAGTGGATGGGTGTCACACTGTATTGAATGTACCCTGAACATCAATGGAAGCACCCGCACTGTGTTCCCTTAAAAGGGCTTGTCCTTTTAATTTGGGGTTGTCGATTTTTCAATTATTGATTGAAATTGATGTTAATAAATGTCTATTGGCGTGTCTATTTTATTAAATATCTAAATGTTGACGGAGATATAGCTATTAAAAATTTGAATTGTAGTTTTAGCGATAGAGATGTCGGCCATTTGTATGACGTGAAAATTTATTGTATTAAAATTATGAAAATTATGTACGTTAGTTATTTGATGATTAGTGCTGTTGTAATGTTTTGTAGCTGTTGATAGTCGAAATAATCAAGTCAAGTAAAAGAATAATAAGTTTTTATTTTATTTACCCCTGTTACGGCAGACATAATATTGAAATTTTATTGTTCCTTGAAATAGCTGTAAATAATATTTGATATTTTGATATATAAATACATAAAGCAGAGATTTATAAGCTGTAAAGTTGGTAACCAGTAAACTTATCAGACTTTTGTCAAAGATATATCTCTTTTACACTCTGGTGTATACACAGTGGTTTTCAGGTATCATACCTTTGCATGTTGTATAACGTTGAATCCCTTAAAAATTAAAGAGACAAAATGAATTTTTTAATTATTAATATATCCAAACATATAAGGAGTTATTAAAAAATAATTGAACATTTGAGGTTCTAGTAACCCACTTTATCAATATATAGTACACTTTTTAAGATATAGTACACAAAACCCATTGAGTGCTATGTGGTGTGCTATGTATTCGGTGACAAGAGTGGCATGAGTGGTATTGTGTTTTTCCCTAAAACGAAATTGGTCATTAGACAAAATGTTGTGTCTTGTCAAGTATAATGTAAGACGTACGTTGATTACTTTTTCCATCACCTTGACGATAGCGGGTAAAAGTGAAATGGATCGGTAACTACTTGGAAGTTTTGGATTTTTATGCCTTTTTTAACAGTTACAACTACCGCGTTTGCATCGTGCTAGGAATAGTTTATAAAGAAGGCAGTTATTGATAATATTCGACAGAAACACAATAGGTTTCCGGTCGAATATTTCGAAAAATTCAATTTGAATATCTTAAATGCCAGCAGCTTTACCATTTTTAGTATCCTGAATCAATTATTAAATATGTTTACTGGTGGTATGTCTTAATATGAACGTATCGCTGTCGGGCATATTAGGAAATATTTCCTCATACCATTCATTGACTGACATACCATTCATGATCTTTAAATCCTGCAGCTAGGTAACTGGCATCCGCCTTGCTACGTGTGGAAAAGCAAATACGATTTGGTGTTCGAATCTCCTGTATTGGCAGATGCACTGGAAATAGTTATTTCGGTAAGTTCGGAGGTTTTCTAAATTATTAATTTAATTTGCGTCTTCTAATTTTGTTTGCTATTCTAAGTTTTTGTGATTACGTCTTTGTACTCTGACGAGATGTCATAGGCGTTTGTAAATAGTTTTATCCAAAGATCTCCGTCTACTCTGCCATAAGCCGCGAGCCCTTCTTATCAGGTGTATGGTCTGTACAATGTTTGGTGGAAGTGATTGTGAACGAAGCTGATATGGTAAAATACTACGTTTTATAGCTAAATGCACACTTTCATTGAGAGATAAAATAATAATCTCAATGTCCAGTATTGTTGTCATTACTTGATTAGCAGTAGGTATTAATTCGTTCAACAGATGGCGGAATGTGTCTATGTCTATATTAGAAATCCGAGGTTTTCTTTTACACTTGTTTTTCTGGAACTGACGTGACGATCAAACTGACGATCACAGCACGATTCCGAACTAAGGTTTGATGATGTAGCTATCGTTTTCAAATAATAGATCTACTTGAATAGGAAGTAATATCAACTAAGTCCGGAAGTGTACTGTTAAGGCAGTATTCTACTGTAGAGGCATGAATTTCGCCCGGTTTTAGAAGCGCTGTACGAAGGAAACAAAAAATATTTTTACAATCAATTTTTTTATTATTTGTTTATTGATGTTTTATTATTACATAAAAAAATTATTAAAAAAAAAAAAGTAAAATTGACAAAGTTATGAGCAGTCAAAGTGGGGGGTCAAAAAAAAGGGCGTGCATCATTCCAACCCTCCTGGTGATCTGAAACATAAAAAACAGACGGATTCTTAATTATTATAGATGCCGCTATCGTATAACCCTTGGATAAGTTAAAAAAAAAATTTCAAAATGGCGGCAGTTTGAAATATTGAAATATTGAAATATTTTTAACAAGTGATTAAAGCGGTTGTTTGAAGATAACGAAGGTTCTCAATACTTATAACACGGTGACTTATGGTCGGATGTATTATTTAAGCAGTGCCACCACCAACCCTATGCCGATGGTGAAAGGAAATGTCATCATGTTCAGTGTTTAATCGAGTTTCTGAAGCAGTACTATATGTGGTTTAGATGCCTGCAAAAAGAGGACAATAAAGGCGCATTACCTAAAAGTCCATTTATATTCCATATTTCTTTCTTAAGATTAGTAAATTTATCCACATATTTGATGTTTTGATGTATTAACAGAGTAATTAGATAATTGGTTGGAGATTAAGATATGGAAGAAATGTATTTCTTAGAGGTAAGACTGCTTTTATTATTGGTTTTATTAGCGGTAAAACTGGTTTACCTAAGTTTATTACCTAAGATTGTATGTCGAAAGGGGGATCTGCACTTGGGATTAGCCTCATAGATCTCGAACAAGACCTAGAAAGCCGACTTTAAATTTTGAGGCGTTCACGGAGAATTTTCTCTAATGGTTTGGTTATATCCACAAATCACACAAAAAATCGTAAATTTTCTGCAGTGATGTTTGCAAATATTTCAGGGGTAGGTAATTTAGTTGAGATACTTTTTGGTTCAATTATTGGCTGTTCTTTATATTATGTATTTTTAATTTTATTATTATTATTTTTTAATTATTTATTATTATTGACTCTACTTAATAGTGAACCGAAAGATTGTATACTTTTAATTTCTTAATTTCTTACTAACAGCTTTAAAGTTAAACGACAAAAAACTCACGCAGCTTCTGAGAGAGATGAGGTATCTAGCGGGTGCAGATGTAGCAGAAGTTACAAAGCCTCTGGATTAGCAGAATCCTAATGACCATTAAAGGCACATTGGCAGCAATAAATGAAAAAGAGCTAAACACACTGCCAGAGATTGCAGACAAAGTCAAACAAAACACCGTCGATGCCTATGTGATGGTAACTTATGCGCATCCATCACCCAAGAATACGATGGTGTGTCACTACGACTTAAGAAAATTGGAAAACTATTAGAAGCTCATAAAAAATCATTAAAAGAAATTATCAGCGACTTAAGAGACATAAGGAGACACTTTCAAGAACCTCGATCACCATCACGGCGTTCCACATCAAGAACTCCAAGTGAGCAGAGGTATGCAGTTTTACCTTTACATATCGCAGCAGGGCGTTTCCATGTATGTAACATTGAAACTTCTTGAAACAAAAACCAGTAAAATTTAAACAGCTGTCGTCAACAGAGGCGGAATACGACAGCTGCAACAATATTACAGCCTTTACATATATGATTAGAAAACTCAAGTAAAATTTTTAATTGATTGTGTGTCAGTTATTTCAGTTCTACACAAAACATTTCGAACAGGAACACGCACGCTGGGGATTGTCAAACTATATGCTGCCAACAATTCTGAAATACAGACATATGATAGGGCAACTGATAGAAAAACTGAGAGCAGCTCAAACTGAAATAGATTTATTGTTAAAACAGGGAATCATTTGACCTATACATCTGGCTAAAAAGAAGACGGGCAAATGGAGAACGTGTAAAGATTTCAGATAGCTGAATTCTCAAACTGTTCTTGATAGGTACTCAGTACCACTAATCCAGGAGATGTTCGAAAAGCTATATGGAAAACCTATTTATTTAACATTAGATCTCACCATCAGATTCTTATGGCGTCAGAAGAAATAAAGAAGATAATTGTTACAACACCATTTGGCCTAATTGAACATGTAGTTATTCCTTTTGGTTGAAGAAACGTATCTCAAACATTGAACGTTATATCGACTTCATTTTTCGAGATTTAAATTACGTATTCTGTTATATTGACTATCCAACAGCATTTCTTTCAAGAAAGTTAAGCTATTTTCCGCAGTTAAACACTTTCATCACTATTTAGATAGTCGACAATTTGTAATAAAGACGGATCACAAGCAGCTCATATATGCATTTTCACAACGTGTTAAGACAATTTAGGCTACTCAACTTCAAATCATAACTCTCCACAGAGATTATATAAGTAAAAGCAGAAAATACCATCGTCATGAATGCTCTTTCGAGGAAACACTCTATTAGCATGTCGACAATTCTCAGGCACACAACATTCATGAAGCAGAACCAGAGGACGATGAGCTAAAAGCCGTACTGAACTGCGAAACGTCACTGAAATTACAAGAAATAGTTATTGATGAGAAGGATAAACCTTATTGAAATGTATAAGCTGGGCTAAGGCGTGTATATGATCTGTCGACGGTTTCCAAATTCTATAACAACAATGATGTTCGATAACTTAGTGGGCGCACAATTTAATTGCGAAGGAGCCTTTAACTATTAATTAGTTAATAGCAATTTATTATTTATATCAAAAGACACAGCAAAACATCAGAACCATCAGAATCATTAATTTAAACTACACTATTGAATTACATATTATTCGATTTTATACTTTAGTTAAAACAATATTAGTTAAAGACACTAGGCGGTAATACGCGATTTAGGTTATAAATAAAAATATGTGTATTTATTATTATATGTATATGCACCAAAAGGTTAAGCGTCTTGTACCTTTGAGGTTTGAAGAGATAAGAACGAATTGGGAACAAACGCTTAGTGTCGAAACGCAGTCCACAGAGAGCAATGTACGAGTATATAAATCAACTAGGTCTAAAATATAAATAAATTACAACAAAGAAATCTTAAATCTTACAATAATTAAAATTAAAAAAAGATATTGATATATAGGTATGAATATTGCATGCATTTATTAACAGTTATAGAACAAGACATAAATCTTTATTGTGACACCTTAATGGGAGTTCTTACTAGATTCTTTACGATGCACAGATTTCACACTATTCACAGGCTGTCACATACAAGCGGCAAAGAAACGTGCTGTCAACTAAGAAAGAGATTTGTACTAATATGTCGTACGAATTTGAACAAAATTATACCATCCAGTATCTAACGGAATTAAAGAGAGATGGCATAGAACACAAAAAGGTACAATAATTTTTAACCCACTTGAGGTACGAACAGCATACAAAGAAGACATTAAAGATTTACCGCCAAAGATGCTCTTTGGAATGACATTAAGCATTCCGGGAGATGTTTTCATAAATGAAGACTTACCAGCGAACCAAGAATATTTCATTGCAGAACACCGTAATTATATGAGAGCAATTAAACCAACACCAACGGCGCATCATGTAAAAGCAAAGAACTTAGGAAAAATAGAAAGAACGACATTTTTGTGATAAAGATATTATTAAGATTTGTGAAGTTGAGAGTACACATGGTGCAAATAGGAATTAATGTAAAATATAGAATAATAAAGTTGTTTTTACTAACATATAAATCGAAATTTGTGTAAATTGAACACCTGTGCCACGCCAGTATATATCTTGTATGTGCTAGACTAATCCTTCTCCAACCTGTCTGAAAATGTTCTGCTGGTAATTTTTATAAATGTGGATAGGAACTTTATCAAATACATCTTGTACAATACTGCATCTAATGGGCTTGTGTCTTATGTCTTAATTTCTTTAAAACTGTACTATATGTTGATAAAGTTGGTTACTAGAACCTCAAATGTCCAATAACTTATTAATAACTCCTAGTATTTCAGGAGATATTTACAATTAAAAAAGTCATTTTTTCTCTTTAAATATTAAAGGGATTCAACGTTGGACAACAATCCAACTGTATGTGACATCACAGCTGCTACTTGCTATCTCTTTTATACAACAGAGCGAAAAAAAATATTCTTGACAGAATTCTTACAAGTTTACATGTTACCAACCTTACAGCTCATAAGTCTCTGCTATATGTATTTACATGTCAAAATATCAAATATTATTTACAGCTATTTCAAGGAACAATAAAATTCTAATGTTATGTCCAACGGCCACAAAACTTTACCACAGCACCGACCTACTCAATTGAAATAATTGACGTTAAAATGCATTTCACGTCATACAAAGCGCTAAAACTACAATTGAAATTTTTAATTGCTATTTCTCCGTCAACATTTATATATTTAATAAAATAGACACGCCAATACACATTTATTAACATCAATTTCAAACAACAATTTAAAAATCGATCACTAAAAAATGAGGACACAAGCCCATTCATCTTGGTCATCTTCCGCTACTGTACCTGTAATATACTACAAATATTTCTACACTCGATAATAGTACAATAGTATCTTTTGCTGATGATACTGCCATAAAATATTTTTGTTTGGTATAAGCAGTGATGAATCTACAAAGGAGTTACAAACAGCTGTTGAGGAAATGAATAATTAAACAAAATGATGGAAAATTAAATTAAATGAATCGGTTCATATATACTTCACAAATAGAAAGATCTAGAACATATAAATATACATCAACAATAATGTTGATCGAAACACAGCGAAGTACCTCACAGTGAATTGTACTAACTGATTGGAATTCTACTCTGTTAGTAAAAAATAAGTTACTAATATACAAGTTAACTTGGGATTACGACCTACATATGTTTTATGTTACATTCTCATAAATTATGCATTTTAAAAACTCTCAAGTTAAAACCATAACCTACATTTATTTTATCTTTCATTCCTTTAAAAACACACTCATAAATTGCATTCAATAATTAATTAAAATATCAAATAACAAGAGTTGTTTTATGTTCATTAAATAAATAGAACCAATATCTTATTTTACAAAAATCATAAATTATACTCGTACATTTAAAAACTGTCAGAACCGTGACCCTTATAACCTATGTAGTAAATCTCACGCTAATTCCAAGAACCACTTGACATTTCACTAAGGGTCCTACCCTTAGGTTAATATACAATTAGTATATATACAGTTGTTGGAGATACTTTAAGGCAGTCTGTAAATGTGCAAGCATCAATCGAGATCGCTTAAACTTATACTTTCTCAAAGAATCTCTATAGAAATACCACAATCGCTGTACGTGTTTCTTTGATTCAGTAATGGTCAATTTCTATCGCAGATTATTGACATTACCATAATTTAAATTTAAAATAACAAAAGTATAAATTACAAAAGAAAGAAATCAATAAATAAATAAAGTATATAATAAAATATAAATTAATAAACTTAAATAATTGTTTTATTTACGTCGACTACGACATATGAATTAATAAGTAAATTAACCACCAAATATAAATTTGTTAATTACTTTCGGCTCCCAGAAAGTATACGTTAACTGGCGCAGTCGGTAGGATAATTTGCTTTTTTGGAAAATAAAAAGTAGAACCCAGTTCTTGAAAAAATTATAAAAGAATCTACAAAAGTGTATTAAGTAAATATTTTTATGTTAAAGTGCACAAAATTTTTTTTCCGGTAAAAGTGAAAAAAAAAAAAATTAAAAGAAAAGGTGTACGAAAGTTTTTTAAATAAAAGAAGTGTAATAAAAGTTCTTAAATAATTATAAGAAGTGTACAAAAAGGCACTTAAAAGTAAAGTGTAAGAATGTGTAAGAATAAGAAGTGTACTAAATTTTTTTTTTAAATAATTAAAAGAAATACAAAAAGTGTTTTATAAAAATAAAAAATAAGTTTTAAACAAATAGTTTTAAATAAAGAGCAAAAGGAGTCGAAACCATCATACAGCGAGACTATAAAACGGAGACCATAGGATCTATATCAATAATACTTGTAATACAACTGTAAGTAGTAAATATTTCTGAAATTCCTTTTCACAAATTCCTAATATCCAAGTATCAAATTTACAAAAATAATAATAATAATAATATAATAATAGGCATTATGCGACATAATGAACTAAAACAAATGAAAAATAATAATAATGAAACAATGAACTAAACTCTTTATTAAATGAAATTGAACATAACAAAATTTAAAAATGGAAAATGTATTGTTACAAATACAAGAACAATTACAAGAGCAGAAAAGACAACTTGCAGAACTACGGCAAAACAATATCACTTATTCAGCAATTCTTATTTTGATACTGTTAAAACATTTTACAGAGAACGCGCAAAATTAAATGCTTTCATAAAACAGGTAGATAATATAGTTTACATGTTTAGAAATGCTGCTAATGAAATCAAAACGTGGATAGTTCAAGTAATATTATCCAAGTTGGAGGGTTCAGCTGAAAGGGTGACGCTTAACAGACGTATTAACACATAAGAAGACCTGAAAAAAGTACTAATCACTAACTTCTTAGACCAAAGAGATGAAGGTAACCTTATGTTAACACTTAATGAACTGATACAGGAATCACATGAAAATACGAAAGAATTTTTTAATAGATGCTCTGACCATCTGTCAGCTCTATTAGCCAACAGTAATCAATATGATTGTGAACTTGTTTTCAATGAAAAATTAAACCTATATACAAAGATAATAGTTAAATGTTTTAACAGAGGTTTAAGAGGAAAATTGGGAGATAGTATAAGGGCAAGAATGCCAAGTTCTATGGCACAGGCATGGTCGTATGTGTTAGAAGAGGAAAGCATACAACGCATGCAGTGCACATACTACTCATCTCATACACCAGATAGATCACAACAAAGTTTTAAATCATCTCAAAATAAAACTCATAAACCGCAAAATAAATCCTTCGCACCGAAACAATCATTTATACCTTATTATCAAAACTATCAACCGAAACAATCATTTATACCTTATCAAAAAAACCAACAAAAGAAACATTCATTTATACCTTATCAACAAAATTCCCAACCAAAACTATCATTAACGCCATTCACACAATCATATGAACCTATTCCATCACAATTTATTCCAAAACCTAATTTACCTATTTCAAAACCACAATATCAACCTATTCAACAAGATACCCAAAACTTTGAGTCTATGGAGACTTCAGAAATGATACGTACGAATTACCTGGAACAAGAAATACAAAAACCATATATTGAAAATGAACATACACCTGAAGAACATTATGAATATTTTGAAATAGAACCAGAAACTGAAATCGAAAATACATCTGAAGAACATTATGAATATTCTGAAATAGAACCAGAAACTGAAATCGAAAATACATCTGAAGAACATTATGAATATTCTGAAATAGAACCAGAAACTGAAATCGAAAATGCAGCTGACGAGCATTGTAAATATTTTCAACAAGAACCAGAAGTTGACAATGCAAAAGAACCAGAAGAATATTATAAACGCATAGAACAACAGCCAGAAATAAAATATGTTTTAAAAAATAAGTATACTTACATTCCATACAAACAACAAACTCGAATGCAAAATACTAAATATCGACAAGAATGCTTTTATCAGCATCACAAACAATCCGGTGTGACATTAAGAAAAATTGAGAAAATACCTGCCGAATATTACAAATATTACGAACAACCTGGTGAACCTCAACAACGCTATGATCGGATAAAACCAATTAGAGTGAAAAGCAACATCTCAAACCTTACTCAAATAACAAATACATTCTCGTATATATAAAATTTAATAAATTAAATAAAGTTTTCTTTATTTAGAATTAAATTAAAATTATGCCAACAAATAAGCTATGACACTGACCCCGCAAAATCTACTACTAAATAATTACGCATTGATTATTACTAAAAACAATTAAATGTAAACAAAATTATATCAACACATTTCATACTTTAAGAAATAAAATGCAGAAGTAAAAAACCTTTTTGATATATATCATATACTTTTGAGATATATAATCAACTTAAATTTAAAACAGCCAATCTAAATTTAAAAAAAATAAGCAACTAACCTAACTTTAAAACATTCAACCTAAATTAAAATTAATCGACAAATTGTAGTTAAAATAATATACTAATATAATCATAGTTATGTTGCAGAAGTCTTATTAAGAATTAAATTAAACTTACTTCGCGTAATATGACGCCGACTCATTATATAGCAACCCGGACTTAAATTATGAACCTTTATCAAATGAATACCTTAATGTAACAAATCATAGTCACAATACAAATTATTTTGATGTATTAAATATGTAATTTATGTAAATGAATTAAATAAATTCACGACTATCACACATATATTACCAATAACAGAAGGAACTCTGAAACTGTTTAATCAACACTAAAAATATAACCAAAATTTAAATTAAAAGTGAACTACTTAACTAAAAGTCACATATAATAAAAAAATAAGTTAACATGCTAAATTTCTTATTAAAACATACCTTTTATCAATATTATCACCTGTACTGTATACCTATAAAACAACCTTTCTTTTATCTAACAATATTCCTTCCTAAGAAATATTTATTATTGTCGAATGAGTATTATTTACAGTGCAACAAACCATATAAACAAATCAAACAACTAGATTTTATCACCCAACCAAATGAATTCAATGATACTCATATTCAAAACTAATATCATTAAATAAAATCTTAACTAGACTTAACATAGATGTTACATCATATAAATACTAACAATTATTGTACTATGTATTATTATAACTATATTATGTATTATTGTTAATGTAGTATTATATCTAGAATTATTATAACTAATAACTAAAATAAATAAATATAAAATGTTACAATTATTAATAGATCAAAACTAAGCCATTAAATCTAAAGTAAAATTAATTTCAATAAATTAAAATGTAATTTTCCCTCTAAAGGTGGAGGAGTTAACTTGGGATTACGACCTACATATGTTTTATGTTACATTCTCATAAATTATGCATTTTAAAAACTCTCAAGTTAAAACCATAACCTACATTTATTTTATCTTTCATTCCTTTAAAAACACACTCATAAATTGCATTCAATAATTAATTAAAATATCAAATAACAAGAGTTGTTTTATGTTCATTAAATAAATAGAACCAATATCTTATTTTACAAAAATCATAAATTATACTCGTACATTTAAAAACTGTCAGAACCGTGACCCTTATAACCTATGTAGTAAATCTCACGCTAATTCCAAGAACCACTTGACATTTCACTAAGGGTCCTACCCTTAGGTTAATATACAATTAGTATATATACAGTTGTTGGAGATACTTTAAGGCAGTCTGTAAATGTGCAAGCATCAATCGAGATCGCTTAAACTTATACTTTCTCAAAGAATCTCTATAGAAATACCACAATCGCTGTACGTGTTTCTTTGATTCAGTAATGGTCAATTTCTATCGCAGATTATTGACATTACCATAATTTAAATTTAAAATAACAAAAGTATAAATTACAAAAGAAAGAAATCAATAAATAAATAAAGTATATAATAAAATATAAATTAATAAACTTAAATAATTGTTTTATTTACGTCGACTACGACATATGAATTAATAAGTAAATTAACCACCAAATATAAATTTGTTAATTACTTTCGGCTCCCAGAAAGTATACGTTAACTTACAAACATATCCTTACACCAGTGTGTACTTATGGTATCCAGCTATGGGGCTGTCCCAGTCAGAGTAACAAGGATTAAATAGCAAGTTTTCAGAACAAAGTGCTAAGAAACATAGTGCAACCACTCCGGTCTATTAAAAATAGTTTTCATCACTGGGACCTAAAGATGGAAACTGTGAACACTGCAATAAGGAAATTTAAAAAAAGTCACAAAGAAAAACTCCAACAACATGTTAATGACGGGTAGGACACCTACTGAACAACTGTGGATAAAAAGAGAAGACTAGAAAGGGTTAAACCTTTTGAAGTAGTTTAATTAAATTAAATGTAATAAAATGTAATAAAATGTAATCTTTCAAAACGTAATACATATTTATGTTAAATATTTCATATCATACAATAAGGTATGCTGCAGAGCAGAACCTTTACTATTTATATAATGTTAACGATAATTTGCTTATTAGTCTAATAGTCTAGATTGTAATAGTTACAAAAAAAAAAACCTTGGACATCTAGGAAAGCCCTTGCACAAAGTCCGTGTTAAGGTGGCGTGAGTGATATTATGTTTTTGTCTAAAACCAAATTGGTGTATTTTGTCAAGTATAATGTAAGGCACTCGTTGATAACTTTTTCCATCACGCTGGAGATAGCAGGTAAAAGTGAAATGGGCCGGTAACTACTCAAAAGTTTAGGATCTTTCGTGCGTTTACATCGTGCTTGGAAGAGTTTAAGGCTAGAGTCTACCTACAAAAAAAATGTACTAAAACACGGTTTACGAATTTTAAGATTACCAATGTATTTTAAGAGATAGACTGATGATTTTTTAAAACTAATGAAGAAGGACTGATTATTTGATCTGCAGAAGTATATTTTGCATTTTCTGCGTTTTAAAGAAATTGTAAGCAAATAAACAAGAGCAATATTGGACTAAATATTATTATTATATGGAAACAGTTGAAAATAACAAGAATCGGAAACATAGATTCGAAGCCCACATACTTTACCAATATTTTATAAAAGACATAATTAAATTTTATTGATTCCAGTGAACTTATGTTTTATTAATTTTTCTCACATATTCCTAGTATCAGAACCGTTTTTAGTTCACAAGTTTTGCCGCAGATGGCAGAGCTAAGTTTTTCAACACAATTACAACCATGACCAATCAAAGTTGTTTCGGGTGCGTAACACACGATAGCGAGGGCAATATAAATATTTACAAAGTAATAAAATATAATAAAAACCCCAAATAAACTATAAACGCCAATGTACATTAGTCATTGCGAGGCATTTGTTCTTTGTGTAATTTATGTAAAATGAAGTAACAATTTTTGATGATGCAAAACTTATAAATAAATAAATGTAGAGTTTTAAAATTTTACAATTATAAAAGTTATAGATTCAAATACAATAATAGATTCAAACGTTGTACCCGTGTAGAGCAAATCTATAATTAAAAAAGTTGTATAGAAAACTGTCACTTTCATGTTTTTGGGCAACACGATAAATGTGCTGATTATTTCTGTCAAGGTTCAAACTACAGACTATACTAACAGACAGCCAACTCGGAGTATATTTTATTTAAATTTATTGTATCTGTTGCTAAATTCTGACCTAATCATCTTCTTTCTCTTTCACTCTCACTTTCTCTTTCTCTCATATCTCTGTCTCTTTCTATCATCTCTCTTTCTCTCTCTTTATATATATATATATATATATATATATATATATATATATATATATATATATATATATATATATATACATATATACATGCCATAATTGTGAAGTTGAAATAAAAATAAATTAATTTATTAAAGTAACATTTATTAATCTTTCACATTTAAAATACATTTTTATACAAAAATATTACTTAACTATTAATTTTTTCTTTAAAGTTTATTTTTACAAAAATCATTAATCCAAACAGCTAATGTTCTATCAATAATTATGGATTTAACTGATTTTGAATGCTTTGGGCAATTTATTCTTAAATTTATCTGCAGTTGATTAAATAAAATACTATAATCAAATGTACTTGCAGTTTCTTCTAAGTATTTTAAAATAATACCGGCTGCCTTTTCTACAAATTGGATTAATTCTTCAGATGGATACGTTAGGGATTTTCTTCCGTCTACATTTTCTTTAAAAACTATGTATATGTTATTGGGATCATTTACTGAACCAAAAAGATCATTTTTACAAATACCGCAACCAGAAGACTTCAAAGGTTTCGCAATAAATCCTGCTACATAGCATATCCTACCTTTTCGAAATGAGTAGTAAAATCTTCCTCATTGATGTTAAAATCCCCAAAATTGTATACAGTTGTATTTAATTCTGGTAATACTTTTTCCAAATTCTTATTATTAGTATTTTTATGTCCCATAATGAATTCTTTAAAATTAATCAGTAAATCATTATTATCATCAGAACAGTTTGACGTTTTAGTATGTGCTGTTAATTTATGAATTAAACATACTTTTAACGAACTAATGAATTGGTTGCACATGGGCATAATATAGCGACCTCCAATTTGACGAATTTGTCCAAATAAATTTTTTATAGGATCTTGATTTAAAGATCTTGGAGGAAACTCGTATATTCCTCTACTTTTAAAATATTCAAAAACTTGAATCATGCCCTTCAAAGTATCAACCCAACCATTTATACATTTCATTTTCTTACCAGATATTTCAACTTTCGGGTTTTCCGGACTATAAAATTTCCACAGAGGCATTTTCCTTATAATATCGCGCCAAAATTATAAATGTTTTGATTCTTTGGTTACTTTTTGTCGTAGAGGTTTCATACTAGCAGACATAGTACCATTTACACTGTCAAATAATTGGTCCATCCACTGTACAAATTCTGAAGCGTAAATAGAATCCGCTAGAAAATATTGTTCGTTCCAGGTCCGTTTATTAATGCCATGGTTTGGATCATGACAGCTGTAGAATTGCTGAGCTGCTTTGCTGCAATACCAACTCGCATTTTCATTCTCGTGTTTTCCCTGATTTTCGTAAAATGTTCCTCCTTAAGGCTAAACATTAATTTAACACGCCTCATTTGGTCGTCTTGAAACGCCTTAACTAAATGTGACCATTTGGCTCTCTTATACGCATTGTCTGGATCGAATTGAATGTCTTTATTTAAGAAATTGTTCCTTAAATTTTTAAATAAATGTGGAGGATCTGCAATATAAATTACATTTTCTCCATTTACTTTAAAAGATTGTTTCCCTGCGCACAGCTCTTTCATAGCTCCGATAGAGTGACCTCCTTGGTCGGACACTAAAACTACTACAGTTATTTTGGTTTTCTGCAATTCTTCTATTACATTTATAATTATCTTTTTTAATACGGCCTTAGAAACTGTTCCCTTTGTTAAATAATAAGAAATTGGTTGTTTCCATTTATAAAATATGCCTTTGACCATAAATACTAACGCATGATCGGCTAGTGCGGTCTGTTTTGCATTATCTCCATAATCAACATAGCACCTAATTTTTTTTGTTTGATGGCAATATGTTAGACCCGATCGTATACTCATTTCATCATACATTAAAACACAATACCTGCCTAAATTTTCACCTCTAATTGCTATAGAGTTAAATATATGTTTATTTATACCTGGTTTAAAAGGTACAGCTGACAATGTTTTCAATAAAGTAGACCGCGATGGCATTGGCTGCAATGTAGATAAAAACCTATAGCATCTTGGCCCCATTTTATTAATGGATAATGCCTCAAGTTTGTCATCCAAACTCCATTTTCGGCCTCGTGGAGATTTAACCTGAGAGTTTCTTATTATTGAGTTAATGAACATTCCTGATTTCATCTGGCACAAGTTTTCCAGTTCTTTAACACATTTAGATTTTAAATTAGTTCTAAAAATTTTTAAAATATGGTTGTTTCTCTTCAACCTGTACTCTAATTTTTTTAGCTCTTTCTTCGTCCTAATGAATTCTTTATACAGCTTTAATTTTTCGGGTGACAAATCGCGCTTATGCGATTTATTCATAAAGCGCAAAATGCTTCTATTCCTAGATAGTTTTTTACCTGAAAAGTATAATATAGTTAAGCATTTACAGTAATGCAGATAATTGTTGTATAACTTTAGTCATGTCAAACACAAACAAATATACCTGCAGCATTAATATTCCGTATTGACGATAATATTGACGGTGAAGATGTGGCAGATGCCGTACTTGTAGCTGTTTCTGTGTAAAATGTATACAAGAGTCAATACATAAAATACATTTCTAAAAATACAAACAAATAACAAAACGAACCTGTGGAGATAGTATTTCGTATTAACGGCATTTCAGAGCTCCCCAACAAATTAACCTTATGCATTGTACTAGATTGTGATGAAGCTTGAACAGGTGAAGCTTGAATTGGTGAAAGGTTTAAATTTGGGATTGCGGTATGAAGCAATATCTTCCGTAATCCTGGACACATCATTTCTTTAGAAAAATGATCTTCGCATACATATTTAAAAGAGCCTCTTGTTGCTAATGTATCAATGCCAATAGCTATGCCCCATGTTCGAAGTCTATCTGGTTCTATAGGAAAACGAAAGAATGTCTTATTTTTGTAATCTTTTGGACAAGGAGAGATGTAACGGTTATCACATGACGGCACTGAGCATCGAAAACCTCCTTTCTTCTTTGAGCTGGTCTGAAATTTAGTAAAAAAACTAAAAGTTTAAGAAAATAATATATTTTTAGTCAGTTTATATGTGATTTTATATGAAAAATTATTTGTTTTTAAAATATGTAAAATTTATATAGAACGAGTTAATTATTTCAATTTAAAAATAGAGTTTAAATTTGACATAGAATTAAAGTCACACAAAAAATACAGCCGTCTGTAAAGTATAAATAATTCATTCATAAAATGTTTGTGTTTAAAAAATGACATGTTTACTTACACTCATGATTATTAACTTAATAAGATTATTAACGTATAAGAAATAACTTATGAAAACACAAAAAAAACGCCAAATTAACAAATGTTATAAAAAAAATATTTCAAAATATAACTATTTATCAAAGACCGGTGTGTTGAAAGTGTAGGCAATAGCAAAAAACTAAATTTAAGAAAAAAAACATTTTTGCCTTACCTGTAAGACGTTATCCACAACTAACTAAATCTCTGCATCATTCTGAAAGCTACGAGACAATGTATTGTATATTGTCTCGTAGCTTTGCCATTGGAGTGACATATAAATATTGAATTCTGCAATACAAAATTTTAATTTTAGATAATAAGGATATTGGTTAAAAAAAATGTTTTGTAATAATAAAAATAAGATCTGATCCCATTCTGTAATATCCTTGCTATTTCTGAATGCAAAAATTATTCTCAGTACTCCTGTTTGGAGTCTCTCAGTACTGTTCTTGAGTTGATTTGACAATAATGCCATTGCAATGACATATATATGATGAATTCTGCAATACAAAATTTTAATTTCAGATAATAAGCATATGGGTTAATAAAATATTTTGCAATAATAAAAATAAGATCTGATCCCATTCTACAATATCCTTGCTATTTCTGAATGAAAGAATTATGCTCAGTACTGCTGCTTGGAGTCTGAGTACTATTCTTGGAGATAATTTGATTTATCTCTGCATCCAATTCTATAGTATAAATTAAAACAGACGTATTAATTATTCTGATAATAAATAAGTTTTATAACCTCAAAATTATTTTACCAAAATTGTAAAGCAATTATACTTACTCCATTTGAAAATTAAAACTAACACCATAAACAAACAGGCACTTTTATTAATGATGTCTTAATGATAACTAATTAGGAAGTCTAATAAATAATTATTAAATAAAAGTCAGTCCATATTAAAAACACAAACACATTATTTGACGTTTAGTATAGTCTGTGATGTTTGGAATAAGCAAAATAAGATGGCGCTAGCTGGTTAAATTTTTTTAATTTGAAATTGCCGCTTAAAATAGTTTTGTTGCCTACTTCTGACCTAATCGATTATTTGGTAAATTTCTGTAGAACAGAGTTGGACCCCTGTGGTTCAAACGATGAACAACCACTTGTGTCAGAATTGAAATTTAAAGGTAATGGAATTATCCAAAAATTAACACAAATTATAGAAAGCTTAGACAGGGGTTCTAGATCATTAATTTATGATGCTGATAGCAATACCGTAGAGCAATTGTTTTCCGTTGTTGCCAAATTCGTTGCAGGCAAGCCGATTAATTTTACGCAACGTAGATCTCTATAAAGAATTTTTTTGAAAATAAACGAATTGAAAGCCTTAGGAAGCGCAAAAGCTATACATAACGACATACAACCAAAAAATATGTTGATCTTTATCTTGAAATTTGATCCTTTATTTTATATGTCTTATTATCAAATAGCAAATATATAAATCCTAAATAAATTTTCATATTTAAAATTAAATATTTTGTACTTGCACAATGAACTTTGTACTTGTATGTGTTGGCGCAAAATGTCGTGATTCTCGATGTAACTCAAATCACAATGTTAAGCGTTGTCTTGATTGTTTCTTGTCGATTAAAACACGAAAAAACCAAGTGTTTATGTAAATCTGATGTTGGTAATTTACATTTAGTAGTGGACTGTATTTTTATTAAGAATTCACAGAGAAACACACTATTTAATAATTAAATGAATTTATTTGAAATAAGCAGAAAAAGCACGTGTACAAAATAACAATGTATATATATGTTGCTAATTTAGACTCTTAAAGTTAAGAGAGCAACCTGTTGCGTTGACGGTCAAAAAAGTAAGGGTGGTTTAAATGTCGGCAATGACGCAAGGCATCCCTTACGTGTCAGTAGACAAAAAGTACCGATGTCCACCTACAGATATTACGCAATGCATTATGTTTGCTTGGAAACGTCTATAACTACGGACTTGGTTCCTTAAGTTAGACAACTTGGTGGCGGTTGGTCATCATTTAATATTTAAACCTTAAAATTAAAGAAATTCGCAAACATCCTGGCCGCTATGAAACGGTTCCTATTAATTACATTAATTAGGTTTCATATTATTTAAGATGCGAATTATTCGAGATCTGGGGATTGTAGGTGGCAGATTTTTTAATAGCTCTTTGGTGGGTTCCTTCTGTAGTCTTGATAGAGACGACTCGTACGATTTCATCCTTTCCAGGGTGTAATTCTAGAACTCTGCCTGTGGTCCATTTGTGCGTGGGGGCGTTTTCATCTTTTAAAACTACCAAATCACCAAGCTGTAGAACTCGTGTTTGTCCGTGCTGCCATTTGGTACGCTGTTGAAGTGTGTTCAGATATTCCTTGTGCCAGCGTTTCCAAAATGTCGTCCTCATCTGTTGGATAATATTGAAGGCAGTTAATCTTGTTTTAACTGGTGTGTCCTCGGCAGTTCCCAGAGTGGAGACTGGAGGTCGACCAATGAGAAAATGTCCAGGACAGAGAGGATATAGGTCATTAGGATTAGTAGAAAGGGCAGTGAGAGGTCTTGAATTTATAAATGATTTTATTTGAGTTAATACAGTATATAGATCTTCAAAAGTTAAATTCGAATTATGCATCACACGTCGAAGGTGATGTTTGACGGATTTTGCTGCAGCTTCCCACAGACCTCCATGATGTGGTGATGGTGGAGGTATAAAT
This sequence comes from Panorpa germanica, assembly GCA_963678705.1. NCBI lineage: Eukaryota > Metazoa > Arthropoda > Insecta > Mecoptera > Panorpidae > Panorpa > Panorpa germanica. The sequence continues at coordinate 4,761,884 of OY783210.1, forward strand.
TTCCAAAAAATTCCGCGAGATTCTACAGTACATACAGTATGTTGGAATGACGTATCTGATAATAGTTGACCTAGGTCTCTCAGATAATTTCTAGCACCTACAGAATTAGTTCCATTGTCAGAAAATACTTGTGCAGGCGTACCTCTACGTGCGATAAATCGTTGAAATGCTAACAGGAATGCTTGCGTAGTACGATCTGTTACTAATTTAAGATGTACAGCTTTAGTAGTAGAATAAACAAATAACGCTATGTATGATTTTAATAATTTAGAATTTCTACCGTATCTATTTTTGATCATTACTGGACCCGCGTAATCAATACCTGTTGTGCTAAACGGATAAACGGCAATTATGCGTGTAACTGGCAAGTCACCTAATGGTGCATAATAAGAAGCGGGTTTGTGTTTTAGTGAATCTGTATTAGGCAGCCATTGTATCCCTAAGGTTTTGCTTTGTTCTAAAACCAAATGGACCGCGCTGTCGGTATTTGGTGATCCTAAACATGTTTTAGCTAGGAAATCAAGATGATTAGACACCCATTTTCTTAATTTAAAACAACCCTTGAATAAAATCAAGTCAATGTCCTTACATAGTTCAATAACCGAGTCTACTGATGATGCTCCAGTGAGCAGATCATCAACATAAAAATCTTTCAATATAGTTTCTGATGCGATCGGAAACTCGGTTTTGTTTTGATGCGCTATATGGCATAAAGTTCTGATAGCTAAATATGGCGCTGATGTAGTTCCATATGTTACAGTATTTAACGTATATAATTGTATTGGTACGTCAGGAGACGGTCTCCAAATTATCTTTTGTAAATTTCGTTGTGCTGGCTCGACCAGCACCTGTCTATACATCATTGCGATGTGCGATGTAGCCACATATCTAGGAGTCCTGAACCTAAGAAAGATTGACAGAAGACTTGATTGTATCGTGGGCCCTACAGATTGAATATTATTGAGAGAGACTCCAGACGTCGTTGTCATAGAGCTGTCAAACACTACTCTCAATTTTGTTGTCGTACTCGAAAGTTTGAGCACACCATGATGTGTTAAATAATAGCTGTTCGTATTATTGTCATCTGAATGAACTCTAGACATATGTCCTAGACGTACATAGTTGCTCATAAATTCATTGTATTGTTGCATTAGACTGGAGTTTTTTGCTAATCGTTTCTCAAGTGCATAAAATCGTTTTAACGCGTAAGCCTTTGAGTCGCCCAGGCGATCTGGAGACTCCTTCAGCGGAATTCGAACGGTAAATCTACCTATGTTGTCTTGACTAACATCTTGCAAGAAGTGCTTCTCGCAAGCTTCTTCTTCTAATGATAGTGCCCTAATTAATGGTGATTCTTCTATTTCCCAAAATGTCTGAAGTTGACTTTGAAGCAACCGTGTTGATGTATGTAAACAAGTTGTGTTACGTTCAGTATTTGATACACAATGCCCTGTTACAATCCATCCAAGCTGTGACTGATGCAATGCTAGATTGCTGTTTCCTAACCTGATTTTACGGGTTCCTAGTATTCCCCAAAATAATTCTGCACCGAGCAGTATGTCAATGTCATTTGGAATATTGAATGTGAGATCAGCTAAATGTAAATTATTAGGAATATTTAAATTGTTCGCTTTAATAATAGCGTTCGGCAACGGCTCGGTTATTCATGGAATAACTAAACAATTTATGTTCGAATTGAACCTTGAAATTTTTTATTTTAGTTTAAGATTAACAGCGTCGTGTACAGCGGTCGCCCTTTTATTAATTCCTTTAATTAAATAATGGACCGTGCTTGCCCTTAATCCCAATGTCTTAAAAAACCTAGCAGTTATAAAATTGCTTTGACTTCCCGAATCCAATAAAGCCCGAGCAGTATGTTGGTTGCCATTCAAATCAGTCACGTTAACTAATGCGGTAGACAACATGGCGTTGAATGATCTACCGTTATTTGAAAGAGCGACAACCGGTTCTGTTGCTACCTGCTTTGCAGAAATATTAGCACTTGGGTTCAAAGTAGTATGATGTTTTTTATGACACATTTTACAAGTTCTCTTTTTGCATTCCTTTATCCAGTGAGATGATGACAAACAATTATGACATAATTTCTTGTGTTTAATTTCAGCCCAACGTTTATCAATAGTCATATTCAAATAAACATTACACTGAAACGGTTTATGGTTCGTATTTGTACAAAAAGCACATGATGGCGTCTCTACAGCCGAGAATGTACGTGACTCTTTGTGACGTATTGTCGAACGTGAAGTAGTTCGAGAATTGTTTAGTTCTAATATTTCAGCCCTTTGTGTTATAAAATTTAAAAATTGCTCCGTTGTTGGAATGTTATCTGACCCAAAGCATTCTTTATCCCAATCATCACGCAGATCACTATCTAGTTTTTGTGTCATAAGATAAACAAATAACACATTCGATCTATCCACAGGTTCGGCTAATGTGGACAGAGAACACATGTGGCTTTTCATGTTATCTACCAGGGCCCTAAGCCTTACTGCTGAATTACCGGGCACAGCTGATAGATTAACTAAAGCCTTAATGTGATGGTTTGTTGCTATTCGTTTATTCTCAAAACGTTTAAAAACTAGTTCCCACGCTTCTAAATAACTGTCTGCAGGTATTACAATAGAGTCTATGACATGTAGTGCCATAGACGTTAATGATGATTTTAAATAGTAGAATTTGTGGATATTATCAATAGAGTCATTTTTGTGTATCATTGAGATATATAGATCTCTGAATCGCGGCCATTCAGATATATCACCATTAAATGTTGGTAATTTCAATTTTGGTAAATGAGAATTATTAACGAAAGAAGAATTTCCCGATTTAATAGATAACTGATCTAGATCGTTGAGACTTAAAGAGTTATTTTTTGCTAAGAATCGTTTTGCCATGCTAACAGCATTCGACGATTTTTCTTCAAAATAATCCCAAATATCTAAATCAGTTACATCTGCAATACTCAATAAATTCATTTTGAAATCAGTTACTGTAGGTAATCTTTCTAATTTCGTTTGAATTTTAAAGAAATCGTTATTTGATATATTGTCTTCATCTAATTTACTTAAATAACTTAAAAATGACTCTACTGATCTTACCATCAAATTTTGTTCTAATAATTGCTGTGAATTATCCATTCTAATTTATTTAGCTTAATGAAAGTAACTGAACTAAACTTGATTTTCTGAAATGCTATAAAATACCTTAACAATAAACAATCTAGGGCTCTATGTAGCTTCGCAAGATCCGTTTACTTAAAATATTTTATAACAAGATGTAGTGATGCCGTAATACTTTCCCGTTATAATTGTTGAACACGTGTTTCGAAACGCGTTTTGCACATGTAAATTTTCTAAACGTTGCTTGGAACATAAATTACTTTATTCTTTTATTCTAATTACTGTATATATTACGAATATCAAACAGAATCAATTAAAACATGGGATTTTTAAATGATATGGAATAATTAAAAGAATGTGGACTTATCTCAAAATGGCGACCTCCTCTGGTAGTGGACGCCGCTTGCTTCTGTGTGTTTGGCCTCGTATGTAAAATCTTTCTTCCAGCGTGGTTACAGCACTCCGTGTTGAAATATCTGGGTCGATTGGACCAAAATGTTGGCGCAAAATGTCGTGATTCTCGATGTAACTCAAATCACAATGTTAAGCGTTGTCTTGATTGTTTCTTGTCGATTAAAACACGAAAAAACCAAGTGTTTATGTAAATCTGATGTTGGTAATTTACATTTAGTAGTGGACTGTATTTTTATTAAGAATTCACAGAGAAACACACTATTTAATAATTAAATGAATTTATTTGAAATAAACAGAAAAAGCACGTGTACAAAATAACAATGTATATATATGTTGCTAATTTAGACTCTTAAAGTTAAGAGAGCAACCTGTTGCGTTGACGGTCAAAAAAGTAAGGATGGTTTAAATGTCGGCAATGACGCAAGGCATCCCTTACGTGTCAGTAGACAAAAAGTACCGTTGTCCACCTACAGATATTACGCAATGCATTATGTTTGCTTGGAAACGTCTATAACTACGGACTTGGTTCCTTAAGTTAGACAACTAGGTGGCGGTTGGTCATCATTTAATATTTAAACCTTAAAAATAAAGAAATTTGCAAACAGTATGTTTACAATTTTATATTTATTGCAGTCTAAATATTACATTTTCAGACCCATCGATTGTGGTTAGCAGTGGTTAAAGTCGAGTACGTATTTTTACGTCGATTTGACTATGAGTTTAGTACAAGCACCCTATGCATAAATAACACCGCATTTCACACATTTAATGTCTCTGCATTTTTTATACAGTTAAAGAACACTTCAGCAATATCCTTTTTTGCGGCAAAATGTCTTCAAACAATCGCATTGTAAATAATTTTGCAACTACCACTACCTAAAATTTGAAATGAAATTCAAATCACATACAAAGGACAGTCGCCGCTTGGGGTAAATATTTATATTTTATGGCGTTTATATTTTATATTTTAGTGCAGGCGTTGGATGTGAGTGAGTATGCATAATATGAGGAACGGATTCTGACAAGTTATATGAGTTCTAGCTGTCTTATATACCAATAGTATGACAATAGTACATACAAAGAGAGAGAAGTGCTGTGGAAATTGAGGCAGTGGGCAAAAAAGAAAAGAGAGGAGGGGAAAAAGGTTGTGAAGGCCGGTTAGAAGAAAGTAAGGTGTGAAGAAACGCAGTGTATATGGAATGAAAAAAACAAAGAACTGGAAAAGGGGGAATTTCGAAAAAATGGGGAAGGAGGTGTGGGAAAGTAAAGAGAGTGGTAAAAGGGGGGAGAGAGGAGAAAAGAGAAATAAAAAAAAGGATAAAGATAGGTTTCTGGAACGTGGCGGGTATAAAAAGAAAAGATAAGGATTTCTGGAGATACATTACAAGTTGGGATGTGATTGGGATGGTGGAAACATGGCTGCGAAGCAAAGAATGGGAAGAATGGGAAGACAAACTACTGAAAAACTACAGATGGGTGTGCCAAGGTGCTGTTAGGGTGCATAAGAAAGGGAGAGCAAGAGGTGGAATTATAATGGTTGTACGTAGGGAGTTAAAAGAGGAAGAGGTACCAGACAGAAGAGATACAGCAGTAAGGAGGACGGTAAAACTGTAAGAAGAGACATGGGAAATAGTAACAATATACAGTAAAGGTAATATAAAAGAAACAATGAAAGAAATAAAAGAAATAATTAAATATGAGAACCAGGAAAACCTATTAATTGGAGGGGATTTTGGAGGGACGCTAAAATTAGGGAGTTGGAAGAGATGGACGAAAAATGTGGAAATAGTAAAAAGAAAAGAATAACAAAGGACAAAACAATTAACGCCGAGGGAAGAGAACTAATGGAAATGCTAGAAGTACAAGGATAAATTGTCCTAAATGGGAACAAGGAAGGGGATGGAGGAGAATATACCTATGTGGGAGGCAGAGGGGATACAGTAATCGACTACGTGGTGACAACGCTGGGAGGAGGACAGAAGGTAGCAAGAATGAAAGTGGAAGAGAGGGTGGACTCGGATCACCTACCTCTGGTGGTGCATTTGGAGGCGAGGATGGATAAAAAAAAGGCAGCGATTGGACGGAGGAAGAAAGGAAGAAGTTCATGGAGGAATTGGAACGGAGATACGAGGAAAAAGAAGCAACAGAGGACATTGAGGAAATTGAAGAGATGATGAAGGAAGCAACCCAAGGTAAAAGGTGGAGAATATCTGATAGAAATGGAGAAAACAAATAGTGGGATAAAGAATGTAAAGAAAGGAAAAAAGAGGTAAAAAGAGAACTAAAGATATGGAAGAAAGGAGAGTAAAGTAAAGAAGACTTCAAGAGGAAGCAAAGGAAATATAACGATAAGATAAAAGATAAAAAGAATGAGTTCAAAATAGAGATAGAAAAAGAAATTAAAGAGATAACAACGGAGTGGCAGGCATGGGATTACATAAATAAGGAGAAAAGGCAAAAGAAAGAGCCAAGCAAGGAAATAAAAATGGAAGAGTGGACAAAACACTTTATTGGAGTACTAGGAGGAAAGAAAAGAAACGAGAATACAAAGAAGGGGATAAAAGAGAAGGAGAAAGTAAACGAAATAGAACTAAATGAACTAAAAACACAAATTCATAAACTCAAGGAAAAGACAGCACAAGGTAGAAATGGACTAAAGAACGAGGCGTGGAAAGCTAAGCAAGAAAAGATAGAGAAAGGAATACTGACAGCGATGAATAAGATATGGACAGCTGGAGAGAAGGGGTAATAACTCCGATATATAAAAAGGGAAATAGGCATGAAGCCAAGAATTATAGGGGAATCACCCTATTGAATACAGGGAACAGGATATATGCAGGGATTGTAAAAGAAAGACTGGAAGAAGAGGTAAAAGTAAAAGAAATAATACCCGAAACACTAGACAATATATACGCATTAAACCATGTAGTTGAAATAGAACTCAAGGAAAAAGGAGGACAGATATATGCAATGTTCATTGACCTTAAAGCGGCTTTTGATATGTTCAACAGGGAGAAGTTATGGGAGTACATGAGAAAGAAAACAATAGATGAGGATATAGTGGAATGTATTGAAGAAATTTACAAAGAAACAAGAATGAGAATAAGAGTTGGGAGTAAAGAATCAGAAGAATTTTGGACAGACAAGGGGTTGAGGCAAGGTTGTCCTCTGAGTCCCATTTTATTTGCGATATATACAGCAGATTTGGAGGGGGTAATGGAAAGAGGACAAGATGGGGGGGTGCTAATAGGAAGGCACTACAAGATATGGACTTTAGCATACGCTGACGATATAGTCCTGCTGGCAAAAAGGGAAGGAGAGCTACAGGAGATGGCACATCGGCTAGGGAGATATATAGACAGGAAAGGACTAGGAAAGCTAGGAGGGCGGAAAGAAAAATTTTAAAGAGATTAAGAGAGGATAGCATAATGAATGGGGGGAGAGGAGGTCCAAAAAAGAGAAAGGAGTATTTTGAAAGGAAGGGAATGGCGATCGAGGTGGCAGAGAGGAGAAAAAAAGGAGGCGCAAGTGTGGAAGAGGAGCTAAGGAGAAGGGATAAGAAAATACAACAACAGAAGGAAATGGAAAAAATCGAAAAAAGCAACTACAATACAAGATAGAAAAGGTTATAGGAAAATAATGTGCCTCAGTACCTTATAAAAAAAGATATAAAACACATAAGGACAGCAAGGTTTAGATTGGGAAATGAGGAAAAAGGAAACAGATACTGGCAAAGTAGTGAGGAAAGAAAGAGTAGAGAGTGCGGAGCGGAGGACGAAACACTGGAGCACATTAGGTTTGAGTGTAAGGAAAAATTAGCGAGCGAAAGGAATATTGGCCAGCTATTAAAGGGAGGCAGTGAAGGAAAGAGGTGGATGGCAGAAATAGTAAAAAGGAAAGGAAAAACAGGACAATAAATAAGCTGGTGGCTGGGTTGCACAAGAAACAGGAAGAGAGAGGAAGTACTAAAAGAGGCAGTGAAGGGAAGCAGGAGAAAGAAAGAAGTAGCTAGGAAACAGTTAAACTTCAGTCCAGAAAAATAAACTAAGGAATAGACCAGTCCAGAAGGAAGACTAGGGAAAATGAAGGAAGAGGGTCAAGAGAAGAAGAAGCAGAAAGTACTTTTGAAAATAAAAAGGTCTAGAATAGTTTAAATTTAATTGTAAGTTGTAGTATATGAAATGCATTAAGAATATAGATTGTAAAGCCGAAAGGCGATACCAATAGTATGTATTGTAATAGTATAAATGTTGCCAGTTGAAAATTTGGCACACTTTTTTTATCCTCGATGTAAAAATTACTACGAGAAATCGTATATCAGTATATCAGGCTGTAAAGCGTTGAAATTTTATTTTTTAGGAGTACTAACTAAGTTTAAGGGATAAAATATTGTAAGAAATAAGTATTAAATTAAAAAATATACAAAAATAATGCAAAAGAGTTTATTGTTTATAAAAAAAACCAATAAATATATTATATAAAATGATAGAAAATACGAATAAGCGCCCTTCACAAGTATTTGCAAGGACAGCTGTTTCAAACCAGTTGTGGATCCACACTCGAGAACCGAAATGTGCAGCTAACAAATTCATTCGATACACGATCAAAACCGCAAAAAAAAAACAGAATAAGATTACGCTCACAAGGCAAAACTTGTGACAAATGATGGTATCATTACAAATTTGGGGACAAAACAACCAAATTGTCTCAACTTGCAGTTACAAAAAATCAACAGGAACACAACCAGGACAGGCGCTGACGGCAGCCAGCGATTTGGACCAACGGTCACGTCGCCTATTTGTAATAGATACACACAGAGCAACAATTTTTAGTAGATTCTGGAGCGAATATATAAGTCGTACCACCCAGAACTCAAGACTTATCTAATAAATCAGCAAGGGATTTATTCGCAGCAAATGGCTCACAAATTCACACGAAGGGGAAAACTACTCAAAATCAAAATTGGATTTAGAAGAGATTTCACTTGGCCTTTTGTGATAGATCAAGTGCAAACTCCGGTTATAAGTGCAGATATTTTTAATAATTTTGGTTTACTTGTAGATTTACAACGCCACTGTGGTACCTAAAGACATTCCAAAGACTGCAGTAATTACACCTTTTGGATGATTCGAATTCGTTAATTTAGTTTTAATCTACGTTATGGTGCACATTCATTTTAGAGATTTATGGAAATATTTGGAAAACATACTAATAGCGTCAGATCATGAAGTGCAACCCAAAAATCACATTGACTAAGTGTTAAACGTATTAAACAAATATGGACTAGAAATAAATTTATCAAAATCTGTTTTTAGCGTTCAATGTGTCGATTTTTTGGGATTTACCGTGAAAGCAAAAGGCATGCAACCATACAAGGTACAAGCAGTGTAAAACTACCCTCAACCAACTACAGCAAAGGAACTAAGAACTTTTAATAAAATGATAAACTTTTATAGACAATTTCTACCTAACTCTGCACAAAAAACATATTTTATTCACTACTATCGCTACCAATGGTAACAAATAGAATGATAGGACGCCACTCAACTGGACAGCTGATCACATAAATATTTTTAACCAGTTAAAAAAGGCTTTAGCAGAGACAGCACTCCTCGCGCACCCACTTCCTGATGCACCGTTAGCACTCATAGTGAACGCTTCGGATATTTCTGTAGGGGGACACTTCACTAAAACCTTTAGCTTTCTTTTCAAAGAAACTCACACCAACTGAACAAAAATACAGCACCTCTTATAGAGATTGATTGACTGCATATAAAGCTGTAAAAGTCTTTCGATTTATGCTGAAAAGACAATTTACAATCTAAACGGATTACAAACCATTGACATTTGCGTATCGTCAAAAACCGGAAAAAGCATCATTAAGACAGCTTCATCATTTGGATTTTATTGGTCAGTTTACCACAGACATAAAATTCATTCCTGGTAAAGAAAATGTAGTAGTAGATACGTGTTCAAGAATTTCACTCATAGCACTAACAGCCATCACTCAAGAAGAACTGGCTGAAGCTCAAAATCAAGATGAAGAGTTGAAAATGCTACTAGATAAGCCTTAGTCATTAAAACTACAGAGAATTATAAAGAACCGATCAGTATCACAAATACTTCGACTAGCCACGTTTGCCTATATGTGCCACGAACGTTCAGGGAAAACATTTTCAATAGTTTTTACACAATGGCACTAAAGACAATCCAGGCATTAAAGCTACTGTAAAATTAATTAAAAGAAGATACGTATGTCCCAGTCTCAACAAGGATGTCACACAAAGGGCACGAACATGTACACCATGGCAACGTGTAAAAGTCAACAAGCACATCACCAGCCCACTAGCACCATTCTCAGAGGTACAGCATCGGTTCCAGCATATTAACCTGGACATTGTTAATCCTCTACCATTATCAAAAGGATATACTCACTTCGTCACTATGATAGATCAATTTTTGATACTACCTGAAGCAGTTCTAGTCAATGACACTACAGCAGAAACTACTGCAAGAGCCGTGATGTCAACATGGATAAGTCGTTTTGGCATTCTAACTCGTATTACAACGTAGAGAGGTTCACAATTCGAATCCGCATTTTTTCGACATCTTACTCACCTACTCGGTATTCATCACATTAAAACTACGGCTTACCATCCTGCAGAAAACGGAAATAATGAGAGATGGCACTGTGACCTGAAGTGTGGACTAAACACAGCTAACCAACAATTGGGTACCTCAACTACCACTGGTACTACTCGGACTTCGTTTCATGGTCGTTCCAGAATTTGACACAAGTCCAGCTAAAGTGGCGTATGATGAAGTGAGCAGCACAGAACTTTTCTATTTAAACTACGTAAAGCATTGAGATTGATTAGACATATGATCGCAAAACATCATGCAAAACCAAAAACATTCATCCACAAAGACTTGCACACAAAAACTCACGTTTTCGTTGGACACTATGCAGTACGTAAAACCTTACAACTTACTTATGATGGTCCATTTAAAGAAATTAATAGAGCAGCTAGGTATTATATGATACACACTGTTCTCTGTTCTATGGTGCAAACTGTGGTTTACGCACCATATCTATACAGACTAAAACCAACCTGCATACTTTAACCTCCACTGACCCCGGTGATAAATCAGGACTCATTACCTGCGCAACCTAAAGGACCAGTGCCACAATCAACATCAAGAGAAGAACAGCAACAGCAACCTGAAAGGAAAAATAAAAAAACAAAACAAAAAATAGTTATACCTTGTTATAAATAAAAATAACACGTTAATACATTAATGCAAATTATCACAAACTACATTATTATAATCGTTTGTTTCTCTTGTCAAATTCCTTGTTAAAGTATTAAATATGCTAAATAAAAAATATTAAAACATAATTCGTATTTGTAAATATACTTACATAATATTAAAAAAAATTATAGGCAATTATTTAATTCGCTAGACCACTTTTTTTAAACTTGTACAAAAATTACTGCATTTACATATGTTTTATGTTCAATTTCATTCAATATTTGAAAAAGGATTAGATTTCTATATAGAATTGTATAGATTTCTACCGAGTCCGATGTCGGATCAGTGTTAAGAGGGTTTTACGCGATCAGTTCTGATTCCGATACCGATTCCGATTACACATAAGATCCCTGTCTGTCTTGTTGTTCCGAGCTGCGATGTCAAAGAGTACTCGTATTTGACATTAAGTGTACGGTGTAAATATGGATGACTACTCTCTAATTGCACTAGGTATAGCTTTGATGCTAAATAAGTCAAGAAGTAAATGGATGAAATCTAGGTATTATAAGAGAATCTTTATCACATATGAATTTATTGAAAGAAATAAGGTTAAAACCGTGCGACTGACTTAATTTTTTTAAAATAATTATTTCGGTTATCTTTTTGTCTTGAAAGTTATAAAGATGCTTCTTGATATGTTTAATGGTATTTGTTCTAAACTCAAAACTCTTTTAAGAATAAATGAGGAGCTTTATCTGGAATTATTAAGACTTGTGACTCATTCAATACAAAAAAGGACACTAACAACCAGGAGGGAATGAATTCTAATGAAAGATTATGGGTAAGGTTATGTAGTTTTTTCTCATAGTAACATAGTAAATTTTAGTTTTGTATTAATATTATAGCATCAGTACGCCTAATTATACCATCAACTGAAATAAATTTGTCAAAGTAGGCACAGAAATCTATTTTGTTTATATCCAAGAAAGTATATACTAAATTATAGACTTTCATTCCCATATATTTGATATTTCTGGTTTTTGGTTCCGGCGCCCAATCTCACTAGAAATTGGCAGTTTTCTATAGAGTGTCTTTAATGACCATCTACTAAACTTCAACTTCAACATTCTAACTCTGTTGTGACATTGTTTCAACGTTGCACTTTAACATTACCACATAAATCGCGCCGCTACTAAATTAAATATGTGGTATTATAAGTATTAGCAAAAACTTACAATTAGTGAATCTATACATGTTACAAGTTAACATTTTTTTAATTTAATATTTTTAGATTTTAGATCTCAACCCCAGCCGCCACTAGAAAGAAGGAATACTGATCTTTGTGGAAAATCTGTAAAAAGAAATGGACAAAATACAGAAATAAGATATAAATGAAGGTATGAGAACAATAAACCTAGCACTAAAAGCCTTTTTAATAAAAGAGCTGCAGGAGGAAAACGTAGCCCCGTGTACTGGTGGAATGATAACATGGCCCAGTTAAGAAAGCAATGTCCGAGATGAAAAAGATTATCAACCCGAGAAAACAAGAGCAAAGGCACAGAAAAAAAAAGAGAAAGATTCAGAAATAAATACAATGAAAAAAGAAAGCCCTAAGAAACGCAATTATAGGAGCTATACAAGATGCCTGAAAAAAAAAACTGTCAAAAAGTTGACCAAGATGTTTGTGGCATGGGATACAAAATTGTGTGTAAAAAGTTAAACATGATGCCTCGAATTAAATTAAGTAGCGAGAAGCTAATGGAAACTATCAAGAAGCTGTTTCCACACGAGCGGAAAACAAATGGCCATTCATAGCTATAGAGGAAAGGTGTATACCCTATTTTACGAAAGCAGAACTCTTGGAAGGGACAAAAAGAATTAAAAATGGAAAGTCACCAAATCCGAATCAAATTCCACCTGATATCATCAAAGGGACAATTAGGGAATTCCCGAGAGAATAAATAAAATAAAAACCTATTCTTTGACTTGACTTGATTATTTCGACTACCAACAGCTACAAAATATTACCACAGCACGGACTTACTCAACAAACAACTGACGTTAAAATGCATTTTACGTCATAAAAATGGCCGACTATTTCGCGTCAAAACTACAATTTAAATTTTTAATTGCTATATCTCCGTCAACATTTAGATATTTAATAAAATAGACACGCCAATGCACATTTATTAACATCAATTTCAATCAACAACTGAAAAATCGATCACTAAAAAATGAGGATACAAGCCCATTGTTTCCAGTGTTAACAGTAAATTATTACCTCAAGTTTTATAAACATATTTATTTAGATTTAAAAAACTAACCTTCAAATCTTACATTAAGTAATTTCATGTTTTAAATCATAGAGTTAACAATATTTCTATTTGAAGATGTGTTTCTTACAATGGCATATTTTTTAATTTCTACTACTACTATGAATTTATTATTATCTTCTACGGTTTTACTTTTTATTGCGCTCTTCTCTTTACCAACTTTTACTGCCTCAGCTGCCATTCTTACTATTTGCTCCTGCCTATATATCTTTGTTCTCTATTTCCAATCATCAAACATAATAAGCCATAGCGTCTAAAACAATATTAAAAAATATTTCTATTTTATGGAAACATTTTGATAAATTTTTACTTACAAAATATAGTTTGGAACATTTAAGTATAATAGCATTTAAGGCCGCTAATACACGGGTCGGTAAGGTTTCGATGCAGTAAATACGCGATACATGTCTTAGCACTGTTTTACGGGGTAGTCTCGCACACGGTATCTGTATAAACTGACTAAAGAAATATATTTGTTTTAATAAAATAAAAAATATTTTCAATTTATTCGATATTTGTGACCAACTTTTTATCAAAATTTGAAATTTTTTTTTGATTTGTAAATTAGGTATCAATGTATAATCATACAATCATAATATACAAAATTTCAACTTTCTAGCACAAATTTCACATTCGGCAAAAAGCGCCGCCGGGCCCATAAATAAAATTTTAAAATTTTAATTTTTTTTTTATTAATAATAAACTTAATTATTCTAAAAATCAAAATATGAAGTTTCTCCAAAGTTTCTCACCGGGCCCCCGAATTTTCTCAACCCCCACTTTTTAAATTTTTAAAATTTTAATTTTCGAAAAACGTTGGCATTGAACACCGTAATACACGTGCAAAATTTCACCTTTTACGACTTAAAAGTTATACAGGAAAAAGAGACCACGTCTAAAACTACATGTTTTCAGGAAATTTAAGAAAAATCCGGGGACGCCAAAAGTCTTGTCAAAATTTTTGTCTATAAAATAGGCAATTTTCAAAAACTTTGACGAAGCCGTTTTTGAGCTACCATACAAAATTCATTACCAAACATCGTCATCGATCATAAGAATATAAGATATAAGAAGAGCGCCTACATTTATTGCATACTTATTTCATAAATACGATCTTATTCAAAATCGGTCTGTGAGCTGCTTTGTTCGGCAAGCTCCTTTGAAAATATGTATTCCAATAATGAATATGAATATGCACACACCACAGAATTTAATTCTACGCAGAATTTTTTTTATAGAAACCATATAGTCCAATATCCCAGGACCGGCAGACATCACTTATTTTCTGATGAACAAAATGTGTAAGATTAAGTAGTGTTAGTATGTACAATGATCGTATGCCTATCAGCTAACTTGACCAGGTGGCCATTGTCCAGGTATCAGTTAATCAAGGTTTATGTCTCACTCACTCTCATGCGCACGGATAAAGCCCTCTCGCTCCTACACATAGTGGAAAACAACTAAGTGCAAGAGTCTAGCATTTCATCCACATACGTGCGACATAAACATGCGACATCCAACATTTAAATATTTTCATTCATAAGTTGACATTATTTAGACATGAGTGTACTAATGAGTATGTATGAGTTGTACTTTTAAATTGTACTTACAAATGGACTAGTGCGATTTAAGCATGCGACACTAACAAAACCCCAACTTTTGCTATTTTTAAAAATCCTAGGTAGTATTTTTATGAGACAAATATGTTTCAAAGAGATATCCGTAAATAAAAGTAATTAGGGTTTTGAAGATGGTTTCGAAACAGAAAGGTCAAGCACCTACTCAGTCTCCAGTATAATTTAATTGAGCGTTGACGATTTTTTCTAGTTGTGTTTGGTAAATAAATAAAAATAATTGAAAATAGTGCTTAAATGGATAAATGAAATAGACCTGAACAACAGACTCAGTTTGACAAGGGTAATCACGAGTTAGCAGAGATCTTGTTAAATAATTGAGTTTTATTTTTTGTAAATATTTTTTTTTTGTGAAACAAGTTAAAGGAATTCGTTCGAAATAACAAAGCTTCTGACGTATTAAATAGTATATACAACTTCTTACAACAAATATTTGAAGTCGCATGTTTAAGTCGCACGTATGTGTACGGTACCTTATCATACCCTTTTAAGCACACCGCCGGGACCCTCTACCCCATTGTTTATAGAAGCTACTTAATAATTATAAAGAAGATATAAAAATTTAACTTGCCTTGACGACGAAGTACAGGAGTAACGCTTCAGTGGTATCCATGTTAAGGCCTAGTTCAAGTCAATTAAAGTGAAGCTAGTAATAGACTATAGAAGCTGATAGTTGTGTCCCCGCATGAGTGGTAGAAGAGAAGAGCTACGGATAAAGCGTGTGATTTATATGTACTTGTTTGTATTTAGAGAGCCCAGTAAATATTTGATGAAATAGAATGGCTGAAGGTGAAGTTCTAGTCACTCGTACATTTCAATTCTAACGTTTTATAAATTGGAGCAACACAGTTGGAGAATTTTAGTTCAAATTCACCACTTGCCAAGATTTTGTGAAATAAAATCTGATATCTGTAGTATAAGCAAGTTCGTTAACAGTTCAAAACTGGTAAGACAAAAATCGCTTTTAGTTCAGAGTACATTGGAGTATTTTGAGAAGTCGCTAACAGCGGTTTTTTTCGTGTCGAGGAATGTTATTGTGGGGGTACCCTGGTGCTTAATATTAATATATGTACCTTAAATTAAATATGCATTTCATCAATCTTCTTTACAACTTTGTAAGTGTAATTTTACAAGAGTCCTATGAAGCCATATCCGTACTAGAACAAAACGAACAAAGCAGTTTGTTTCAATGCAATGTGTAATACCAACAGTGCTGCTGGATCCATCATTAATAAATAAAGTGAACAACACCGTAATATAATGAAATTCTTAGGTTAACAAATAATGTTAAACGAGTAATGTATACTTGTAGTTACACGGATCATGGATTTGGTTAATATATATTTATATATAGATATATACATTTATTATATAAATTTAAAAAATATAGCATTTAATATATAAATATACATCGTACAAAACTTGAATTTTACATAATAATTGAATTTTGTTTATGACATAGTGTATAGATTTAAAACAATATTCAATTGTTTCTGTTACTTAGGTTATGTATGATCTTAAGTAAATGTATTTTTAATAGCAATAGCACTGTATATCCAACGGTTAAAAACGGGTATTCAACATGTCCCTAGTTCCATCTTATTTGCAGCAGCGCAAAACGATTTCTGTTTGGTGTGTATGATTTGAATTCAATTAGATAATTTGTAATTCCATTTCAAACTAATATTCCTCTTTTTTAAATTAAATATTTGACCTTGAAGCGAAAACAGTCGTTGGCGTCCTGTTTAATCTAACTGATGTAGTGCGTCGGGGTGTCAATACTCATATTCACACCTATATAGTGCAAGATACCTGATGGTAGATGTCCTGATGGTATTCTTCATTCGGTCCTGTATTGGGGGGAAATTGGAAACAATAATAAATCATTATTTATTGTGATCAATACTTTTAACAAAAATCAAACATATTTATAGGTAAAATAGTACTAATAATGTTGATCGAACAATAATATCAAATAACTATTGGACTACAGTATTATTCAGACAAGCAATGGACATATGGACAGTGACGTACCTAGAACTTTTACCGCCCGAGACGATCTTCAAATTGACGCACTTTCTATAGGCTCTATAGAATATCTTTATTCTGTATTAAAGTATATGTGAAGAACTTTTTACCATTTGCCTTATTTAAATTAGGCAGTAATAAAGAATGTCGCATAAGTTGATAAACCCATAAATGCAACTTTTGTAAAAATACAAGATTCTTTTGTAAAAGCCACACTTGTGGATGATGCAGGTGCCCCAGACAGTACATATACCTAATTAACCTATAAGTAAGCATGTCAGTATATCGGTATATATATATATATATATGTGGGGTTATTTTTTAAGAGTAATTTTAAGTTAATATAATTAGTTTTAAGAAATAGAAATAAGAAACCTGTAAACTAGGGTAAAGATCTTTGCTAAGAACGGAGTATATTTAAATGTTAAATAAACTGGTGGCAGACCCTAAAGCCGTTCATTGGTACATGCTTAGCAGTTCGCTTACGGTGTCCAGCGCACGCCTGAGAGAACGTAGCATAAGAACTGTTCGCTAACTATGAACGTGATGACACGTCATCAGGGTGTGGTTTATACGTACAAGGAGTCGTAGTCAGAATGGTTTGGTCAGAAAGCAAATGGCGATAGAATTATACTAGGTGTATATGGTCGTTGTTATGTGAATTAAATCCAGTAAAATTTATTACTAGGTGTAATATAATTGTTATTGTAATTAGCGTAAATGTTAGAGTTAGACAGCAAATGTAATGTTAATTACTAGGGTTTATTTTTCATTATAATATCAGTGTGTTGTTAACTATGGACAATTGTAATGGCGTAGTACGGGTGTAACACGCAAAAACATTGAAAGAACTGTATTGTATTTTAATCAAGTGTTATTTTCGTGTGAATTTAATTACGATTAATTCGCTTTATTCAGAAGTAATTGTATAATTTTGTGTAAATATTTTGTTTAAATATTAAATGAACTATCAATATTCAAATCATGTGTTTGCTCGTATAAAAGAAACTATGTTGTTATGTTATACTGCAAATTGATCGTCTCAGCGAATAGTTGTAGAAATTACCTACAAATTGAGGCTTATATGTGGATTGAATAGTTCTAGGCTGCATAAGAGGATCTCAAAAGGTGGTTGTATATTCTAACCTGCAAAGCGAAGTCTGAACCTGGATGGTATTAGATTCAAAAACTACTAAAGTAGACGATAAAAAGTCTACATATATATATATGTGGGGTTATTTTTTAAAAGATTAGTTTTAAGTTAAATTATATTTAGTTTTAAGAAATAGAAATAAGTTATCTGTAATATAGGTTAAGATCTTGGATAAGAACGGGGGTATATTTAAATGATTAAATAAACCAGTGACAGACAGTATAGCCGTTCACAGAAAGATACTTACCAGTTCGCTTACAGCAAACAGCCGAACGGCGTATGCTTATGAGTCATCAAAGGCGTTGTCTCATGAACACGTACGACGTGTCGTGTGCAAAAGTGGAGAAGTAAAAAAATGGCGATAGAAGAATGCTAATTGCATTTGGTTGTTATTTTTGTATATTAAAATCATAGTTTAAATTAATTACTAGATGTAATATAATTGATATTGTGATTATCGGAAACAATAGAGTTAGACAGCAAATTTAATGTTTAGTACTAAGGTGTATTTTCATTGAGAATATTGTGTTGTTAACTATAGACAATTGTACTACGTATTACGGGTGTAATGTAAAAACATTGTAAAGAACTATATTGTATTTAATCTAGTGTATTTTGTTGTGAATATAATTAAGATTGATTAACTTTATGTAGATGTAATATTGTGACTTTGATAAGTGATTAAACTATTAATAGCCAAATTATGTGTTTACTCGTTTAAAAGAAACTATATTGTTGTATTGTACATCAACCTTAGGCTGATGTTAATTGTAACTTATAATTGTGGAAATTACATACAAATTAGGATCTCAACAGATGAGTAGAGATATAACCTACAAATTGTGAGCTTTCAACAAGGATTGATTAGTTCTAGGCTGCATAATAGAATCTCAACACGTGGTTGTAAATTCTAACCTGCAAAGCGGAGTCTGTACCGGGATGGTAATAGATTCAAAAACTACTAATGTAGACGATAAAAAGTCTACAAATTGGGGGCTCAGAACCGGGATAAGGGCGAAACCAAGTATATTTAGTCAAAAATATATTTAACCTTAGAACCAGACTAATTGATCGAACCGGGATAAGGCAAAACCAAGTATATTTAGTCAAAAATATATATAACCTTAGAACCAGACTTATTGATCAACGGGATAAGGTAAAACCAAGTATATTTAGTCAAAAATATATTTAACCTTAGATCCAGACTTATTGATCAGCGGAATCAAGAGGAAAACTGAAAATTATAACCATGACACAAGAATTAGACAATTTGTCAGTGGCAGAGCTACGGCAAGAACTCAATTTTGTTGGACTTAGTCAACGTGGGAATCGTGCAGAATTGTTGTCAAGAATGAACTCATTTAATAGCCGTGTCGGTGAACAGAATAGGTCTGTAAACAATGAAACAGTCAATAAAACTAATTATACATTTTTAGATTTAGAATTGGCTTTACCTAAATATGATGGGCTTAAAAATGTCAGATTGTGGATTAAACAATTTGATGATTTCTGCGACCAGGCAGAAATAGATGCAAAATACAGATATTTGTATGCCAGGAGATTGTTGACTGATACAGCAAAACAATTTGTTAATTTTGAAACCAGGATAATAAATTGGGATACATTTAAATCGTATTTGATTGATGAATTCGATACGAGTTTGATTAGCGCACAGGTTCACAAAATGCTTCAACAAAGGGTAAAGAAGCCAGGGGAAAGTATCCGTCAATATGTGTATGATATTTTAGATATAGCTAGACAAGCAGACGTCGAAGAAGCAGCTATTATGGATTATATCATAGCAGGAATTCGCGACAGTGCAGTTAATAAAGTAATACTTTATGGAGCTGAGAATATTGGACAACTTAGACGTAAGCTGGAACAATATGAAAAAATGAAAATGGATACCCAGGACTATGATAGGAGATCTAGGCCAGGTACAAAAACTAAAATCGAGACAACAGGTGAGAAGATTAAATGTTTTAATTGTGGTTCGATATCACACTCATCTAAAGTGTGTCCTGATAAAGACAAGGGTTATAAATGTTTTAATTGTGGTAATTATGGACATGTTAGCCGAAACTGTAATACTAAAATAAAAACTGGTAAAGCGGAACATAATGTTATGAAAGTTGAAATGATAAAATCAATTTGTGTTAATAACAGGAGTAATGTAAATGCTTTAATAGACACTGGCAGTGATTTGTCAGCAGTGCGGGAAGATTATTTTAAAACATTAAAGAATGTTAAATTATATGACTCTGAAATAACAATACGTGGTTTATCAAACTCAAGAGTAAATTCTATAGGTAGAATTGAATTGGACATTGAAATTGATTCAGAACCTTACGTGGGTTATTTTGAAGTGTTGCCATCTCATGCAATGCATATGAACATGGTGATAGGATTGGACATTATAGCTAAAGCTAAAGTAGTTATTGATAAAACCGGGGTTAAATTTCATAAACTTTATAGCGATAAAAAATGTAGATGAAAGTGAGGTTAAACAATTAATGACATTGAAAATAGACTATGGTGATAAAGAAAGTGAATTAGATTTATCTCATATAAACGATAAAATTGTTATTAATAAAATACCCGAGTCAGTGGACAATGACAAACGAAAAGAGTTACGCAACTCTAAAAGTGAAAAGACAATTATATTGAAAATTGATACTTCTATATTTTCTAGATCGCTTAAACTACCACCTGCAGATCGACTAGTTGTTGCGGAGCAGATGGGTGAAGGGTTAGAAAAGGATATCATACAGGCAGCTCAGGAAATGAATGACCTAGGTTGTGCAGTGAAACAAGACATTGTTCGTCTATCTAAGGGTAAGGTAAACGCAGTCAAGCATTTTCCGAAGCCGAAGATGAGGAAACAAGGCATTGTTCGTCCCTCTAAGGATAAGGTAATAGCAGTTAAGCATTTTCTAAAGCCGAAGAAGACGCAACAAGCAAAGAATTATACAAGGAAGTGTATAACAGAAAATGAATTGAAGATTGGGGTTAAAATGAAAACCAATCAAGACACTGTTCGTTCCTCGAAGGATAAGGATGAAGCCGTTAAGCATTTTCCGAAGCCAAAGGAGAGGGTACAAGCAGAAGAAATACACAATGAGTTTGTAGAAAAACGCAAGAAGCTGAGAGAAGAGGATAAAGGAATTATTCTAAAAGTTCAGCAAGAAAACAGAATTAGCTACGGTAGAAAATGTAAGACAACAAGCAAAAAGTATAAACATATTCTCGTTAAAGTAAATGCTTTTACAAAGTTTGTTTGGTTGTTACCTACTAAAGCAACAGGAGCTAAAGTTAAAGCTAAAACCAAAGGACCATACAAGATAACGAAAATTAAAGGAAATGATCGTTATGACGTGGAGGAAGCAGGAGAGTATGAAGGGCCAGACAGGACTTCTACATCTGCAGACAAGATGACATCAAGGGCAAGAATGATGTAGCAACTGAGGACAGTTACTAGTCAGGAAGGGCCGAGATGTGGGGTTATTTTTTAAAAGATTAGTTTTAAGTTAAATTATATTTAGTTTTAAGAAATAAAAATAAGTTATCTGTAATATAGGTTAAGATCTTGGATAAGAACGGGGGTATATTTAAATGATTAAATAAACCAGTGACAGACAGTATAGCCGTTCACAGAAAGATACTTACCAGTTCGCTTACAGCAAACAGCCGAACGGCGTATGCTTATGAGTCATCAAAGGCGTTGTCTCATGAACACGTACGACGTGTCGTGTGCAAAAGTGGAGAAGTAAAAAAATGGCGATAGAAGAATGCTAGTTGCATTTGGTTGTTATTTTTGTGTATTAAAATCATAGTTTAAATTAATTACTAGGTGTAATATAATTGATATTGTGATTATCGGAAACAATAGAGTTAGACAGCAAATTTAATGTTTAGTACTAAGGTGTATTTTCATTGAGAATATTGTGTTGTTAACTATGGACAATTGTACTACGTATTACGGGTGTAATGTAAAAACATTGTTTTTATTTTTTTTTTTTTTATTTAACGTCGGCCTATTTCCGATGCTGAGTCCTATCACCGACGACCTCCTTCAATGTTGGCAGTATTTATAGTGTCGTGGCCTCATATATGTGGGCTACACCACTGCTTAATAACTGTACGATTATGTATGACCATAATCAATATAAGTTCATAATAACCAAACCCAGAAAATATATATCTGGTCCGGGGATCGAACCCGAAGACACAGCAGTCGGCGTCAAGCATCAATGCTCTCGCCCACTGTGTCGTCTAAAAACATTGTAAAGAACTATATTGTATTTAATCTAGTGTATTTTGTTGTGAATATAATTAAGATTGATTAACTTTATGTAGATGTAATATTGTGACTTTGATAAGTGATTAAACTATTAATAGCTAAATTATGTGTTTACTCGTTTAAAAGAAACTATATTGTTGTATTGTACATTAACTTTAGACTTATGTTAATTGTAACTTATAATTGTGGAAAGTACCTACAAATTAGGATCTCAACAGATGGTTAGAGATATAACCTACAAATTGTGAGCTATCAACAAGGATTGATTAGTTCTAGGCTGCATAATAGAATCTCAACACGTGGTTGTAAATTCTAACCTGCAAAGCGGAGTCTGTACCGGGATGGTAATAGATTCAAAAACTACTAATGTAGGTAATTAAAAAAGTCTACATATATATATATATATATATATATATATATATATATATATACATCTTGAAACATTGTCGCATCCGCGTACGAAACCGCCTTTATTGCGTCTACCAGAAATACTATAGATATACTGAAACTTGGGCATATATATTACTCTCTATGTTTCCAGCGTCACGTTCCACTATTTCGCTTGTTTCTACGTTGATATTTAGATATTCAATTTCTCAGGCAGCCACGCACATTACTTTCATGTTCATAATATTGCTGCATCTAGTTGTATATTTTTTTATGTCCACCATACATTTTTACGTCCGTATTAACAATACTGCATCCGTGCAACGTTGCCAGGTTTTTGGTGTTCATTCGTTGAATACGATTTGCTTTATTAGAATAAAATATATATTGAAAATACAGTTTTATAAAAATGTCTTTTAAAATTTATTTGAACAAATACATGAAATATAGGTATATGAAAAACAAAAAGTGCAATTAACAATAGGATAAATATTCATAAAAAGTAATAAAAATTTAAAATATAAGTAATTAATATTATAGGTAAAATATAAACACAAAAGTCTGAAGACTGTTGTTTAACGTTTCAATTCATATTTAAATAATTTTCTTTTTATATTCATTTTGGATAAAAACTTTAATTTTAAGCCAATTTTTATTTTTAAATATGTCTGGATAACGCTTAATTAGCTCTTCACATTCTCCCCTTTTAGGGGGTTTCATTTGTTGTATATGGTTTTTAAAAAATAATTTAACTGTTTGTTTTTGTTTACTTGTCCAAGGAACAAGGTGCCGCTTTTTTTGTATTTTATTTTTACTTCCATCGATAGTTTTGATAGTTATTGTATCTGTATCTAGAGATGTAGCACTGGTATCTTTATCTAATGGATAACTATCTTTATTATCGATTGTCTCGGCTTCGTCATCTTCAACATATTCTTCTTCCAACAAATTTTTTTCCATGTCAATATTAATATCATCTAACATTTTTCCTTTATATTTACCAGCATCTCCATTTTCCATTAATAAAAGTATTTTTGATATTTTAGCCGTTTGATAAATATCATCAGGTAGACGGTATGAGTTTTTATGGACACCCGGTGTATGACCCATAAAAGTTGCCAGTTGTTCTAATTAGTTTTCCGTCATGTTGAAAACTTGGCTTAGTGTCGCTAAATGTTTTCTCAGACGAGTAGCGGTAATGGCAAACGGATCTTTAGCTCCACATGCAACAGCATGCCTTTGTAGCACTTTGTACCCAGTTATGGGAGTATTTGTATTAGGATTACCAAATAAATAACTGTTATTTTCTGATATAAAATTAGACCTTAGTTTCAGCAATAAGTTTATATGCTCCTGGATATCTTCACTGAATAATACGGGAACACCTCTACCTCTTTTGCCTCTTATTACTACTCTCTTTAATTTTTGTAGTAGAATCTTTTCTGTGCAGGAAATCGTGTCATTAAATTCCTCGTAACTTTTTTTCTCATTATTTGATGACAGGAATGTATGCAGC
The DNA here is from genome assembly GCA_963678705.1 of Panorpa germanica. Classification (NCBI taxonomy): domain Eukaryota; kingdom Metazoa; phylum Arthropoda; class Insecta; order Mecoptera; family Panorpidae; genus Panorpa; species Panorpa germanica. The sequence goes on from OY783210.1 coordinate 4,786,037, forward strand.
TGCATTCTTTGAAGTTCACCAGGCCGCTTCCGATTCAGTAAAATAACCCGGCAATAAATGGACTCTAACAAAGTACAATATGCTTGAACATTATTTTCATCTTTTGTTAATATGGCAAGGGAATTATCTGCTATTTTTAATAAATATTGTCTAAACAGTTTTAAATCACTAGCTAATGGCACTATCGTAACTTTATTCCATTTGTTTAGATCAAGATTACTTGCTGCTTGAGCTGAAATTTCAAATCTCCAGTTAGCTGTGAGCAAATGACTCATTGTTTTTAAATCGGCTTCGGCCTCAGCTGACGAAATAGTCCCGTAATTAATTATTTTTTTTAAAACATATGTAATACCAATATCGCAGCACTGCTTTAAAGATGTTGCAATATTCATAGCAAATGTAGGAGAGCCAAAAGTATCCTTTTCGGCATCATAGTTAGCTACTGCTTTACAAGCCTGAACTAAGAGATCAAAATTTTTTGGTTGTAAGACATGGAATAAGTTTTGTACCGTGGGATCAAGTTTTTTAATTTCAATGAATAGCCGTTCAAGTTCTCTCATTTTACGTGAAGTTACATTAATAAAATGTTTTTCTCTGTGAATTTTCAAATATCGTGCTCCAAAAGCACATATTAGGATATCCTTTTTGACAACTAACGATATTTTATCATTTCTCATTGTAAGGAAAACCTCTTCTCTCAATCTTTGATCGACTTTTATAAATCCATACAGTTTACATGAATTTTCTTTACTTAAATTTTTCCCACATTTTTTTCTGTGACGATAAAGCAACTTACTTGAAAAAAATCCAAGACAATTTTCACAGGGTATAAGAGACTGCCCCGGCAATAATGACTCTCTAACAGGTTTAATCCCTATATTATCATTTTTCAAATAATTTCCTTTTCTTCTCAATATAGTAATCAAATCTTTTCTCTCTTTGCTATTTATTGGTTTTGAAAATATTTCCACAACATCAATTTCAAGTGGATGATTTCTTCGTATATGTCGTGCAAAGTTTTGAACCTCTTCTTCACAAAAATAACAAAAGTCTGGCTTTCTTTTATAAGTGTTTTTCTTCTGAGAGGCTCCTGTTTTAGTAGTTAGAATATTTTCCAGATTTATGGGCTCAGGTTGGTTATCACTTGCATGGTATATTGGGGATATATGTGAAGGACTCACAGGACTTACTGGTTTTTGTATTTCCTCTTCATAATTTGCTACATAAGTATCCTAAAAATATTACGGACATAATTTTATTAGTGTTTAGTAAAAATCTCATGTCTTTTAAAAAGGCATATGAATCAAACTGCTCAACAAATTTAAAAGAATAATATATATGAAGCATTTACAATATTTTCTGCTTCCTGTTCTATCTCTTCATCACTCGGTACGTAAAGTGAGTCTTCATCAGAAGCTGGAAATGGCTCTTCCTCAGAGGATGTTAAACAATCATTTTCCTAAAAATTTTCCATTGTTAAAAATGTATGAATTATATTAAAGAAAAATATCTCATAAAAGGAATTTATTATTAATATTATATATTATAATAGAAAGTTATGTATTATTAAGATTACCAAATTAAAGAGGTCTGTCATATTTAATATTACTCACGTCTCTTAGTAATTCGTTTTGCTTTAATCCTTGTCCGTTAATATTTTGCAAATTTTGGGAAGCCTTTACAATATTACAATTGTAACTATTAACTGTATTAATAGTTACTGGAGCCGTTTGCTTATTTTCCTTTGGAATGTTTGTTTGGAATGCGTCTTGAAAACATTTGCCACAAGAATTTATTTCTGTTCCCTTTTCTGAAATAAATATAACGTAATAACTTCCACACTTATTAAGGAAAAAATATTATAATATTAACATTTTTTCTTATAGAAAAAATAAAAGTTTCATAATTTTTTCAATAAGTAAGTATGTATTTAGAAATATAGAATAATTGATACTTTTGTTAATAGTACTATATAGTCTAGTGGGTAAAACACATGCATCTGACCCAATGTCCACGGGCGTACGCTGCAAACGTTTGCGTTTAATAATTCTGTCGATGTTATGGGCCCAGAAACACCTACACTTTACCCATATCAGGTCAGTACACTTCCGGATGTTGTTGATATCTTCCTTTTTAAGGGCGTTTTCTACCCGAAAGAGATTAGTACATGTGCACACCTTAGTTCGGATCACCGTGCTGTGATACTTCAGTTTGATTGTCACGTCAAGCTCCAGAAAAACAAGTGTCAAAGAAATCCTCGTATTTCTAATATTGACACTAACACTTTCCGCCATCTGTTGAACGAATCCATTACTACTGCGAATCCAGTAATGATCAAAACCCTGGACATTGAGGATAATATTTTATCTCTCAATGACAAAATGAATATGGCTATAAAACGCAGTATTTTGCCATATCAGGTTCGTTCACAGTCACTACCACCGCACATTGTACAGACTATACACCTGATGAGAAGAACTCGCGCCTTATGGCAGAGTAGACGGCGATCTTCGGATAAAACTGTCTACGAACGCCTGCGACGTCTCGTCAGGACACAAATACGTAATCACAAAAACTTGGAATGGCAAACAAAATTAGAAGTCGCGAATAGTAGCAATGATTTCGAAAACCTCCATAAATTACCGAAAGAATTATTTCCAGCGTTTCGTTCAATACAGGAGATTCGAACACCAAATGGTATTTGTTTTTCCGCACGTAGTAAAGCGGATGCGATCGCTAGTCACTTAGCTACAGGATTTAAAGATCATGAGGATGTTCAAGATCCTGTTTTTACTTCAAGGGTAAATGAATGGTATGAGGCAGAATTTCCTAGTATGGGCGGTAGCGATACGTTTTTATTAGGGCATACAACCAGTAAACATATTCAATCATTGATTCAGGATAGCAAGAATGGGAAATCTGCTGGCATTGACGATATTCAAATCGAATTTTTCAAAATTCTCGACCGGAAACCAATCGCGTTGCTGACGAACATAGTCAATAAGTGCCTTCTTTTCAAACACTTCCCAGCACGATGGAAACACGCAGTAGTTGTACCTGTTAGAAAAGGCACGAAAGATCCAAAACTTTTGAGTAGTTACCGGCCAATTTCACTATTACCCGCTATCTCCAAGGTGATGGAGAGAGTTATCAACGAACGTCTTACATTATACTTGACAAGACACAACATTTTGTCTAATGACCAATTTGGTTTTAGACAAAAACACAATACCACACACGCAACTTTGCGTGTCACCGAATACGTAGCAAAAGCGCTCAATGCAAGGGAACACTGTGCAGGTGCTTTCTTGGATGTTCAGGGAGCTTTCGATACTGTATGGCACCGTGGGTTGCTGTATAAGATGTACTTATTGAAGTTCCCATCCACTTTTATAAAGTTTATAGATTCCTACATTAGCAACAGGACATTTACAGTCAGAGTAGAGAAGGATTACTCCAGCACATACAAGATATGTGCTGGCGTGCCACAGGGCAGTATCCTCTCTCCAATACTCTACAACATCTATATCTCGGACCTCCCGGATCTGGGTAGAACCATCTGTAGGACCACGTATGCCGACGATCAATCCTACATATCTAGATCCAAAGATCTGCAACTTGCCGTTATTTACTTACAAAATGCGTTACATCGAGTCACCAGTTTCTGTACAAAATGGCGCATTAAAATTAATGCGTCAAAAACACAATGTATACTTTTCACTAGATCCAGGAAACTGACGCACCTTGCTAACGTTACAATATCACGTACAGGTTGCGAATGGCTCCCTAGGATACTTTACTTAGGTACTTTGTTTACACGCTCTCTCAATTTCAATCCTGAGATTGAGAGTCGTGTAAACAAAGCAAACCAACGTATAGCTATCCTACGACCGCTACTGCACGCAAATTCAAAATTGAGCATACCGAACCGACTATTGATTTATAAGACATACATTAGGCCACTGTTACTCTTCGATTCGTTGATATGGGGTCAATCGCCGAACTTTGAACACCTTGAAACCGTGCAAAATAAACTTTTACGCTGCATTGCGGGATGTGGTTGGTACATCCGCAATGTACGCATCAGACACGAATTACACATTTCTACACTGGCAGGTGTTACACATGCAAAGGCAATTTCCTTTTACAGATCTCTTCCAGCCAGCACGAACCCCCTGATACGAGAACTTGGATCCTACCAGGCAAGTGATTATACATTAGTCAAGATGCCGCGTTCAATTATAGAACGCCCTACTGTTCCCGCCGACGTATCGATAGTCTTAAACTATTAGGAAAAAATCAATGACGATAAATTTATAATAGTTCTTCTGGACTATTATAAGTTGGTCAGATTATTTCGACATTGGTGCATACTGACTGTAACTGGATTTTCTATATCCACCTATTTCGTCTCACGCTGTATTGGACATATAGCAAAGTTACGTTTTATAACTTTAGTCTGTGTACTTTTAACCATTTTACATATAAATCACTTGTCAAAATTATGTCACTGCAAATATTATGATATACTTCAAATTGTACACGTAAGGTGTACAATTGGTTGCATATCTGATATTTGCAAGGCGTTTTTCAAATATTGTTTATAAACAACCCCTAATCAGACTTCTTAGCTTTATTATTATTGCTATATTATCGTGAAATGTCCGTCCGGTCCAAAGGATGGCGTTAAATTGTTTTAAGCAGGTATGTCAACTAATTTTCTAATTCTTTTCCATGTTATTTTCAAAAGTTTACTATCGCAGGTTATGGAGGGCGTATCCTTCCGGCACTGCATCTATTACATAAAATGGGCTTAACTTCTTTGGCAGGGTAGGGGCTCTAAATGATGATCCCCCCGGGGGGGGCAAGTTTTCTGATAGTTCCCCTCTCTAGTGGGTAAAACACATGCATCTGACCCAAGAGGACTAGCGTTCGAGCCTTCGAAGAGGAATTTTTTTTAAATATTTTTTTTTGTAAAAAAGCATTTATTTCCATATCCCATTTCTTACGAGGTACTTTTTTAATATAAAAAAAATTCTTTTTAAGTAACCAATAGCTTTAAAACACATTATCTAAAAAAAAGTAGTATTTGGCGCTAAAATAAAATACGTAATTTTTTTTGATTAATTATTATTATTAATTTTAATTTTGATGTAGTAATAATACAATTAAACAATTGAACATTATAATAAAAATAAAATAAATACTATAATTATAGTATTTATTAACTAAGAAAATTTTGGCGCCAACATGATTACACATATTTCACAAACATATTTTTACAAACATAATATGATAAATTAAATACTATAAATAACTTACCTGGAATATTTTGATTAATACTTGATAGTATTTTGTAAGCTCTGGAAGCAGGATTCATATTTAACTGTTATACACTTAATATATTTAAAAAACACCACTGTACTGTGAAACTGTATATCAAATAATGATAATAAAAACTCGTTCTGAGAACTACTGTTCAGAGATCTACTGTTCTCGATATGACTCATCGTCATACACATACACTCATACACACATACACTCATACATCAACAGCCATGCATCTGTGAATATGCGAGGATGCCGATACCATGGACGCGATATTATTCATATTATACATAATTACAAAGGCGCTGTATATTGATCAAGCGGAATTTGTCTGAACTAAGAATGAATATTATCCATTCATCCAAATCAATTATCAGCTCCGCTGTTTTTTTACATTTACTGGTATATCTACTTCATTTCAAATATTTTCCGACTTAAACAGATAGTTGCAAATAGCCAACTAAATACACTATCAGATAGGTATAGAGAGAATTTGGTAAAATATGTTTAAGAGTAGTAAACTTATGAAGTAAATTGGTTTACATTACTGCGTCCGATATTCGGACCCCATAATTCAGCGGTCGCAACAATTGATGAAAATGGTCAATTGATGGACGCTACAATGATAGAATGATGTATATATATATATATATATAGATATATATATATATATATATATATATATATATATATATATATATATATGTGGAGTGACAATAATCCTATCCTTGTTGACGTTTCCAATTGTGGGTGTACCTTACACCTTAGTGGGTGTTAGACAGATTACCAGCTGTGGTTTTAGCTGTTTTGATCTTATTTCAATCCTTAAGTTGAGCCCCCATTACAATTTAGCTTATTAAAAATAAGGTTAACACATAACTTTTGTTTATTAATAGTTCATTTAATTATTTCTCAAAGAAAAACAGTTATATTACAAAAATGTTAATATATCAAAATAGTTCATAATAATATTATCACTAGATTATATGCAATGCTTAGGTTTGAAGACCTTTCAATGATTGCATATCACAAAGTAATGCGTAGTATAAATAGTACATAGTTCTCATTCACAACGTTTATAATGATAAAAATAACCTAACATTTAACACTATACTTTTATGCACAAACTACACTATTTACGTCTAAACAATAACTAATATTACACCTAGCAATATAGTTAAACTGATTATAATTCTCAATGCCATTAACAACTAGTACTATACACACTATGTAAATCTACGTATCAGCCATTTTTTAACAATCACTCCGTTGACCATGCATTATTGCATGTCAGCAAGCGACTTGTGTCAAGTGAACGGGGTTCACAATTCATTTCCAAAGCAGAGCTAGTAACATTTGAATATAACTTAATATTAGCAATGTTCCTAACCTATTTTATAGAGTTCCTTACTATATAATTACTATTTCTTACAAACTAATTATATTTAATCCTAAATTATATCCCACATTCGGCCTATCCTGACTAGTAACTGTCCTCAGTTGCTGCAATCATCCTGCCCATGGTTTCATCATATCTGCTGATGTAGAAGTCCTTATTGGTCCTTCACAATCTCCTGCTTTCTCCACGTCATAACGATCATTTCCTTTAATTTTCGTTATTTTGTATGGTCCTTAAAATTAAGCTTTAACTTTAGCTCCTGTTGCAAATTATGTACGTTGTATAGCCACTGAACTGTTCAGTGTATACTTTCTTGGTGCTTTACATTTTCTATTGTAGCTAGTCCTGTTTTCTTGCTGAAGTTTTAGAATATTACCTTTAGTCTCTTCTCTAAGCTTCTCACGTTTATCTACAAACTCATTTTGTATTTCTTCTGTAATCAAATCTATTATTTTTATGTCTTGTTTGGTTTTTATTTTAACCCCAATCATCAATTCAAATGGTGTCATTTTAATACCTCTTTGATAAGTACTGTTTAGCATTAACTGTAGTTTACTTACATGTAAATACCACTTACTAGGATCTGTTAGGGCTAACTTCGTTAACACAGATACAATAATTCCATTTATTCGTTCCACCTGGCCATTACCCCTTTGTACTCCTGTAGTTATTAACACATGTTCAATGTTTTCTGCAGTACAATAATCTTTGAAATCTGTTGAAGTAAAAGCTGTACCCCTGTCAGAAATTAACCTTCTTGGGTTTCCGAATACTTCTGCTATCACTTTCAATTTCTGTAATACTTCATCAGTGCCTGATGATTTAGTAGGAAACAACCAAACAAATTTTGTAAAAGCATCTACTATAACGAGAATATGTTTATACTTTTTGCTTGTTGTTTGTAAAGGTCCTAAACGATCTATTTGCCATGTGTCTAAAGGTAAACCTACCTTAGGTATAGAGTTTAAGTATCCTTCTACTTTACCTACTTTTCTACTTGCTAGTATACATTCTATGCAATTATCTATACAGTTTTTAATTTTTTCAGCTAAATCATTGATCCAAAATTCTCTGTTAATTATTTCTTGACATTTATGCAATCCACAATGTCCTATGTCGTGTGCTTTACGTATTATTTCTGATTGCATGTTACTTGGTACTACTAACAGCTTTTGATCGTCTTTTAACCTGTATAATAATTCATTTTCTATTATATACTTCCCTGCATAGTTCTTTGCTTGTATCGTCTCTATCTTCTTAATGAAGTAATCATCCTTCAGCTGAGCATTTCGTAATTTCGTTATTACTGATGATTCTATCCAATACATTACTGGATTTCTGCTTAGAGAATCTACATGCCTCATTCTGGAACCTGATCTATGTTCAATGGTATAATTATATTCTTGTAATAATAAAACCCACCTTGCTACTCGTGTTCCTAAATCTTTTTTCTTAAGTGTCATATTAAATGCATTACAATCGGTAATTATCTTACATGGCTGTCCTATTAAATAAACCCTGTATTTCTTAAGAGCTTCTACTATCGCTAGTACCTCTAATTCGTACGAATGATAATTCCGTTCCGCTGCAGTGGTTTTTCTACTCATGTAACTAACTGAATGCATACTGTCATCAATATTGCATTTTTGTAGTAACATAGTGCCATATCCATCCTTGCTAGCATCTGTGTGCAACTCTGTGTATACTCCATATCTAAATATTTTGAGTATAGGGTCTTTTAATAACAAATTTTTAAATTGTTAAATGCACTTACTTGTTCATATTCGAACTTGAAATGACTGTCCTTTTTTAGTAACTCACTCAAAGGTTTTGCTAACTTAGCGAATTGTGGTATAAATTTTCGGAAATAGCCCACCAAACCTAAAAAGCTTTGTACTTGTTTCGTCGTCTTCGGCATCGGAAAATGCTTGACTGCTTTGACTTTATCCTTAGAGGGACAAACAGTACCTTGTTTAATTACATATCCTAAGTAATTTATTTCTTGTGCCAGAAATTGACATTTTTTCCATTTAATTTTTAATCCATGCTCAGAAGCTGTCTGTAACACTAATTCAAAATTATCTAGAGCTTCCTGCAAACTCGTGGCAAGTATCACAATATCATCTAGATACAACACTACTATACCCTTTTGCATTAATTCCCTAAAAATAATATTTACATGTCTCTGAAATACAGCAGGGGAGTTACAAAATCCGAATGGTGCCCTGTTGAATTCATACTGCGCATTTTCTACAACAAACGAGGTATACTTCTTGCAATCCTCACTATTGGTACATGAAAAAAACCGTTCTCCAAATCCAATGTGGTGAATATGCTGCTACCCTGAAGTTTGTCGATTTGTTGTTCAATATTAGGTAGTGGATACCTATCCTTCATTGCTTGTACATTCAAACGACGATAATCACAGCAAATGCGTTTTGTTCCGCCCTTCTTGGAGACCAATACTATCTGACTAGCGTAATCAGAATTACTTGCTCGAATGATATCCTTTTCTAACCAGTCATCCAGCTGTTTTTTAACATCTAGTCGATCTGCAGGTGGTAGTCTACGTGGCCTAGAAAATATGGAAGTATCATCTTTCAATGTAATTGTGATTTAAATTTCAGAGTTGAAATACTCTTTTGGTTTGTAATTGTCCACTAACTCGTGTATTTTATTAACAACATTTTTATCATTTATATGAGATAAGTCTAGTTCACTTTCTTTATCACCATTGTCTATTTTTAATGTCATTAATTGTTTACCTTTACTTTCATTTTCATCTATATCGTTATAAAGTTTATGAAATTTAACACCTGTGTTATCAATAATCACTCTAGCTTTAGCTATAATGTCCAAACCTATCACCATATTCATATGCATCGCCTGTGATGGTAACACTTCAAAATAACTAGCGTAATGTTCTGAATCAATTTCAACGTCCAATCTTATTCTACCTAAAGAATTTACTCGAGAGTTTGACAAACCGCGCATTGTTATAACAGAGTCATATAATTTAACATTCTTTAATGTTTTAAAATAGTCTTCCCGCACTGCTGATAAATCACTACCATTATCTATTAAAGCGTTTACATAACTGCTTTTATTAACACAAATTGATTTTATCATTTCCACTTTCATAACATTATGCTCCAATTTAACAGCTTTTATTTTAGTTTTACAGTTTCGACTAACATGTCCATAATTACCACAAGTAAAACATTTGTAACCCTTGTCTTTATCTGGACACACTTTAGATGAGTGTGATAACGAACCACAATTAAAACATTTAATCTTCTCACCTGTTGTCTCAGTTTTTGTTTTGGTACCTGACCTTGATCTCCTATCATTGTCCTGACTATCCATTTTCATTTTTTCATATTGTTCAAGCTTACGTCTAAGTTGTGCAATATTTTCAGCTCCATACAGTATTACTTTATTAGCTGTACTGTCACGAATACCTGCTATGATATAATCAATAATAGCTGCTTCTTCGACATCTGCTTGTCGAGCTATGTCTAAAATATCATAAACATATTGACGAAAAGTTTCCTCTGGTTTCTTCAACCTTTGTTGAAGCATTTTGTGCACCTGTGCACTATTTAAACTCGTATCGAACTCATCGATCAAATACGATTTAAATGTATCCCAGTTTATTATCCTGGTTTCAAAATTGACAAATTGTTTTGCGGTATCAGTTAACAATCTCCTGGCATACAAATATCTGTAATTTGTATCTATTTCCGCCTGGTCACAGAAATCATCAAATTGTTTGATCCATAATTTGACATTTTTAAGTCCATCATATTTAGGTAAAGCTAATTCTAAATCTAAAAACGTATAATTAGTTTTATTGACTGTTTCATTGTTTACAGACCTGCTATTCTGTTCTCCAACTTTGCTATTATACGAGTTCATTCTCGTTAATAATTTAGCACGATTTCCACGCTGACTTAGTCCAACGAAGCTAAGTTCTTGACGTAATTCTGCTACTGACAAGTTGTTTAATTCCTCCATCTTTGTTATATTTATCACTGCTACAGATTGAAGTGCAATTACTTTAACAAGTAAATTGTACGCACCTGGAAGTTAAGAGTATTCTTGACTGAATAAACTAGGTTTCCTTATCTGTTGGTCAATAGTTCTGGTTCAAAGGTTAAGAATATTCTTGACTGAATAAACTTGGTTTTTCCTTTATCCCGGTTGAGCCCCCAAGTGTAGGGTGACAATAATCCTATCATTGTTGACGTTTCCAATTGTGGGTCTACCTTACACCTTAGTGGGTGTTAGACAGATTACCAGCTGTGGTTTTAGCTGTTTTGATCTTATTTCAATCCTTAAGTTGAGCCCCCATTACAATTTAGCTTATTAAAAATAAAGTTAACAAATAACTTTTGTTTAATAATAGTTTATTTAATTATTTCTCAAAGAAAAACAATTATATTACAAAAATGTTAATATTTCAAAATAGTTCACAATAATATTATCACTAGATTATATGCAATGCTAAGGTTTGAAGACCTTTCAATGATTGCATATCACAAAGTTATGCGTAGTATAAATAGTACATAGTTTTCATTCACAACGTTTATAATGATAAAAATAACCTAACATTTAACACTATACTTTTATGCACAAACTACACTATTTACGTCTAAACAATAACTAATATTACACCTAGCAATATAGTTTAACTGATTATAATTCTCAATGCCAATAACAACTAGTTAACACAACATTTTACTGAATTTACCAATGACGCCATACACACTGTGTAAATCTACGTATCAGCCATTTTTTAACAATCACCCCGTTGACCATGCATCATTGCATGTCAGCAAGCGACTTGTGTCAAGTGAACGGGGTTCACAAATCATTTCCAAAGCAGAGCTAGTAACATTTGAATATAACTTAATATTAGCAATGTTCCTAACCTATTTTATAGAGTTCTTTACTATATAATTACTATTTCTTACAAACTAATTATATCTAATCCTAAATTATATCCCACATATATATATATATATATATATATATATATATATATATATATATATATATATATATATATATATATATATATATATATATATAGACTTTCTGCGTTCCTGAAAATTTATTGGAAGAAGTAATTCTGAAAGAACTGGAAAATTCCAAAAAATACTTTTGCTAATATCTCATGAACTAAAAAAGATAGAAAACTGATAATAGAGGTCTGTTTTGAGATAATAATTGTGCACATTATTCAATAATTGAAATACCGAAATTTGAATTCAGTAGCGTAGCAATTTCCTAGGGACAATGTTAGAATGTAGTGTAGAACGTTAAAATTTGGTATGTGGGCTCGATGTAGACAGTAACTAAGAGAAAGAAATTGAAAACCCCAATGTATCCTGTTTAGCTTCTAACACCAATAACCCGGATAAAATAAACATTTGATATTAGCTATATTTGCGATATTAGATATATGTGCGATCCGTGAGGACTTTTAGTATTTCATTTTTAATGATGCCCTCAAGGTGTGTACCAACTTTCAGCTCTATGCAAAATATAGCTAATTTACCAATATTTTATTGTTTATTTTCACCGGATTAAATGGATACAAACTTGTTAGGGCGTGAAAAGGGGATGAAGGAAGTCTGGGCTCTTGAACCTTCTATGGCGCCAAAGGTACAAATGTGTATGTGCGAGCAAGGATTAAGCGAAGGAAAAGCAGGATTCTCGAACCTTCTATATATGTGCCGCATCATGGCTGCGACTTGGGTTCTTTCTAATTACCGAGTGAGGTAATTGTTTTTACTATTCAGTCGAATTGTAACTTATAAAATGAGGAATAAACCACAATTAAAATAATAAGAAGGATTTACTCTATTTACAGACTTTATTTATTAGCACAAAAATAATTACAACTATGTACAACTATTTACAGTTACTGTTTGTTATTTAATTTTACTGGTTTACTGTTTATCGCGGACTGACTAATGTGGACTTTTTTTCATTTTTTTTTTTTATTTGTTAAATTTATTAGCACCTCCTATGCTTCTGCCCATATGTGCTGCTTTTTCCACTTATTCTATCCCCTTTAATTTTTACATTTTAATTACATTATTATATAATTATATAGAAACAAATAAAAGATGTACAAAGGAACTTATTATAACTCATTTTATCTAATAAACAGTAAGTTCAATCTCATCCGCCGTGAAATTATCCCAATTCCCTTTCTGTAATTCCTCTCCTTCACTTCCTATTATTGTCTCTGCATCTTTTTTTTTTCTTACTTTATCATTTTTCAATACCATTTTTCTAGTTTCAAAAATCTCCTTCGCATACTCATTATAATATCGATACCTAATCTCTTTATTTACTAGATACTCTAGACTTACAATTTCTCTGACTTTTATTCTATCTTGAAATTTCACTCTCGCTTCATAGTAATCTGGGCATTCTTTTAATATATGCATCACTATCATTACTCTCAACTTTAAGCTGGACTAACTTTGCTTTAATAGATCCATAACCGCTTACTAAAAAGGATAAATACAGTCTAGGTTGAAACCACTTATTTTGCTTTACAAACTTGATATTCCTAATGTAGTGATAAGCTGTTCTCCCTTTTTTCGTCATATCGCATCTGTTCTGCCATGTAGTCATCAATTTCTCCTTCACTGCTTTTTTAACATTTACAATTCCTCTTTTATGGTCTACCTTATCCCCATCTATTGTTCCAATAGTAATTCCATCAAATGACATTCGCAAGTTTTTTCTGATAAAACAGTTCATTTCTGTTTTAAATACTGCAAGTCTATCGGCAACCTACCAGTTAGTACTTGTATCGCATCTGTAGAGACTGTTCTGCAGAATCTTGAAATCATTAATAATACAGATCGTTTGGCTGCATTTAAATGCCTCCTTATAATAGTTTTATTTGCTTCCTTAAACCAAGCAGCAGCACCGTATGTTATGATTAGTACAACCATTCCTTCATAAAGAACTCTAAGTACCCTTGGTCGCAGTCCCCAATCCTTTCTTGTTACTCTGTTTAGTTTTCCCATGCATTTGCTTAATTTTTTCCTGATATATTTAACGTGTTCAACAAAATTTAAATTTTCATCTAAGTTCATTTCCAAATACCTAATAGATTTTGTGCATGATATGGTATTCGCTTTATATTTAACTTTCGGAATTCTTTTAAATTTTCTTTTAAGCATCATTAGTTTTGTCCATAGATATCTTCATTTTGTGTGTATCCATCCAGTTACTCATCTCTTCTGCATTATATTGTCAGCTTTTCTTTCCAATTGCCATGTCTCAACAATCTCGCAATTGTTTTGTATTAAAGTCATTTTAATTTCTACACCTCTGTTATTGAGCTCTCCACTATGCCAAAGATCTTGCATTTGCATCAGCTTCTACGATTAACGACTTATCATTCCTTTATTCAAGTAATACTTTATGGATGTATACAATATAAGGTTCAATTTCAGAGGAGGGTGAGCAATACATAGATATTAAATACGATTCCCCAAAGGAACCATAAACATTAGCAGAGGCAGCAAATTTATCTGTTAGTTGGGTAATTGCAAGAGCATCCAACTCTCTGTTCCTTATCACTATAGCAGCCTAAAATTCAGTTTCTACACTTTGTATTATCCTGGAAGAAATCGTGAAACCTTTCACTTTATTTTTAAAACGGTGTGGTTTTGGAAGTAATACGACATGCAAATGTTTTGAATCCATAAGTTGTTTTGTTTGTATTTATATTTAGCCTTATCTTGGTCTACATGTTTTGATAAATCCTGAGTTTCTCTTTTCTTTTTATTGGTACAGTTATATATACTACAATTTTCTGTATTAATGTTATTATTGCAGCCTGTTTAGTCGAGCTGCTAAAATAGATAATGCTTTCTCATACTGCGGACATTTATCAGTTCCGGCACCAAGTTCCATAGGTTTTTTCTTACTTTTACAAATTCCACAAGATGAGGGGGGGGCATCGTTCCTTCACAATCTTTACATATGTGATTTCCACCGCAATGGCCACACATTTGAGTTCCTCTACACACCTTACTAATATGGCCATATCCCTGGCACTTAAAGCATTTTGTAACAGTGTTGTAATCTGTGATCCGCAGACTTGCTAAACCTATATACATTCTACCTTCTTTAGAATGCAACAAATTTCTTATAGCAGCATTTGTTTTTATTATAGCATTAACTATTTTCTTATTTTTTTGTATTTGCTGCGTATATATGGCATTAACATTCTTTTCAAACTCGCTATACTCCATTCCATTTTCATGTATATTCTTGTCATATATTTCTTTCTTAATATTTGTTGTCATTTCTATTTCTACTCCAAAAATTTTCATTTTCCAATGAACTTCATTATACTTGGGTTTTTCTGCCTGAATTCCTGCTACCCCAATATCATCACATTGCTTAAGCTAATTTATATCTTTATCAGAGTCAACTTCCAGAAGAACTTCCATATCTCTTACTAGTCTTATTTTCCTAACCTTAATCTCCTTTAACTTTAATTTAATAATTGACACTAACTTCTCATGCACCATTTGACATGTTTCTAGTTTATTTCCCTCTTCTGATACGTTAGGTCGAAAAATAATAAACTTCGGCTCTGCGTCTTTCACTCTATTTACAAAAACAGGTGCCACTCTCTTATTCTGTTCAACATTAATTTGTTTATTAGCTTTTACTACATTTGCTTAGTTAAATTTTCCAAATTTAATAATTGGATCGTACTACTGCTCTTCATGTTGACTTTTCATGCTAATAATTTAATTATTTACACTTTAATTTTTATTCCATTTTAGATTCTAGCTGCACAATGTTTCTAATCAGAAAATTCCTTACTTCAGTAATTATCTGACTTTTAGGATCACTTATTACTTCTGCTTGGGGAGTTTGGACTTTATAGAGATCTATAGGCTGGCTAGGGCGTATCTGCGATCTGTCGGCGGTATCCAAGTTCTCGAACGGCAAATGTCGCTCAGTTCCTTTCAATAGCTTAGGGTGCGCACAATTTGTTATGAATGACCTTTTTGTTATTAACTAATTAATAGCAAATTTTTATTTATATCAAAAGACAGAGCAAAACATCAGAACTTTTTTAGATTAAAATTTACGAAGTAAATGTAACTCGCGGTTTTAGTTATAAATAATAATATGTGTAATTATTATTTTCTGTTTATGCACCGAAAGGCTAAAGCGTGCGTTACGTTTCACTGTTGAGTTAATAAGAAGGAATCGGGAACATTTACTTACTGTGGACCCTAGAGAAGTGACTCATATAAACAAAGGATGTTTACATAAGCAGTATTATGGGTGCTCAAAGCGAGAAGTGTATATGTTGTATATAAAATCAAATAGGCATAAAATATAAATCAATTAAAACAAAGAATACTTAAAACTAACACTAATTACAAATAAAAGCAAGATATTGATATATAAATATGAATATTGCATGCATTGAAATTGGCGTTGTGAACAGGCGTTGAAATTGGGACATGTTATCAAAGTTTCAATTAATGTTCAATTGGTAATGGAGCAAGATGTCGCACTAGACGTTTTAATTCGCCTTTAATTGTTTTTATAGTGGCTAGACGAGCCGTTAAATCATCACTAACACTCACTTTCACTATATGACCCAACATCCAGTGTGATGGAGGTAGATTAGGTTCTTTGATTAAAACCAAACTTCCGGGCTGCGATACAACACCTGTAGCAGTTTTCCAGTATGAAAGTTTATTGCAGTGTCCAAGATAATCATTTGACCAGCGTTTCCAGAAGTTTTGAATGCAGTCCTGAAGTTGTGTGAAGCGCTGCATTCTGCTAAGATTGATTGGAGCGTCCTCTGCAGGGGCGATGCTAGTAAGCTGCCGTCCTATTAGTCTTCGAAAGTAAAGTGATTATTTTGTATGACGCGTTTAAGATGTGCTTTTGTGGACTTGATGTTACTCTCCCACAAACCTCCCCAACTAGGCGAGTATGGTGGAATGAACTTCCATGTAATGGTTAAATCAGAAGCCACAGTTTCTATTGTTTTTGCATTATTTCCATCCGACAAAAATTTACCTAAGGCCCGGCTGGCTCCAACAAAGTTGGTGCCGTTTTCAGAATAAATGATATTAGGTTTGCCACTGCGCGATATGAATCGATTCAGAGCAGCTAAATAGCACTGATAAGCAAATAAGCAAATGTAAGATTTTAATAGTTTACTACCTCGGCCATATTTGTTTCTGACTATAATAGGGCCAGCATAATCGACGCCGGTGTCTTTGAACGGAAAGTCCACAGAAACTCTTGCAAATGGAAGAGAACCCATTTTTGGTGATGGAAAACGCGGTTTTTGTCTGAAACATGTCACACAGCGATGTACGATGTTTTTTGCTAAAGAAATGCCTTTGATGGGCCAATATTGGTCCCTTATGCTGAATAATAATTTTTGAGGGCCTGGATGAAATAATCTCAGGTGTTCCTTCTCCATTATCAGCGTTGTTAATTTGTGTTTGTTGTGTAGAAAAATAGGATGCCGTCTGTGAAATTCGAAATTTGAGTATTTTAGTCTGCCACCTACTCTAATGATGTCGTTATCGTCGAGAAAGGGATTGAGACAAAGCAATGTGCTTTTGTTTGCTAAAGGTGCGTTACACTTTAAAGCTTTTAATTCAGACGCCAAATGTTCTTTTTGAGCTAACTTCACCAGTAGTTGCATTGAACCTTGTAATTCTGTAACCTTTAAAATGCCGTTTGCCTTATTTTGTTAGTTTCTACAATTGTGTATAAAACGTAAGCAATACGCGGTGACTCTATTGAGAGTTCTTAAGTTTGAAAATGTATCAAATATAGGATTTGATTTGGTTATGGAATGATTCGCCAATATAATTGATTTCGTTTCAGGTAAACATTTTACAGTACAATTGCTTTCAGACCATGAACTTTCTGGTAGCGATAACCAGTCTGGACCTTGCCACCAGAAATTGTAATCAATTATATTGCTAGCAAGAATGCCTCGCGAAATCAAATCAGCTGGATTATATTCAGTACGCACAGTACGCCATTGAGTGATGGAATTCATGTCTGTTTGAATTTCAGAAACACGGTTTGCTACAAAAGTCTTTAAGGTGTTAGGTATGCATTTAAGCCATGATAGTACAATAACTGAATCAGACTAGAGAATTACGCGATTTACAGGTACAGATATTATTGACAACAAATTTTTAGTCATTCTAGACAGCAACAATGCTGCACATAATTCCAGGCATGGAATTGTTAGCGATTTTAAAGGCGATACTTTAGACTTTGAATGTAATAAAGTTGTTTTAGAAATATTTTCATTATTAGTGCTTTTAAAATATATGCAAGCACCGTATGCACGTTCTGAAGCGTCACAAAAGTCATGAATTTCAATGGTTTCGAAATTAGTGATTAATGACTTTCGCGGTATAGATACGTTATTTAAGCTTGGCAACTGTTTTACTAAAGCAGTCTAAATATTTGCTAAATGTTCTGAAACTTCGTCGTCCCAATGTAAGTTAGCTAGCCATAATTGTTGCATCATTAATTTAAAAGGTATGACACAAGGCGATAGTAATCCAAGTGGATCAAAGATTTTAGCAATAAATGATAAAATATTTCGTTAAGTTAGTTTAACAGGTGGATCAAAATGTGCAATACTGTATTTGAAACAGTCTGTTTCAGAGTTCCATTTGACATCTAAAGATTGAAATGTTCTATATCTCCGTGTTCGATATAGAAGTGTTTGTGGTTTGTTGTATTGTCCAAGTCGACTAATACAGCAGGATCATTGGATATCCATTTACGTAGATTGAATCCTGTACTGCTTAAAATTTCAATAATTTTATTGCAGCGATGTTTAAGTTCTGCTAGATCATTTGACCCAGTCAGCATGTCATCAACATAGAAATCATTGATGATTGTGTTTGCAGTGTTTGAATGTATTGTATGGTAGTAACCAAAACGTTTTAAAATATTTTACAATAAGTGTAAAATACAGAATTCTTACGATCTATGAGTCGCAATCAAAACGTTTTTAGAATGTTTTACAATCAGTGCAAAATACAGAATTCCTACGATCTATGAGTCGTACTCAAAACGTTTTAAAATGTTTCACAATCATTGTAAAAAACATAGAATTCCTACGATCTACGAGTCGTAATTAAAACGATTTAAAATGTATAACAACACTGCAAGACACCGAATTTTTACGATCTATGAGTCGTAATTAAAAATGCAATGAATGGTGTTTCTTTTTGCAAGTATTGCAACTGTATTTTGAATTACAGCTGTTAGTAGTGTGACCCTTGCGTAAACAATTTAGGCACAGCTGTGTTTTTCGGACCTCGTAGATTCGATCCCTTACGGTGAGTTTTAAAAAATTATTACAATGTCCAATAATGTGATCTTTATTGCAAAGCAGGCATTTGTCGCGTTGTGAAACTAAAAGGGATTTATGAAGTTTAGAGTTGTGTGTAAAGTTAGAATCACAATTGTGTTCATCTAATTCATTTTCATCTTCTGTAAATTCTCTCATTTGAGCGTGAATTTTATCAATAGAAGAAATTTGTGGTTGCCATTGTTTATAACAAATTTTTATTTCTTCCACATCGTACGTGGATGAATCTGTTATATCAATATTTTTAATTGCCCGGCTGCATTGTATTAATGTTAATTTAATACGATGTATTTTTGTATTTAAAGTTTTTAACGACATTATGAATGGAGCTTTAAATAATTTTACGAACTCTTTTTAAATGTATATTTAAAAATGATTTAATGTATATATTATTGTTAGAAATAATATGAGTTGTGGTCTATTACGTAACAGACGTAATACGATCGATGTGTTCTATAACACAAATAGGTTAGTTTGAATGTATATTCAAACGTTTACAATGGAATAGGAATATTCGCTTACCAATGCAATTGGTATATATGCCCTACACAGTCATAGTCCAGTAGTAGGACGTTAAATGACTGAAGTATAAGAGGCAAAAGCTGTGTTCAAATAACACGAAATACGATGCTCTAAACAGTCATAGCCTAGTAAGACGTTAAATGACTGGATTATAAGAGGCAACGGCTTATCAACTTCAACAAAAACTCAAATAAACAATAATAAATTATGTGAGTGAGACGCATGAATGACGTAATGAATGTTAAAAATATTCATTGATGGCCAAACACCTCGAAATAATGCATTAACAATTAAACCGTAACATATGTAAAAGTGTATAAAAATAAAATGTAAATGAAAAAACCCAAAATAGAGATAATATTAAGAATAGGTGAAAATTATAAGAATGTTCAGGAATACCTTGACCACCACTGGCATGTAGTTCCCGTTGTATGAGTTCTTTGTTCGAAGCTGATCCAAAATGGCTGCAACTGCTGCGTAGTTTTTGATAAAAATTGGGCGCAAAAATGAGGTTTTTTGCTGGTATGTTCACCTTGCTGATGAATATCCGGTTCGAAGAAGGACCAAAATGTTTGGGGAGTTTGGACCGTATAGAGATCTATAGGCTGGCTAGGGCGTATCTGCGATCTGTCGGCGGTATCCAAATTCTCGAACGGCAAATGTCGCTCAGTTCCTTTCAATAGCTTAGGGTGCGCACAATTTGTTATGAAGGACCTTTTTGTTATTAACTAATTAATAGCAATTTTTTATTTATATCAAAAGACACAGCAAAATATCAGAACTTTTTTAGATTACATTTATTTTAAAACTACACTATTGAATTACATATAAATTGATTAAATATTTTAATTGATGGGAATACTAGTTACGACACCAAGTAAATGTAACTCGCGGTTTTAGTTATAAATAATAATATGTGTAATTATTATTTTCTGTTTATGCACCGAAAGGTTAAAGCGTGCGTTACGTTTCAGTGTTGAGTTAATAAGAAGGAATCGGGAGCATTTACTTACTGTAGACCCTAGAGAAGTGACTCATATAAACAAAGGATGTTTACGTAAGCAGTATTATGGTTGCCCAAAGCGAGAAGTGTATATGTTGTATATAAAACCAAATAGGCATAAAATATAAATGAATTAAAACAAAGAAATCTTAAAACTAACATTAATTAAAAATAAAAGCAAGATATTGATATATCAATATGAATATTGCATGCAATTATGAACAACTTTAAATATTTTAGTTTTTAATTCAATCATTTCCAAAAAATTTTTTTATGCTCGTTCTTGCCATAGGGCTCCATACCTTCTTTCTTTTCATTATTATCATGCCCAGGGGCCCTCTTGTGCTGGACTAGATTCGGTCTCACTGCTTGCACTTGGTTTATTTCAATTATTATATTGTTGCTATTGACAATGTTCAGTATAATTTATATTCAATAATTTTTGTTATTGAATGCCAAGGTCAATAAACAATGGATTCTATATTGTTTAATAAAATATGCAATGTTCTAGCCAATGGACTTTTTTATTTTATTTAAGTGACTACTAAAATCACTTTTTTCAAGGTTATATTAACCTACATAACTACCTAGAAAACTATACACTTTCTACACTTTTTGTATACAGTTGAGAAATATAAAGATGAATACAAATATTTTTTGCAGGAGCTAACAATTGTCGTATCGCACTTGATAATAGCTCGATCACAACTTCAACGCCACAACCAAGACTGATGTGGACTGACGCTCTGGTTCATTTTATGCCAATGGGTTACGTAACAGAATACCACTTCTCTCGACATCTTTGACTTTCCAGAAACTCCATACGCCATTATGCGAATACTATTGAATATCTGAATATTTTTATGATGTTACACAGTATAAATATTTTCAGAAAGAACGTGCGGTATTCATTTGTTTACGAATTGTTTATCTTTCTAGATCGAAGTACTACGCGTAATAAGTTATGAAGCGTCAAGTAAACAAACTTTGTATATCTCATGTCGAGATATTTGTACAGGAATGTGCAACCTTTTCTGCTAATTCCGGAATAATAATTCACAACTGTAATTTTTGTATGCTCAGACGCCCGTAAATTAGTAATAATTTAAATATTTATCCGGTTTCAAAATCGTATATGGTATATTCTAAACGGCGCTTACTAACTTTTTCTTTCAAATTTTTTTGATATTATGTAAAGGACGACTTTCTAATGCTTTCTACGTACTTAAAACTTTCCCTGAATTTCTCTGGAGGAAGTAATTCTGGAAAAACTGGAAATTTTCAAAATATAATTTTGTAAATATCTTACGAACTGAAAAATATAGAAAACTGAAATTAGGATACACACTGTATTGAGAAATTAATTGTACACATTTGCCAATAATTAGAAATCCATTTAAGATAAGTACCGGCGTGAATTTCGGGGGCAATATTAGAATAAAGTTCCAACGTTGAAATTTGGTATGTAGGCTTGGTTCAGATTAGGCTCAGTTCAGATAGTAATTAATAAAGAAAATTGAAAATTTAAAATTTCTAGCAGGTAAGCAAGTATTGAGACGGTAAAAGCCAGAAATATTGAATAAAGAAAATTTAAACTTTGGGTATGTATTGAGATGAACTTGGGTATGTTAGTTAACTTCTGCGTCAAAGAAAATATAAATTAAAATTAGTAGAGCGTTTATTTAGTTTAATTCAAAGTTACACTTTTTAGTTCTTAATTTAAATGAAGTTACTTTTATGCTGGTTAATTATTATTATTAATTCATATTATTATTATTAATTCTTAATTCCGTAATACTAGTTTGCTGTTTCTTTGTAATTATTTGTAATTCTTCGTTGTTTGCTTTTAACCGAATTCGATATTCAGTAATGGTAACAACTATCAGGAACTATATTCACTAGCACTGAGGGAGTTATAAACATGGCTTAATCGTTGTGCAATGGTTTTATACATTACAGGAGAGGTGCGGGGTATTATATTGTAATTCTAAGTATGTCTCTAATCTATGTGCTTACTAAACTATATTATGATAAAAGTTCTTAACATGTGGACTGTAACACCTCCACCCTAAGATAAAATTTTAGCATCAAATGACTTGATAGTCGATTGATTGTCTGGAATTTGATTGTTACTTGTACTAGAGAGGGGTACCTCTTTTTAATAATGTTTATTACAGGTGCTAATAACCTTTCCTTTTTATTTATGTTGTACTTATAGATTATTACAATGATTATTATTACTATTAATATATAGATTTCTATAAGACTGTCGCCTGACAGCCCGTCAAGACGTGTTGGATTAACCCTCGCTGGAAGAGCGCCTACCAACTAAAACTCCCCCTCTCTTCATCTAGACCACAATCTCGTACCGCAATTGCATTCCTTCAGACTGGATCTTGATACTCGGGTTCCGGTTACGATGCTGTGTTGACGTCCACTTCCTTGGTTTTTAGAATTTTCGTGACGAAGACTCGAACCGCACTATAATACTCTTCCTTTTCCACCATAATATTAACTATATTATCTACGGTCAGTGTAGTTTACGTTATCGTCCGAACTTCTTCCCTTTCCATCGTCCATCGGCTACAATAGAAGAATGAATGTTCTGGTGTATCGACATGTTTACAGTACCAACATTTGTTGGACTCTCTCTTTTTGAATCTCTTTAAGTAACTCCCAAAGCATCCATGTCCTCCGAGAAATTGTGTTATAAAATAATCAATTTCCCCGTATTTTCGATTTTTCCAAGTACTAATCTTCCGTATTAGCCTTTTAGTCCACACCGCTTTACCGGTGTCTTTCTCCCACTCGCATTGCCACTTTTTTAAAACTTCTTTCCTGGTGTTTTTCTTCTTTTTCCATATAGACCCTTTTCCGCTCTTCCACCAGTAGTGCCTGAGGTACTATTCTGCTTATCACCTGGACAGCTTCTGCCGAGATTGTGCGATAAGCACTACTCACACGTATTGCCATTCTACGTTGCACGCACTCAATAACATATTTTTATATTTTTTGAGTTGTACAGCTTCTTCCCATATCGGTGCAGCATACAGCCTTAATGAGTGAACCACCGACGCTAACACTCTTCTCTTACTTGCCTTCGGTCCCATCAGATTTGGCATTAATCTACTTAACGTCATTAGTTTTTCTTCGGATTTCTTGGCCGCTTGTACAGGGTGTCCAGAAAGGGTATCGGGTATTTGTTTTCGCGCCATATTCGAAACGGGGCGTCTAAAGGGTGCGGGGAGGGGTTCGTGGCGTCCGCCATTCTGTGGAGTTTTAGTCACGATGGAACAGTACTCGGGGATGCATCGCGCATTTTGCGTACGAGCGTATTATCGTGATGGTGATTCAATAGTGACTGCTCAACGTCTCTATCGTGCGGAATTGACGGAAGTGACGATAGTTCGCGATAAAAAAACAATTGAAGAAGTTGAGGCGTCGGTTCGTCAAAATCCGTCTGTATCCATCCGAAAGCGAAGCCAAGCGTTGAACATCAAAAAATCGTTTTTACACTGCAGGAGTTTGCAGGTTTCAACTCAAGAACGTGGTTCCAGCAAGATGGGGCCACTTGCTATACCTCAAATAACTCAATGGAAGTTGTTAACGAGTTATTCCCTAATAAAGTCATTTCGCGAAGGGGTAACATCAACTGGCCTCCCAGAAGCCCCGACCTTAGCCCGCTTGACTATTTTGCATAGGGATACCTTAAAAGTAAGGTTTATCAAAACAATCCGACGAATCTAACCCAGTTAAAGCAAAACATCAGGTCAGAAATGGCAGCAATATCGATAGCTATGTGTGTCAACGTGAGTAGATGAAGAAAGCGGGTTCTAGGACAGTTCAGAAGTTGAGTTGGAAATTATTGGGGTGGGGATGCATATAGGTCACGGTATGAAGAAGGGGGCGTGGCTAGACAATGTTGGGGGTAATAGTGGGGTAATATGAAAGAGTGAGATAGCGATAATAAGTATTACGTGTGTGTTAGTATTAGTGTTGAAGTTATGGCCGTAATTATTGCATTCTTCGTCAATTTCCGGAAACCAATCGTTTATGTTCGTGTCCTAGATGTATCTGTACTATATACTCATATGGTTTAGAAGATGATGACGTCATTACAGCTTTTATCTGTTGGTACATTCTCTACAATACCCAAGGTTATGAGTGAGAAAGCAATAGTGGTAAAGAGTGAGATACCGATATTAATTCTTATGTTTGATTTGTTATTGGTTATAAGATTATGACGTTGTAGGTGCAAAAGTGTTAGTTATATGTTATAATGACGTTATATTACACATGGTGGGGTATAATATGAAAGGTTATAGTATAATTTGTGATATATATTCTTAAGGATTGTTAAACATAGATTATAACAATAACTATTACAATAACAGTGTTAAATTATTTATAACAGTGTATTTATAGCGCATTCCTTCGAATTCACTCGTAAGACCACGAATTCTCCAGAAATTTGCAAGCAGCACATGTGTTAAACTGACATACAAACTTTAAATAGTTCGAACGTAACTTGAACGTAATGGGAACGTAACTTGAAGCACATGTGTTAAACTGTGTGAGAACTTTGGATACAAGCGACGAATTCACCAGAAAAAAAAACAATATTTTCCAAACGTCGACAAATTTTTTTGTTGGTTTTGTTTGTGGCCGGATTGGGTATTGTTGTATTAGATTATTTATTTAAGTATACTAAAAGTTATAATATACGTTCATTATATCATTGATGATTCTCAAAGCATACAGTTATTTTTTTTTTTTATGTGTTGTAATAATCATAAAGTCTTATAAGTCAGACAATGGTGTTGTTTTACATATATGAGGTTATAACACCACAGTAACTGTTAAAATAGTAGAAGGATATTTTATTATACAAATTTATTAGGCAGCGGTTTGATCTATATGTATGAGGCTATATAGGTTGTGGATAATAGTAGAATCACAATTAGCTAAACCAAAAGCTCTAACTTAAGTTGAAACAAACTTTTTAAAATAAAACTGCTCGAAGGGTCGGGGCCCCGAGAATTTTATTTATTTTGAATGCGCGGGGATGATAGAATTAAGAATTGATAGTCTGATGGTAAATATATTATAGTATTAAATAAGTAAAGTGCGACCCTGCTAAATTTTTATATTATAATTTTTATATATATATGTATATATAAGTCTAAGGATAGTTGTGTATTAAAGTGTCTTGCAAAGTCTTGTTCTGAGTTAGTTAATGAATATTAGTTCTTTTTAAATAACTTGTGTTTTTAAATAATTTAGTGGCTATTTAGTGCTATTTAAAAAAAAAAAAAAAATTATCAATAATTTCAGTTTGGAAGTGGATAATTATGTGGTAAGTAAATTTTGCATAAGATTTTGTATGTTTACAATAAATTTAATAGTAGTTTTCAAATATTTACAGGTGTCTATAGCAGTTTCAACCTAATCTTGAGTTTTTACCGTTTGAACCCTTTTAGACTTATGAGCAAACAGTTAGGTAAGTTAATTTTTAATACTTTTTAGATAATTTTAATTTAGTTATAATAATAACAGTTTTAAATGTCAACAGAATATTGCTGTGCATATCTGTATTCCGATGATACATTGGATTATACGTGTCCAAACATAGTTCATCCTGGAGTACAAGTAAGTTCTACTTCTTTTGCTTTAGTATTTCAAATCCTTATTTATTTACATAATATTTATTTATAGTTATGCAATCTTCATATGAAAGAGCGTGCGATTGATTGTAACAACTACCACCTTATAAGGAAATTTTATGAATTTGAAAAATTAGGTTATAAAATAAGTGAGGTAGCAAAATTAGAATTAAAATTAAGGAAAGAATTTGAATTTAAATATAATATAAAATCAGATTTGAAACATGACAATTTTAAAAATATTCTAAGAGCATTAAGAACGGGCTATTTTGATGATTTATATAACGCATATATATATCAAAAAATACGTTTATTTGATTTTGGTAATAAAGTTATAAATTTTAATTTAGTTAAATATTTATATATGCTACATCAGTTTAATGAAATTTCTTATTCCAAATTAGAGAAATTAAATGCAATTGAAAAGTATCAGTTACATATAGAACTGGAACCTGATAAATTTGATTATTTTGAAAGTGAAAAAAAACAAAATTATTCTAAACCATTATCTTTATTAGAAGAAGAAGAAAAAGAAATTTTATATTTGGATACCTTTAGGTTTGATTTCTAAGCCAGTTATATATGTTACTTTCATTTTATATATATTTAAATTTCTGAAAATATACAATGTCAACAGCAATATTTGAATGAACAAAAACTTAAATCATCTTCTGTTTATTTACAGAAAGAATCTTGGGACAACTTGCTTAATATATCTCATTGTATAACAGTGACATTTAAAAATTATAATTTGTGTTCTAAATTAGTGGATAAATCTTTATATCAAGTTCAAAATAATTTGTTTAATGTGTTAAAGGATACTTAAAGTATAAATTATAAAAATCACAATATTAATTTTTATGAGTGTTTTATTAAAAATAATATAAATAACCATATTGATTTAAATAATAATTTTAGCCATATATCATCAAAAATAAACTTGGAACTGTTGGAACAAGAAATAAAAATTTTGTGCATAGACTTTTTTAAAATTAAATTATACAATAACGCTCAAGAATATATATATATAACTTATCAAAAAATGGAATCGATTTTTGATTTGGAAAATTTATTATTTGTAGAAAATATTCATATTGATGATAGCGAGCTATTAAATTTAGATATTGATCCTTTGCTTTTTGATGAAGATTTTTCATTACCGCTTTTTGATAAAGATTTTTCATTACCTGAATTATTAAATTCAGATATTGAGATACAGAATATGTCTGAAATTACAACTTCTTTAAACAATGAGGAGGATTTTAATACAAATTTGACTCCTTCTAAATTGACTGCAGTTCCATTTTTATTTAATGAAGCACCTATATTATTAAAAAAAGATATGTATTTAATCAAAATAGGTTTAAATTGTATTAATCAGTTTGAACCAGAAATTTACATATATAATAAATATAATTTCGGACTAAAGTTAAATTTATGTGATTATTTTGAGCTTATAGAGCATATTAAGCAATTGATTAATATGTTTAATGGTCAATTGGTAATACCATCGAATATATTAATAGGAACAAACTATAAAATAAATATCTTTAATCCAAATAGTATTGCAATTATTTCAAATTGTAAAACTCAAATATCAGTATTTTTAAATATTTTTGATTTAATACATTTCTTATCCTTAAATGATTATATTAATGCTATTGGTAAACATTTTTCTGAAATGCAAATTGATTTGTTTAATACATATAATATATTTTTAAATAGTATTGTAATGTATTTAAAAAATAAAAATATTTATGTTTCGAAAGAGATTTTGACTCAATTTTTATTTTACGAATGTGAAGAGTTAAATTCTAATGATATATTATTAAAAATGATAATAATTTCAAACATGTCGTATATATTAGAAGAAATATCAAAACTATTGTAATTACTTAATTTATAATATATATATATAAATTTAAAATGTATATAATTCTTTTATTTATTTATTAGGGTATAACTACATCCATTAGAATCATAATATAACATATAATTACAATCATAACAGTTTCTTATTTGACATGGAGGACCATCTCTTTGTATGTTTCCTTTGTTATAATGTTTGTAACATAATCGACGTCCTTGTATATTTTGATTTTCTCAAATGGTATAGAATTACCGATGAAATTAAAAGATATTAGAACATTTGAGAAGAATAATGATATAAGTGTGAATGTTTATGGACTTGAAAATAATTTCATTGTGGGATCGTTGCATTATACATCTAAAAAGAAGAAACAACATGTTAATTTATTGTATATTGAAGATTTGAGTAATGGACATTATTGTTGGATTAAAAATATTTCAAGATTAATAAGAAGTCAATTTACTAAGCATACTAGTAAACAATTTTTGTGTGATGGATGCTTTTCATTTTTTAACACAGAAGATCAGTTAAATAGACATTTAGAATATGATTGCAATAAGATATATACAATCCTTCCTTCTAAGTATAACGCTAAAGATAAATTGGGTAATATGATATCTCAAAACATTTTAAAATTCGATAATCATAAGAATCAATTACGCGTTCCATTTGTGATATATGGAGATTTTGAAACATTATTAAAACCCATTAGTACTTGTTATCCTGAAACTAATACATCATTTTCAAATAATATTCAAATTCATGAACCATATTCTTTTGCTTATTATATTAAATGTTCCTTTAATGATTCCTTAAGTAAGTTTGTTACGTACAGGGGTATTAATTGCGTTAAAGTATTTATTGAAACAATAACTGAAGATGCTAAACAAATTTATAAAGTCTTAAATAAAGTGAAGCCTTTAAATAAATTATCTGATTGGCAAAAACAGGAATATGATGAAGCTTCTATTTGCCATATTTGTAAAGGTATCCTCAATGGTGATAAAGTGTTAGATCATTGTCATTTAACTGGTAATTACCGAGGAGCTGCTCATAATCATTGAAATTTAAAATTTACAATTCCAAAGTTTATACCTGTCATATTCCATAACTCAAGTAATTACGATAGCCATATAATTGTAAAAGAATTAGGTAATGATAGTGAAAAAATTGAAGTTATTCCAGAAAATAAGGAAAAGTATATATCTTTTACGAAACATATTTTTGTATAGAGTGTATATAAATAAAATTTTATAAATGAAAGAACATGTATTTTATTTATTGAGGTATATTTATTTATTTATTAAGGTATAACTATTTCCATTAGAATCATAATATAAATTAAAATTACAATCACAACAGTTTCTTATTTGACATGGAGGTCCATCTCTTTGTATTCTTCCTTTGTTATAATGTTTGTAGCATAATCGACACCCCTGCATATAGTGATCTTCTTTTAAATGTATTGGAAGCCGGTTCCAGTTTTGTTCAATATCGGTGGAAAACATTATATAATGCAAAAAGAACTCTGTCGGTAAATAATGTAATTCTTCATCAGTAAGATTTTCTTTATATTTTTTTAAAACAGCTCCAACTTTTGAAATCGTTTTCGAAACTTGTTCATGATTATTTAAAAATTTATAATCCATTATTTGGTTATGAGATGGTTACTCTTTAATGACTTTAAAGATATTAATCATTATTTATAATAATTATGTAATTTTATTAACAATTCCAGATAAAGGTTTATACTCAATAATTTTGTCGTGTATAATTAGGGCAAAGGCGCGAACCAAACCAACAATCATTTCTGATGTTTCTAATTCAAGTCTAATATCCACTGGGGCAGATTTTAGAAATTCTTTCTGTTTTGAACAATCTATAACTATTAGGGGTGCTTTTTCTTTAAAATCTTTTAAATTCAAAACAGGGTTTGGATTCTTATCATAGTATGATTTTTGAAAATTTGCATACATTTCATAGGCTACCGAATATGGTAGCATCCGGAGGATGACTTATATTTTTTCTATTATAATACCCTCTTTCCCATTACGTTCATGTTACGTTCCCATTACGTTCAAGTGACGTTCCCATTACGTTCAAGTTACGTTCCCATTACGTTCATGTTACGTTCCCATTACGTTCAAGTTACGTTCCCATTACGTTTATGTTACGTTCGAACTATCGCCCTTTATTTAAGTCACTATTTTTATCTATTACCATAAAGGAATAATTATTTGAATCCCAACATAAATTACAAACTTGTTTAAACTCTAGAAAACTTGGAAAGTCAAAGTTAACATGATCATCATATATATGCTTTAAATTTAAGTCATCTTGCTTGAATAATATAACCAAGTAACCTTTACAATAATAATCAGTGTTGAGGTAACCATCTTCATAATAACATGCATTTATTATCTTAATAAACATTGATTACGTTTAAATTATGTTCAAATTACATTAATTACGTTCCCATTACGTTGAATTTACATTCAAATTACATTGATTACGTTCCCATTACGTTCAAATTACATTGATTACGTTCCCACCCGGGTAGGGGTTTGGGCTCTAAACTAAATCTCGCTCTGCGGGTGTGTAACCTAACCTACACCACTATTCCAATATTCCAAGTTACATTCCCATTACGTTGGTATGATAATAAGAAATAAAATATTGGTTTTTTGACATGCCTGCATTCACTAATGAATTGATTTGGGTACTGCTCCTGCATATAACGTATACAATTGTCATCCACTTTATGTACGCATACTCATACATTAATATGTCTATGCATATATATTAGAGCTCTTATGACCAGTGTTAATCATATAAGAATTATATATAACAAAACATTACTAATAAAATATGTGTATCTTATTTTATATGGATGTATTAAAACATTAAATCTTATAATAATAAAACTCAATGGTTTGTGTTTATATATTATTATTTATTTACAAATATGCTATTTTTCAATTGTTATATAAATATACATTTTAATTATCTTAACTAAAACAGATATAAATTTATACAAAACTTAAACTTAACTTAAAATTAGTACTAACTTTTATAATGTCCATGTGCTAAAGTACTTATACCATCAGTTAATACATATCT
Organism: Panorpa germanica; assembly: GCA_963678705.1. Taxonomy (NCBI): domain Eukaryota; kingdom Metazoa; phylum Arthropoda; class Insecta; order Mecoptera; family Panorpidae; genus Panorpa; species Panorpa germanica. Next base: position 4,817,378 of record OY783210.1, read on the forward strand.
TTTATTATCATTTCCACTAAGACCTACTTTACTTATCATTTGAGTATAAATTGTATGCTTAATAGATTTAAAGATATTCATTGTGATCAATAATATGTTATCCTAAGATAAACAATTTACATAATCTTTAATATTGAATTTGTTTACAATATTTTTCTTACTTCCTTTTGCTTTAGCTGTGCATGAACCCTCAATATCAATTGCATACATTTTTGACCTTAACCCAACAAACTCCCAAATTATACTACTCGCGCATTCATCTTTCATTAAGCCTAATTAAGCTTTGTTCATTAAAGGTAATGAAAATTCATTATTAAATGGATAATTAGATGTATTAAATTTATCTAGATTACACTTAATATCGTCATATATATCATCTGTTTTAATTTGATATATTAATGAATCTGTATCTGTATACAACAATTTAGCATTACCTTTATAGATTTTTTTGATGAAATCATAATGAAAATCGTATATTAAAGTTTTTGATATATCAAGTACACTTAATCCTAAATACAATGGTTTATTATAAAAAACTTTAAGTTTTTGCATTTGAATAGCAACTAAGTTTTCATGAAATATAGAACAACTATGATAGTTTGGTTTACTTACAAGTGTATTAGCACCTATTGTTTTTCCTATATTATCCCAATGAGTTATTAACTTTACATCGACACGTTTATCTACATTTTCCATTGTTTTACCATAAACTGAATTATTCATTAATTTAAAAAAGTTTTTCTCAAATGTATTTGCAGAGTTCTTTCTTTTTAATGTATTTAGATCAATATAACTTTTTAACCAATCAGACTGTTTAAATTCCAAAATTCTATGAATTTTATCTATTTTCAGATTATTTTTAAGACATTGCTTTAACGATCTATAGTGAAGCACATAATTTCACTTGTTATTTAGATTTGGTATTAATTTAACGTCATTTGTTTTAATGCAAGGTGGTTTAATATTTTCGGCACAGAAAGTAGATCATTGTGTTCATCGTGCAAATAATTAGGATATCTTAAATCGACTTCTAATATATAACCAACATCTGAGTTATCTTCAATAGCTTTTGCATTAAATGTTTGTAATTTATATGTATCTAACCATTTAAATCCCTCATGTGGTTAATATTGACTCATAGCCCAACCATATAAGTTATTTGCATCCCAATACATTAAATATTGAGAATCTTTATTTGAATCATAATTGGACATATATTTATTATTTGCAATTCCATGTCTGTGAGAGCATTGTGATATTCCACCTCTTATAAATTTTTTAATAAAATGTAACATATCAATATCTGTTAAAAGTTCTAATTCAATACTTGTATACTTTAACATAGCATCCCAAGAAAGTCCTGGTGCTGTATAATATTGACAGGGATCTAAATTATATGTTTTATAGCACACATCTCGAAAATTTTCAAAAATATCTGTTAACAACAGAACATCGATCTTTAAATATAAGTCTGAATATTCCCCCAATGTTTTCATTTCAAATGCATGATTACGTTCAAATTATGTTCAAATTACATTAATTATGTTCAAATTACATTGATTACGTTCCCACTACGTTGAATTTACGTTCAAATTACGTTCCCATTACGTTTAATTTACGTTCCCATTACGTTTAATTTACGTTCAAATTACGTTCCCATTACGTTGAGTTTACGTTCAAGTTGCATAAAGTTTAATTCGATCAAAAAACGATAATAACGCACTTTGGATAGCAGCAGCTAAAGATGTATTACTAAAAGTAGTCATTGACAAAATACAATGGCGAATGCCTCATATTAATGTATCAGACAAAGAAAAATTGAAATTATTGCAAACAATAGAACGTGATAGATCATTATATATTGGTTTTCGAGCTTGGGAATTATACGAATATCCTGCTTTATCAAGTTCAACTAATCAAGTTTGGTCAATAAAAACAACAACTTCACTTGAAAAACCACGTTACGTTATATTAGGACTACAAAGGGAATCAAAAAATGATATGACGAAGGACATCAGTAAATTTTATACATGTAATTTGAGAAACGTAAAATTATACTTAAATTCTGAAATGTATCCATATGATAATCTAAACTTAGATTATAATAATAATAAATATTCGGTAGCCTATGAAATGTATGCAAATTTTCAAAAATCATACTATGATAAGAATCCAAACCCTGTTTTGAATTTAAAAGATTTTAAAGAAAAAAGCGCCCTTAATAGTAATAGATTGTTCCAAACAAGACGAATTTTTAAAATCTGCCCCAGTGGATATTAGGCTTGAATTAGAAACATCAGAAATGATTGTTGGTTTGGTTCGCGCCTTTGCTCTAATTATTCATGATAAAATTATTGAGTATAAACCATTAAGTGGAATTGTTAATAAAATTACTTAACCGTTATAAATACTGATTAGTATCATTAAAATCATTAAAGAGTAACCATCTCATAATCAAATAATGGATTATAAATTTTTAAATGATCATGAACAAGTTTCAAAAGTTGGAGCTATTTTAAAAAAATATAAAGAAAATGAGTGTTTACTAGAAAATCTTACTGATGAAGAATTACATTATTTACCGACAGAGTTTTTCTTGCATTATATAATGTTCTCTACCGATATTGAACAAAACTGGAACCGGCTTCCAATGTATTTAAAAGAAAATCAAAATATACAAGGACGTCGATTATGTTACAAACATTATAACAAAGGAAACATACAAAGAGATGGTCCTCCATGTCAAATAAGAAACTGTTATGATTGTAATTATATGTTATATTATGATTCTAATGGATTTAGTTATACCCTAATAAATAAATAAATAAATAAAAGAATTATATACATTTTAAATTTTTATATATTATAAATTAAGTAATTACAATAGTTTTGATATTTCTTCTAATATATACGACATGTTTGAAATTATTATCATTTTTAATAATATATCATTAGAATTTAACTCTTCACATTCGTAAAATAAAAATTGAGTCAAAATCTCTTTCGAAACACCAATATTTTTATTTTTTAAATACATTACAATACTATTTAAAAATATATTATATGTATTAAACAAATCAATTTGCATTTCAGAAAAAAGTTTACCAATAGCATTAATATAATCATTTAAGGATAAGAAATGTATTAAATCAAAAATATTTAAAAATACTGATATTTGAGTTTTACAATTTGAAATAATCGCAATACTATTTGGATTAAATATATTTATTTTATAGTTTGTTCCTATTAATATATTCGATGGTATTACCAATTGACCATTAAACATATTAATCAATTGCTTAATATGCTCTATAAGCTCAAAATAATCACATAAATTTAACTTTAGTCCGAAATTATATTTATTATATATGTAAATTTCTGGTTCAAACTGATTAATACAATTTAAACCTATTTTGATTAAATACATATCTTTTTTTAATAATATAGGTGCTTCATTAAATAAAAATGGAACTGCAGTCAATTTAGAAGGAGTCAAATTTGTATTAAAATCCTCCTCATTGTTTAAAGAAGTTGTAATTTTAGACATATTCTGTATCTCAATATCTGAATTTAATAATTCAGGTAATGAAAAATCTTCATCAAAAAGCGGTAATGAAAAATCTTCATCAAAAAGTAAAGGATCAATACCTAAATTTAATAGCTCGCTATCATCAATATGAATATTTTCTACAAATAATAAATCTTCCAAATCAAAAATCGATTCCATTTTTTGATAAGTTATATATATATATTCTTGAGCGTTATTGTATAATTTAATTTTAAAAAAGTCTATGCACAAAATTTTTATTTCTTGTTCCAACAGTTCCAAGTTTATTTTTGATGATATATGGCTAAAATTATTATTTAAATCAATATGGTTATTTATATTATTTTTAATAAAACACTCATAAAAATTAATATTGTGATTTTTATAATTTATACTTTGAGTATCCTTTAACACATTAAACAAATTATTTTGAACTTGATATAAAGATTTATCCACTAATTTAGAACACAAATTATAATTTTTAAATGTCACTGTTATACAATGAGATATATTAAGCAAGTTGTCCCAAGATTCTTTCTGTAAATAAACAGAAGATGATTTAAGTTTTTGTTCATTCAAATATTGCTGTTGACATTGTATATTTTCAGAAATTTAAATATATATAAAATGAAAGTAACATATATAACTGGCTTAGAAATCAAACCTAAAGGTATCCAAATATAAAATTTCTTTTTCTTCTTCTTCTAATAAAGATAATGGTTTAGAATAATTTTGTTTTTTTTCACTTTCAAAATAATCAAATTTATCAGGTTCCAGTTCTATATGTAACTGATACTTTTCAATTGCATTTAATTTCTCTAATTTGGAATAAGAAATTTCATTAAACTGATGTAGCATATATAAATATTTAACTAAATTAAAATTTATAACTTTATTACCAAAATCAAATAAACGTATTTTTTGATATATATATGCGTTATATAAATCATCAAAATAGCCCGTTCTTAATGCTCTTAGAATATTTTTAAAATTGTCATGTTTCAAATCTGATTTTATATTATATTTAAATTCAAATTCTTTCCTTAATTTTAATTCTAATTTTGCTACCTCACTTATTTTATAACCTAATTTTTCAAATTCATAAAATTTCCTTATAAGGTGGTAGTTGTTACAATCAATCGCACGCTCTTTCATATGAAGATTGCATAACTATAAATAAATATTATGTAAATAAATGAGGATTTGAAATACTAAAGCAAAAGAAGTAGAACTTACTTGTACTCCAGGATGAACTATGTTTGGACACGTATAATCCAATGTATCATCGGAATACAGATATGCACAGCAATATTCTGTTGACATTTAAAACTGTTATTATTATAACTAAATTAAAATTATCTAAAAAGTATTAAAAATTAACTTACCTAACTGTTTGCTCATAAGTCTAAAAGGGTTCAAACGGTAAAAGCTCAAGATTAGGTTGAAACTGCTATAGACACCTGTAAATATTTGAAAACTACTATTAAATTTATTGTAAACATACAAAATCTTATACAAAATTTACTTACCACATAATTATCCACTTCCAAACTGAAATTATTGATAATTTTTTTTTTTTTTTTTAAATAGCACTAAATAGCCACTAAATTATTTAAAAACACAAGTTATTTAAAAAGAACTAATATTCATTAACTAACTCAGAACAAGACTTTGCAAGACACTTTAATACACAACTATCCTTAGACTTATATATACATATATATATAAAAATTATAATATAAAAATTTAGCAGGGTCGCACTTTACTTATTTAATACTATAATATATTTACCATCAGACTATCAATTCTTAATTCTATCATCCCCGCGCATTCAAAATAAATAAAATTCTCGGGGCCCCGACCCTTCGAGCAGTTTTATTTTAAAAAGTTTGTTTCAACTTAAGTTAGAGCTTTTGGTTTAGCTAATTGTGATTCTACTATTATCCACAACCTATATAGCCTCATACATATGGATCAAACCGCTGCCTAATAAATTTGTATAATAAAATATCCTCCTACTATTTTAACAGTTACTGTGGTGTTATAACCTCATATATGTAAAACAACACCATTGTCTGACTTATAAGACTTTATGATTATTACAACACATAAAAAAAAAAAATAACTGTATGCTTTGAGAATCATCAATGATATAATGAACGTATATTATAACTTTTAGTATACTTAAATAAATAATCTAATACAACAATACCCAATCCGGCCCCTACATTTAACTAAAACATGAAATGTATAACAAAAAAATTTGTCGACGTTTGGAAAATATTGTTTTTTTTTCTGGTGAATTCGTCGCTTGTATCCAAAGTTCTCACACAGTTTAACACATGTGCTTCAAGTTACGTTCCCATTACGTTCAAGTTACGTTCGAACTATTTAAAGTTTGTATGTCAGTTTAACACATGTGCTGCTTGCAAATTTCTGGTGAATTCGTGGTCTTACGAGTGAATTCGAAGGAATGCGCTATAAATACACTGTTATAAATAATTTAACACTGTTATTGTAATAGTTATTGTTATAATCTATGTTTAACAATCCTTAAGAATATATATCACAAATTATACTATAACCTTTCATATTATACCCCACCATGTGTAATATAACGTCATTATAACATATAACTAACACTTTTGCACCTACAACGTCATAATCTTTTTACCAATAACAAATCAAACATAAGAATTAATATCGGTATCTCACTCTTTACCACTATTGCTTTCTCACTCATAACCTTGGGTATTGTAGAGAATGTACCAACAGATAAAAGCTGTAATGACGTCATCATCTTCTAAACCATATGAGTATATAGTACAGATACATCTAGGACACGAACATAAACGATTGGTTTCCGGAAATTGACGAAGAATGCAATAATTACGACCATAACTTCAACACCTATACTAACACACACGTAATACTTATTATCGCTATCTCACTCTTTCATATTACCCCACTATTACCCCCAACATTGTCTAGCCACGCCCCCTTCTTCATACCGTGACCTATATGCATCCCCACCCCAATAATTTCCAACTCAACTTCTAAACTGTCCTAGAACCCGCTTTCTTCATCTACTAACGTGTTATCGCCAATCTTCGTTTCCGTTTAGAAGAGTGCCAGCAACGTAACGGTCATCATTTGGATAACGTCATCTTTTCCAAATAATTCTCCAATTCATATGCTAATAATAAACAATAAACTTTTTTATTGCATACAAATAATTTTTGTTTCATTGAACTTACAAATACCCGATACCCTTTCTGGACACCTTGTATAACATGTTGCCTCATGACTGCATTCCTTTGAATATAGAGCCCCAGGTTCTTTGCTCTTTGGATTTATTTTCATTTTGCCTACCTCCAAGGGTATTTCCTTCAGTTTTCTTCCACCATAAAGTACGATTGCTTTCGTTTTTTCAAGAGCGAGCTGTATTTGCTTCCTCTCTAGCATCTGTTCAATCCTGTTCAGCGCCGTGTTAGCGTGTGCCTTAAGTGTTTCCTCAGTTTTAGCTTCAACAATAAGTGCTGTGTCATCCGCGAATCCAATGACTGATGCGCCTTCTGGTAGCTCAGTTTTTAGTACCTCGTCGTACAGAATGTTCTATAAGAGAGGCCCTAATACCGATCCCTGTGGAACTCCGCAGGTTACACTTATTAAATTCCATTCGATTTCTATCCAGCGGTCCTCTAGATAGCTGCTTATAATTCTCGTAAAGTACTCACTGACTTCGAATTCTTTCAGCGCTTTCATAATTCCATCCTAAGGTGCTGAATTAAAGACATTCTTGATGTCTAGCGTTACTAACACTCCATATTTTCTGTTTCGGTGCGCCTTGAGTTTTATATTCTCCACCGATCTCTTGATCTGGATCATAGCATCAATAGTTGATCTTTTTTTTCTGAAACCATATTGGTTCTTTAAGAGTTTTGGTTCAACTTCCCCTGTTAACCTGACTGCTACCAGCTTGAGAGAACTTTTCCCATGACGTCCAGAAGACATATTGGTCTATATTTAGCCTCTAAGTCTTTTTCTTTTTTAGACTTCTGAATAAGGACTAATTTGGCTATTTTCCACATTTTTGGAAATACTCCACTTTTTAGTTGGCCATTCATTATTTCGAGGAACTCTCTCGGAAATTCCCTAATTGCTGCTTTGACGATTTTAGATGGAATTTGATCTGGACCTGGTGACTTTCCATTTTTAATTCTTTTTGTCGCTTCCTGGAGTTCTGCTTTAGTAAAATAGGGTATATATCTTTCCTCTATAGCTATGTATGGCCATTTGTGTGTCGCTCGTGTTAGAAACATCTCGACGGTTTTAATTAGTTTATCGCTACCTAATTTAATTCAAGGCATCATGTTAAGCTTTTTACACACAATTTATTGAATTTTATATCCCATGCTTCAAATATCTTAGTCAACTTCTTGGCAGGTGTTTTCCAGGCATCCTGTTTTGCTCCTATTATTGCTTTTCTGAGGAGTTTCCTTTTTCCATTGTATTCATTTCTGAGTCTTTCTCTACTTTCTTCTGTGACTTCTTTGCTCTTATTTCCTCGAGTTAACAATCTTCTTGACCTCAAACATTGCTTTCTTAACTGGGCGATGTTATCGTTCCACCAGTACACGGGTCTACGATTTCCTCCTGCAGCTCTTTTATTAAAAGTGGCTTTTAGTGCTAGGTTTATTGCCTTCATGCCTTTATTTATATCTAATTTCTGTATTTTGTACATTTCTTTTTCCAGATTTTCCACAAAGATCGGTATTCCTTCTTTATTTATTCTCCATCTTGCCTCGCTCATTTGTGTCGTTCTAGAGTTAGCTGAAATAACATTAAAGTTGATATTCCTATGAAAGCTAAGGTTTTCTTCCTCCGCCACTTTCCATTCTGTTATTCGATTGGCTATTTCTTCAGACGTTAGTGTTATGTCGATATGGGATTCACTACCTCTTCTTACAAAGGTCGGCTCTTTGCCTCTGTTCTGCAAAACTAGTGAGAGTTCTGCTATCCAGTCCACCAGTGCCTTTCCTTTCTTGTCTTCCTTGGGACCCCAAACTCGTGACTTAGCATTTAGGTCAGCCGCTACTAGCACCTGCTTTTTTTGTGTTTTAAGGCTTTCCCCCAGTGTCTGAAGATAGGACTCAAATTCTTGTTCACTTATGATGCGTAACAAGAGTAAACAACAAGGTCCTCAAGTTTCACCCATACAAATCCTTTCTGTTCTGTGTCACATTTTATTATACTTACTTCTTTGCTGAATACCCTAATTGCTGCGTCCATATTTAAATCGCTTAGCCAGGGTCCTTTACTAGCTGGTTTCATGTTTGGTTCTGCCACAATAGCGACGTCAATGTAATTGTCCCGACAAGTGCTATTTAGTAAGTCGAATGCTGCTCTCCCTCTATCCACATTAACTTGGATTATTTTCATTTTCGTTATTTTCATTTTGTCGCACTGACAGGCGCTCCCGTTTTTATACCATATCGTTGCCCCATGACCTTTTATTTTGCAGGACCAGCAATATATTTTGTTCGAACAGACACTTGCTCTATGCCCTTCCTCTCCACACTTTATACATTTTGTGCTTATGTCCTCCTCACTGTTGCATGCCCTAGCAAGATGCCCAAACTGTTGACATTTGTAGCATTTCAGTGGTGCTAATCTTTCAACTATCCTGCATCTAGTCCATCCTATTTTGATTCTCTTCCTGGACGTTAGTATCATGGCTTCATTTATTGGCGGAGCTATATTTGCGTATCTAAGCCCCCTGCTATTTGGTTTAACCGTAATTTTTATTGTGATGTCTTTCCTCTTGATTTTTGAGCTAGACAGCTCTGTTACTATTGATTCCAATAGTTCTTCTTCCATGATTGTTTTATCTATATCTATGACTGTTATGTTTCTCTTTCTTTTCACTAGTTCCGCCTCCACTAGGTCTTTCATTTTTTCTTGGACCGCAGCTTTTAGTGATTCACCATTTCCTCTTTTGCCGTCAGAAACACTCAGCTTCACATACCCCTCAGCTGTTTTTTCTATGCTCTTAATTTGCACGTCTAACTCTTCTATGTTGATGTTCTTTTTCATATGTCTTACTATATCTACATATGATTTTCCAGCTTCTCGTGGTTGAACCACTAGTGTTTCTCTACTTGTCCTCACGTTTGTTCTTCCTATTTTTTGCCATTCCTGTAGTTTCCTTTCCTGTACTATTTCCCCTTCACTTCTCGTATGTAGAATTATGTGATAACCTTGATCTCCAAAAATGAGTTCTATGATTTTGCGAAGCTGGAACTTTAGCTCATCCTTTGAGCATATAAATATAGGTTCTTTCCTTCCCTTCTTTTTAGAGATGGTCTTTACTTTCTCTAATAACGCTGTTACATCCTTTATGTTTTCAGTGTTCACTTTTACTCCATTCAGTCCTGCGAGATATGTGTAACTGCTACCAGCTTCTTTTTCTCCATTATCCTGTATAATAATGCTTTTATTCTCCATGCATATTAGTTTTCCTGGTTGTATCAGTTTTCTTCTGATAATATCCTCTATCTGCGGTATTCTTTCGCTTAGTCGTCTTACAAGAGGATTATCCTCGTTCACCTCTTACCATAAGTGGTACTGTTATCATAACTTCACCTCTTACCATGTTAGTTGACTTAAATGCTTTCTTAGGCCAACTTGCGTAGACTAGATCTAAAGCCTTTGCCAAGTTTATGTCTCCTGTCCTTTTCTGCTTGAATTTCGCTATTTTGTCTTCTATTTGTAGCGCATTCTTGTTTTCCTCAGGAGTAATAGTTTGAATTCCTGCATCTTTCGTTGTAATTTTCTTTTCTTCGCTTTCTCCTTTTGGTGCTATTTCTTTTATTTTCTCGGTGTCAGTTGGAGTCTCCATTTCTGCAGTGTCTCCTCTTATAGATAATCTTCCAAGTGCCTTTTGTATCACTTCTGCTTTTAGTTTTCCGACGTAGAGGTTCAGTCTGGCTGAGATGTCTCTAATTTCCCTCTTTGTATTAAAGTTTTCTTTAACAATTTTCTCCAGTTTCGCCGTTTCTCTAACAATCATTTGAATGAGATGTTGGATTTCATTTGGCTTTACTTGTTTCTTTATGTTTTCATCCTTTTCCGGATTCTCAATTCTTTTCCTCTTCTTTTCATTTTCTTCCATTTCGACGTTCCTCTCAGTAAATTTTTTCGATTTACAGAACAGGTCTGACATTGAGCTGCTCCGAACTGGCGATCTCATGATCTTCCTGCTACTCTGAAAAGCGTGCGTCTTTTCTTTTCCAGTAGCTGACTTTTCCGCATCGGCCTGGTATACCACCGTATCGTTTCACAGTTGCTTGATGACGACCCAAGGGGAGCCTGCTTCACCACCCCCTCAAGTGCCGGTTCTAGGGATCCGACCCCTTGTCCCGTATTTTTATATTCTTCATCAGTGTACATAGCCATAGTTTTTCATAATCCTGTTGGTCTGCGGGAGGTATTTTATTTCCCTCCAGCTCACCGTTCGAACATTCCCCTATCCGCCACCTGGGTACGCGCTTGGTTGGGGTTACAGGGTCCGCCTTAAGATATATATATATATATATATATATATATATATATATATATATATTTATATATGCATATATATATGTGGAAAGAAAAAATATATCGAGCATACAAAATAGGCGTAACTATAATACCCGGTCTAAGAAAGTCATAAAGAATGTGATTAATGACGGTATGTTTTAAATAGAAACCAAGTGACAGGTTAAAAGCAATTATAATGTGTGGAACTTTAAACCACTGATTGAATACATGAGGGGATGTGTTTACTGAAACAAACCAGGCATATTCTGGGAAGTAATAAAAACAAACCTTTTTAAGTCAAGCTGAAAACTAATGTAGAACTGAGTATATATTAACTAGAACTTAAGGTTGTTTATGCATTCATTGTTCTGTATTTGTAAAGTAAACACCAACGTTTATATTGTAACCTTATTGTATTAGCATTATTATTATCATTATTATTATCATCGTTATTATTTTATTCAATAAATGTATTAAACCAATTATGTGATTCTTTATCATCCTGACAAACCAACTAAGATATTGCATAGTTGAATATTAATTGAATTGACATTTGCCCTAAATTAAATAAGAGTACCTTGATTCCACATCAGATTAGCGGATTGGTTATTGTTTTCCACATAAGAAGTTGGATAGTTCTCGTTTTCCACATCAGGATTGGGATAGTACTCTCGTTTTCCACATATATATATATATATATATATATATATATATATATATATATATAGTTATTGATGTACTATTATTAATATATGTTATAATAGGGGTGATTGGTTTAGGAACATCAGGTATCTGTTGTAGTTCATTTTGCAGTTTTTCAGTTTGTCTAAATTAATATGTGAAACTTTAATATTCTGAAAAAAAGATATATTAGTATTTTCTAATTAAGGTAATGGTAATAAATTCAGTTTGAAATTCGTATCTAAATATGTTTTATAAGTTATTAAAGTAATATTGGTTTTGAGAGTGCAGCTAGGTTGAAGCTGGATGATATATGTTCCTTCCAGGGTTGTTTGTCGGGTTTCCTCTTCACATAGGAGTTCTCCTGTTGTTTTATTGGGGTATACGGCAAGCTACACATTGTCTTTTAAAGGTTGTATTTTGGGTTCTGTCAGGTTAATGTATACTGGTTTACAATTTTTTACTTTGTTTCTGAGAAGATGTACTTCGCAGGGCTGTATTCCTATACATAGGGGTTCTCGGGTAGTTGACACAGGTAGTTTTTTTCAAAAACTTCATCACATGGTTGATTATGTAGTATATATTGATTTTCAATGATTAGAATTAGTAGTTCGTGAGGTAAAATCATTTGAAAATTTATCTGATTGGGTACAGATAGGATTACAGATTTATCAAAGAGATGTTTAATAAAAAATTGACTTTGGTATGAATTTGGTATGCGGATACTGATATAATTTTTTCATAACTATAAAGGGTTTGTGGGTTGATAGGATATGGTAACCGTTCGTAATGTTCGTTTTTTGTTATTACGTCCTCTATTAGTTTTAGCTCGTGTTGAAGTTGATCTATTTGGATTATTGATGGATATAGTATTCCTCTTTTTGCGAAAGTTATTGCATTTGCTATTGGTTAATAAGGTGTAGAAGAATATTTTCGAAGTCTATAAATTGCGTATACACGTTGTGTACCGTTGTTACTTGGTGGAAAGTATTTTCTTTATATGCCAAGAGTTATATACTGTGGGCTAATGCTTTGTCTTGCATTGTTAGATTTTTAATGCCGTTTGTTAATTTATCTAAACTTTGTGTAATTAAGTTTATTTTCTTTTCTGAATTTACAGCATTATTGTTTTAATTATTTTGTAAGGATTGTGGCTAAGGATTATTTTGTAAGGATTCATCTAAACTTTGTGTAATTAAGTTTATTTTATTTTCTGAAATTACAGCAATATTGTTTTGATTATTTTGTAAGGATAATGGCTTTTTCAAATCTTTGACCGTCTTCTGCATCTAGATTTCCTGTTAGTGCTTTAAATATACCTCAAACAAAGTTGATGGCTCCTCGATTAGTTCGGATGTTTTGTGGTAGAATTATATGGTCCATTTTGCAGAGTATTTCGTCAAGTATAGTATCCAGGACTAGATCCTTATCTCCCCTATCTCTATATAGAACTGATTTGCGTAATAATTCCCGTTCATTAATTATAGAGTTTACTTCAATTGTTACATTCTTAAGGTCAATTATTTTAATAATATGCCAGTTATTTATTTGATTAACTGCAGTTCCTAGTGTCATAGGGTACATGCCTGGATTCTGTGTTATTGGTTGGATGGTACATTTGTCGATATCTAATCCTTGTGTTACTGTTAGGATGATACAGCAGCATCTGTAACAGATGTTTTTGTAGATGTTAATTCATTTATGTGAGCGATTGTAGTTTTCTTAGTTTTTACATTTTCAAATGAATATTTATTATGTTTGATAATTTTTATAATCTTATATGGTCCTTGTTGTTTATTTTGTGTTTTGCCTCCTGTTGCTCTTTTTTAATATATACTGATTCATTAATTTTATATTGTATTGGTTTCCTTGCTTCGTTTCGTTTTTCAATAAGCTTTTCCATATTTTTACTTAAAGTATTAGGGATTTGCTCATATCACTGCAAACTTAAGTGTTTTACTTTTAAACACATAAAGTGTTTAAAAGCTTGTAGTCACTTTTTAAACATTTTATGGTGTTTTATTCAATGGAAACGTTTTAAGCGTTTAATTTTAATGCACTTAAAGTGTTTTTATCATTAAAAATAATTAAATTATTTTTGTAGGATTATTTATTTATTTTATTTTTTTTATATTTAACAACTTTATAAAAATCGCAAGGGTCAGCCCAACCGAAGTGCAATGGAAGAGCCTCGCCCTGGGGGAACCGCCTTAGTGATCACGGTAACCCATACGTCAGGTAAGTATGATTACGGTATAAGTTCAAGTTCAAAGATATTTTATTTGTCAAATGGTATTACTTAATATTAATTACATTACATCTTAACCTAACATAAGGTGCCTAGCCTAAGCCTTAATCCGTTATTGTCTTATATTATATAGGAGTGTCTTATTATTATAATGTCTTGTGTGTTGTGTAGGGAAACATGTTTAAAAAACCCTACTTTTCTATGGTGGGTATTTTACATATGGAGAAGGATGTTCTGCAGCATGCTCCTAGAGTATTGAGTCCTTCGGTAGTCTTGAAGGGTAGGCTGTCGTGTGTGTATTGTCCAAGATGCTGTATTAATAAGTTATCGTGATTTTTTAAGGTGTTGTAAAATTTTTCTGTTTGCTGCTTTATGGTTGTTTTAATGTATATCGAGTCAGTCTCTTCATGTAGTCGTGTTGTGCTGTAGTCATAAGGTAAATTGTGTACTAACTTTAAGCATTTGTTTTGAATAATTTGTAGTTTCTTTTTGTTGGATTTGGATGTATTTCCCCATATTTGTGCCCCGTAGGTTAATGTCGGTTTTATAATTGCGTTGTAAATTAATTTTTTGTTGTGTGTGTTTAGTCCGCTATCTTTCTTTAGTAGTCCATATAGTGCCCCAATGGCTTGATTTGCTTTTGCTGTTGTATTTGATATATGTGGGGAGTATGTGAGTTTGGTGTCTAGAGTAATGCCAAGATATTTAACTGTATTTGACCATTCAATAATATTGTTATCTAATTTTATCTTGGCATTTGGAGGCTTTCGCTGGTGCGTAAAAAATATGGCTGCTGTTTTTGTTGTATTTATTTTAAGTTTCCATTTGAAGTAAAAGTCTTTTAGTTCGTCCAAAGCTTCTGATAGTCTGTTAGTGATAGTGGTGTCCAGTTTAGCTGAGGTGTAGAGTCCAGTATCGTCTGCAAATAATGTCAAGTGAGTGTTGTCAGTTTTTGGGATGTCGTTGATGAAGTAATTGTATAGTGACGGACTAAGTAAGGATCCTTGAGGAACTCCAGCTGGTATTTCTCTCGTTGAAGATTCGTCGTCTTTTAGTGATACTTTGAATTGTCTGTGTTTCAAGTAAGCCTGTATGATTTTGACGATGTATATTGGTAAATTTACTGTCGTCAGTTTATGTATTAAACCATCATGCCAAACTGTGTCAAAAGCTTTTTCCATGTCCAGTAGTACAAATCCTGTATTTTTTTTCATATTGAATTGCATTGACACTAGTAGATGAGGAGAGCCGGTTCTGGCTTAAATCATACTATGAGTTGGAAATTATTTTTACAGCGTTATTGGGGGCGTGGCTAGACTTGGAAGAATGTAAAAGGGGGTAAGGGTGGGGTAAGGAGTGAGGTGGCGTGGCTAGACAATGTTGGGGTAATAGTGGGGTAATATGAAAGAGTGAGATAGCGATAATAAGTATTACGTGTGTGTTAGTATAAGCAATAGTGGTAAAGAGTGAGATACCGATATTAATTCTTATGTTTGATTTGTTATTGGTTATAAGATTATGACAGTGTTAAATTATTTATAACAGTGTATTTATAACGCATTCCTTCGAATTCACCGGAAATTTGAAGCACACGTGTTAGCAGGCGTCAGCAAAATGATAATAATTTCAAACATGTCGTATATATTAGAAGAAATATCAAAACTATTGTAATTACTTAATTTATAATATATAAAAATTTAAAATGTATATAATTCTTTTATTTATTTAGTTATTATTGATATTAATTGATAATATAAGTAAGATATATTTAAACATAATATATATATACCAAATAAATTTAATTTAGGCATTGATTTAAAGTTAAATTGTGGATTACAGTGTCATTTGTTAATAGATTTAAATATGTTTAATCAATTTAAATTCTTTGATGAAATTATAATCAATCAGAATAATTTCTGTGAAACTTTTAGAGCCGGGTTACTTTTTATATCTGAATTTGGAGACCCTGGATATGAGAGCCAAGACTCACTTGATTGGATTCTTAATGATTAATTTTATTGCACTAATTACTAATAGATTGTAAATTTTGTTGTACATAGAAAATATATCCAAATAAGGATAATTCATAAAGTATAAGGGTGCTAATTCATCCATTGAATTTACATGACTTGAACAATATGAATACAAAATTGCATGACTTAACCAAATATGGGCACAAAATTTTTTTAAGCTATATTTATAGTGGGGACTTGATTGGATTCTTAATGATTAATTTTATTGCACTAATTACTAATAGATTGTAAATTTTGTTGTACATAGAAAATATATCCAAATAAGGATAATTCATAAAGTATAAGGGTGCTAATTCATCCATTGAATTTACATGACTTGAACAATATGAATACAAAATTGCATGACTTAACCAAATATGGGCACAAAATTTTTATAGTACACTTTTATAGAAATTAAGACATAGTACATAAACCCATTACCAAACAGTTTAACTCGGTCTCGGTTTGATTCGGTCAAGTTCGTCGATTCTCACCATTTGCTATTTCATTTGACAGTTGTTACATTGTTTCGTTCCATACACTTATAAAAAAATAGTTTTAGATACATTCTTTTATCTCAAGTTATATTTAAATAATAATAAATATATATAATAAAATATTATATTCTTGTCTGAGCGACGAGTATTTTGAGCAATACCGTTAGTAGGTTAAAGCATATTATTTCTTCGCATATTATAATTTCTTAGCTATATTTAAAAACTTAAAAAGGCTCTACATTACGCCTGATATAATGCAGCACTTTATACAGCTTCATACATGTTTCTCATACGCACTCAAATAATACATTTTAGGGTATATAAAAGAGATAGTAAAATAACAAATATATAATGAATTTTTATAAATTATTGAAATAGTTACGATAGATGTGTAAATATCTCTTATTGTATTGCAATATATTAAAAAATAACTAAATATTTGAGGTTCTGGTAGCCAACTTTATAAACATACTTTTACAGAAATGAGGCTCCTATTTTCTAACTGTTTACCGGACGTCTATATATTTTCTAAATTAAGCTATGTAAGTTAAGACAAAACTATCAGAAGACATTAAATAAAAAGCAACACGGATCCTATACCTTGGAACTGGTATGAGTAGCGTAATTTGTAAAATATAGGCCTTTGAAAAATTGTCAGAAGTTATCAGCTGTCAGGTAAGCAGTTACAAAATAGGAGTCTTTTATGTCATGGTTATCAAATATAACCTTTAGTGTCAGCAAGTGAGATGACATCCTGCAGAAATAATAAAATTTACTATACATTGTTAATGAACGCAGTCTTTAAAGTGTTTCTAGTTTAGATAAAAAGAAAATCGAAATATTATTTTGTGTAATTGTTTATTTTTGAAATTCATGTTCATATACAGCAAAAGTATAATAATACCTAATAATTAACATTCTTTTGTCAAAAAAATACTTAAACAATATTGCGTGGTGCTTTTGTGTTTAAAACAGGGCCGGTTTTACCATAAGGTGATTCCATGGAGTCTTAAGGAAATAATGCATTTGGAAATAAATATTAACAGATATAATCCTTTGCGGGGATCATCTTATATTGATTTACCAAAGAAAGTTAAAGATAAAAAGGCTATAGTAAATGTAGTAAATAATGATCAAGCTTGCTTTATGTGGACTATAACTTCAGCATTGTATCCAGCATCAAAAAGTATGGATAGAGTTACATCATATCAACATTATTCAAAAGTACTTAATTCAAATGGTATAGAATTACCGATGAAATTAAAAGATATTAGAACATTTGAGAAGAATAATGATATAAGTGTGAATGTTTATGGACTTGAAAATAATTTCATTGTGGGACCGTTGCATTATACATCTAAAAAGAAGAAACAACATGTTAATTTATTGTATATTGAGTAATGGACATTATTGTTGGATTAAAAATATATCAAGATTAATAAGAAGTCAATTTACTAAGCATACTAGTAAACAATTTTTGTGTGATGGATGCTTTTCATTTTTTAACACAGAAGATCAGTTAAATAGACATTTAGAATATGATTGCAATAAGATATATACAATCCTTCCTTCTAAGTATAACGCTAAAGATAAATTGGGTAATATGACATCTCAAAACATTTTAAAATTCGATAATCATAAGAATCAATTACGCGTTCCATTTGTGATATATGGAGATTTTGAAACATTATTAAAACCCATTAGTACTTGTTATCCTGAAACTAATACATCATTTTCAAATAATATTCAAATTCATGAACCATATTAAATGTTCCTTTAATGATTCCTTAAGTAAGTTTGTTACGTACAGAGGTATTAATTGCGTTAAAGTATTTATTGAAACAATAACTGAAGACGCTAAACAAATTTATAAAGTCTTAAATAAAGTGAAGCCTTTAAATAAATTATCTGATTGGCAAAAACAGGAATATGATGAAGCTTCTATTTGCCATATTTGTGAAGGTATCCTCAATGGTGATAAAGTGTTAGATCATTATCATTTAACTGGTAATTAACGAGGAGCTGCTCATAATCATTGCAATTTAAAATTTACAATTCCAAAGTTTATACCTGTCATATTCCATAACTTAAGTAATTACGATAGCCATATAATTGTAAAAGAATTAGGTAATGATAGTGAAAAAATTGAAGTTATTCCAGAAAATAAGGAAAAGTATATATCTTTTACGAAACATATTTTGGTGGAATCAAAAGTCGATAAAAATGATAAAGTTCATAACTGCTATATTAAACTTAGATTTATTGATTCTTTACGATTTATGCATTCTAGTTTAGAAACACTTGCAAAAAATTTATTATCAGAACAATTTTTCGAATTAAAAAAATTCTATCCGAATGAAAATCATTTCAATTTATTAAAACGTAAAGGTGTATTTCCTTATGAATATGTAAATAGTAGGGATATGCTTAATGAATCTGACTTGCCATCTCAAAATAATTTTTATAGCTCACTTAATGGCTGTAATATATCTGACGATGATTACAATCATGCCAAAATGGTTTAGTATGCATTTGAAATGAAAACATTAGGGGAATATTCAGACTTATATTTAAAGATCGATGTTCTGTTGTTAACAGATATTTTTGAAAATTTTCGAGATGTGGGCTATAAAACATATAATATACATCATTTTCAAATAATATTCAAATTCATGAACCATATTCTTTTGCTTATTATATTAAATGTTCCTTTAATGATTCCTTAAGTAAGTTTGTTACATACAGAGGTATTAATTGCGTTAAAGTATTTATTGAAACAATAACTGATACGTACAGAGGTATTAATTGCGTTAAAGTATTTATTGAAACAATAACTGAAGACGCTAAACATATTTATAAAGTCTTAAATAAAGTGAAGCCTTTAAATAAATTATCTGATTGGCAAAAACAGGAATATGATGAAGCTTCTATTTGCCATATTTGTGAAGGTATCCTCAATGGTGATAAAGTGTTAGATCATTGTCATTTAACTGGTAATTAACGAGGAGCTGCTCATAATCATTGCAATTTAAAATTTACAATTCCAAAGTTTATACCTGTCATATTCCATAACTTAAGTAATTACGATAGCCATATAATTGTAAAAGAATTAGGTAATGATAGTGAAAAAATTGAAGTTATTCCAGAAAATAAGGAAAAGTATATATCTTTTACGAAACATATTTTGGTGGAATCAAAAGTCGATAAAAATGATAAAGTTCATAACTGCTATATTAAACTTAGATTTATGCATTCTAGTTTAGAAACACTTGCAAAAAATTTATTATCAGAACAATTTTTCGAATTAAAAAATTCTATCCGAATGAAAATCATTTCAATTTATTAAAACGTAAAGGTGTATTTCCTTATGAATATGTAAATAGTAGGGATATGCTTAATGAATCTGACTTGCCATCTCAAAATAATTTTTATAGCTCACTTAATGGCTGTAATATATCTGACGATGATTACAATCATGCCAAAATGGTTTGGTATGCATTTGAAATGAAAACATTGGGGGAATATTCAGACTTATATTTAAAGATCGATGTTCTGTTGTTAACAGATATTTTGCTATAAAACATATAATTTAGATCCCTGTCAATATTATACAGCACCAGGACTTTCTTGGGATGTTATGTTAAATTATACAAGTATTGAATTAGAACTTTTAACAGATATTGATATGTTACATTTTATTAAAAAAGGTGTAAGAGGTGGAATATCACAATGCTCTCACAGACATGGAATTGCAAATAATAAATATATGTCCAATTATGATTCAAATAAAGATTCTCAATATTTAATGTATTGGGATGCAAATAACTAAAGCTATTGAAGATAACTCAGATGTTGGTTATATATTAGAAGTCGATTTAAGATATCCTAATTATTTGCACGATGAACACAATGATCTACCTTTCTGTGCCAAAAATATTAAACCACCTTGCATTAAAACAAATGACGTTAAATTAATACCAAATCTAAATAACAAGTATAATTATGTGCTTCACAATAGATCGTTAAAGCAATGTCTTAAAAATAATCTGAAAATAGATAAAATTCATAGAATTTTGGAATTTAAACAGTCTGATTGGTTAAAAAGTTATATTGATCTAAATACATTAAAAAGAAAGAACTCTGCAAATACATTTGAGAAAAAACTTTTTTAAATTAATGAATAATTCAGTTTATGGTAAAACAATAGAAAATGTAGATAAACGTGTCGATGTAAAGTTAATAACTCATTGGGATAATATAGGAAAAACAATGGGTGCTAATACACTTATAAGTAAACCAATCAATTTATTAAAACGTAAAGGTGTATTTCCTTATGAATATGTAAATAGTAGGGATATGCTTAATGAATCTGACTTGCCATCTCAAAATAATTTTTATAGCTCACTTAATGGCTGTAATATATCTGACGATGATTACAATCATGCCAAAATGGTTTGGTATGCATTTGAAATGAAAACATTGGGGGAATATTCAGACTTATATTTAAAGTATTTATAATAACCAATAGTTTTATTTATTTAAAATGTTATACAATATTTTTAGCACCTATCCAACTGTTATGAGATTTATCTAAACCTAACCACTTTACAAAAACTCTTTTTCCTTTTTTCTGTAAAACTTTCTCAACTAGATATATATCTGGATATTTTGTTTTTTGTAGTTCTTGTTCGTAAAACGCGCCTGCAATTGATTAGCCAAGAGAATCATTAAGTAAATATGTGACTGGATTAGTTAGTTGTACTTTTGATATAGTAAATATTTCGGTACTCCAGTTAGGAGTATACCCTTTTGCAAATAATGATTTGGTTTTGCTTAAACGAACATAATCTCCAACTTTATATTGACTTAAACCGACCCTTTTTATTCTATTGTATACATTTCCTAATAATTTTTTTTTCATTTTTTATTGATACTTGAGATGGCTTCATATTAATTGTTGAATGATGAGTATTATTATATTTCTTAACAAGTGCATCAATGTTTTTAATCCAATTATAGTTGCCTTTTATACTAAAATCTTTCCACATGGCATTTTTTAGAGTTCTATTAAATCTTTCAACAATCGATGCTTTCATATTACTAAATGTACTATAATGGTTTATATCATACGAATCTATAACTTTTTTAAATTCAGTGTTATAAAATTCCTTTCCGTTATCTGTTTGTAAGTTTTTCGGAACCTTATTCTTATTTTTTAATAAAATATTTTCAAATGCAACAGTAACGTCTTTTGCAGATTTTGATTTTACTGGAACTGCCCATGCATATTTAGAAAATATATCAATTACTGTGAGTAAATACTTGTAACCTTTGTTTTCTTTTGCATACGGAATCATTTCTACTAAATCAGCTTGCCAAGAATCATTTAGACCTTTTATGATTACATGTCTACGCTTATAGTTTTTAAGTGCAGGTTTATGTAACTCATTAATTATACCTATTTTTGTTTTGCTCATACTTATTATTACACAAAATTTATCAAGAACTAATATCTAAACTATGTTTTGTTTTTAATTCTGTAATTATTGTTGCAATTTTTTTATTTACTTCAATAAAGTTATTAATATAAGCATCATGAATATCTTTCCCTACAGCTTTTAAACGTCTATCTATAATAATTATAATATCGTCATATATATCATCTGTTTTAATTTGATACATCTAATTATCCATTTAATAATGAATTTTCATTACCTTTAATGAACAAAGCTAAATTAGGCTTAATGAAAGATGAATGCGCGAGTAGTATAATTTGGGAGTTTGTTGGGTTAAGGTCAAAAAATGTATGCAATTGATATTGAGGGTTCATGCACAGCTAAAGCAAAAGGAATTAAGAAAAATATTGTAAACAAATTCAATATTAAAGATTATGTAAATTGTTTATCTCAGGATAACATATTATTGATCACAATGAATACCTTTAAATCTATTAAGCATACAATTTATACTCAAATGATAAGTAAAGTAGGTCTTAGTGGAAATGATAATAAAAGATATGTATTAACTGATGGTATAAGTACTTTAACACATGGACATTATAAAATTTAGTACTAATTTTAAGTTAAGTTTAAGTTTTGTATAAATTTATATCTGTTTTAGTTAAGATAATTAAAATGTATATTTATATAACAATTGAAAAATAGCATGATGATCATGTTAACTTTGACTTTCCAAGTTTTCTAGAGTTTAAACACAAACCATTGAGTTTTATTATTATAAGATTTAATACATCCATATAAAATAAGATACACATATTTTATTAGTAATGTTTTGTTATATATAATTCTTATATGATTAACACTGGTCATAAGAGCTCTAATATATATATATATGCATAGACATATTAATGTATGTGTACATAAAGTGGATGACAATTGTATACGTTATATGCAGGAGCAGTACCCAACTTGAACGTACTGGGAACGTAACTTGAACGTACTAGGAACGTAACTTGCATGAACGTACTGGGAACTACGTTCCCATTACGTTTAAGTTACGTTCCCAGTACGTTCAAAAATGCTTGATGACAATTGTATACGTTATATGCAGGAGCAGTACCCAACTTGAACGTACTGGGAACGTAACTTGAACGTACTGGGAACGTAACTTGAACGTAATGGGGACGTAACTTGAACGTAATGGGAACGTAACTTGGAACGTAATTCAACGTAAGCTTACGTAAGCTTACGTTGAATTACGTTCCAAGCTTACGTAAGCTTACGTTGAATTACGTTCCAAGTTACGTTCCCATTACGTTCAAGTTACGTTCCCATTACGTTCAAGTTACGTTCCCAGTACGTTCAAGTTACGTTCCCAGTACGTTCAAGTTGGGTACTGCTCCTGCATATAACGTATACAATTGTCATCAAGCATTTTTGAACGTACTGGGAACGTAACTTAAACGTAATGGGAACGTAGTTCCCAGTACGTTCATGCAAGTTACGTTCCTAGTACGTTCAAGTTACGTTCCCAGTACGTTCAAGTTGGGTACTGCTCCTGCATATAACGTATACAATTGTCATCCACTTTATGTACACATACATTAATATGTCTATGCATATATATATATATTAGAGCTCTTATGACCAGTGTTAATCATATAAGAATTATATATAACAAAACATTACTAATAAAATATGTGTATCTTATTTTATATGGATGTATTAAATCTTATAATAATAAAACTCAATGGTTTGTGTTTAAACTCTAGAAAACTTGGAAAGTCAAAGTTAACATGATCATCATGCTATTTTTCAATTGTTATATAAATATACATTTTAATTATCTTAACTAAAACAGATATAAATTTATACAAAACTTAAACTTAACTTAAAATTAGTACTAAATTTTATAATGTCCATGTGTTAAAGTACTTATACCATCAGTTAATACATATCTTTTATTATCATTTCCACTAAGACCTACTTTACTTATCATTTGAGTATAAATTGTATGCTTAATAGATTTAAAGGTATTCATTGTGATCAATAATATGTTATCCTGAGATAAACAATTTACATAATCTTTAATATTGAATTTGTTTACAATATTTTTCTTAATTCCTTTTGCTTTAGCTGTGCATGAACCCTCAATATCAATTGCATACATTTTTTGACCTTAACCCAACAAACTCCCAAATTATACTACTCGCGCATTCATCTTTCATTAAGCCTAATTTAGCTTTGTTCATTAAAGGTAATGAAAATTCATTATTAAATGGATAATTAGATGTATCAAATTAAAACAGATGATATATATGACGATATTATAATTATTATAGATAGACGTTTAAAAGCTGTAGAGAAAGATATTCATGATGCTTATATTAATAACTTTATTGAAGTAAATAAAAAAATTGCAACATTAATTACAGAATTAAAAACAAAACATAGTTTAGATATTAGTTCTTGATAAATTTTGTGTAATAATAAGTATGAGCAAAACAAAAATAGGTATAATTAATGAGTTACATAAACCTGCACTTAAAAACTATAAGCGTAGACATGTAATCATAAAAGGTCTAAATGATTCTTGGCAAGCTGATTTAGTAGAAATGATTCCGTATGCAAAAGAAAACAAAGGTTACAAGTATTTACTCACAGTAATTGATATATTTTCTAAATATGCATGGGCAGTTCCAGTAAAATCAAAATCTGCAAAAGACGTTACTGTTGCATTTGAAAATATTTTATTAAAAAATAAGAATAAGGTTCCGAAAAACTTACAAACAGATAACGGAAAGGAATTTTATAACACTGAATTTAAAAAAGTTATAGATTCGTATGATATAAACCATTATAGTACATTTAGTAATATGAAAGCATCGATTGTTGAAAGATTTAATAGAACTCTAAAAAATGCCATGTGGAAAGATTTTAGTATAAAAGGCAACTATAATTGGATTAAAAACATTGATGCACTTGTTAAGAAATATAATAATACTCATCATTCAACAATTAATATGAAGCCATCTCAAGTATCAATAAAAAATGAAAAAAAAATTATTAGGAAATGTATACAATAGAATAAAAAGGGTCGGTTTAAGTCAATATAAAGTTGGAGATTATGTTCGTTTAAGCAAAACCAAATCATTATTTGCAAAAGGGTATACTCCTAACTGGAGTACCGAAATATTTACTATATCAAAAGTACAACTAACTAATCCAGTCACATATTTACTTAATGATTCTCTTGGCTAATCAATTGCAGGCGCGTTTTACGAACAAGAACTACAAAAAACAAAATATCCAGATATATATCTAGTTGAGAAAGTTTTACAGAAAAAAGGAAAAAGAGTTTTTGTAAAGTGGTTAGGTTTAGATAAATCTCATAACAGTTGGATAGGTGCTAAAAATATTGTATAACATTTTAAATAAATAAAACTATTGGTTATTATAAATACTTTAAATATAAGTCTGAATATTCCCCCAATGTTTTCATTTCAAATGCATACCAAACCATTTTGGCATGATTGTAATCATCGTCAGATATATTACAGCCATTAAGTGAGCTATAAAAATTATTTTGAGATGGCAAGTCAGATTCATTAAGCATATCCCTACTATTTACATATTCATAAGGAAATACACCTTTACGTTTTAATAAATTGATTGGTTTACTTATAAGTGTATTAGCACCCATTGTTTTTCCTATATTATCCCAATGAGTTATTAACTTTACATCGACACGTTTATCTACATTTTCTATTGTTTTACCATAAACTGAATTATTCATTAATTTAAAAAAGTTTTTTCTCAAATGTATTTGCAGAGTTCTTTCTTTTTAATGTATTTAGATCAATATAACTTTTTAACCAATCAGACTGTTTAAATTCCAAAATTCTATGAATTTTATCTATTTTCAGATTATTTTTAAGACATTGCTTTAACGATCTATTGTGAAGCACATAATTATACTTGTTATTTAGATTTGGTATTAATTTAACGTCATTTGTTTTAATGCAAGGTGGTTTAATATTTTCGGCACAGAAAGGTAGATCATTGTGTTCATCGTGCAAATAATTAGGATATCTTAAATCGACTTCTAATATATAACCAACATCTGAGTTATCTTCAATAGCTTTAGTTATTTGCATCCCAATACATTAAATATTGAGAATCTTTATTTGAATCATAATTGGACATATATTTATTATTTGCAATTCCATGTCTGTGAGAGCATTGTGATATTCCACCTCTTACACCTTTTTTAATAAAATGTAACATATCAATATCTGTTAAAAGTTCTAATTCAATACTTGTATAATTTAACATAACATCCCAAGAAAGTCCTGGTGCTGTATAATATTGACAGGGATCTAAATTATATGTTTTATAGCAAAATATCTGTTAACAACAGAACATCGATCTTTAAATATAAGTCTGAATATTCCCCCAATGTTTTCATTTCAAATGCATACCAAACCATTTTGGCATGATTGTAATCATCGTCAGATATATTACAGCCATTAAGTGAGCTATAAAAATTATTTTGAGATGGCAAGTCAGATTCATTAAGCATATCCCTACTATTTACATATTCATAAGGAAATACACCTTTACGTTTTAATAAATTGAAATGATTTTCATTCGGATAGAATTTTTTAATTCGAAAAATTGTTCTGATAATAAATTTTTTGCAAGTGTTTCTAAACTAGAATGCATAAATCTAAGTTTAATATAGCAGTTATGAACTTTATCATTTTTATCGACTTTTGATTCCACCAAAATATGTTTCGTAAAAGATATATACTTTTCCTTATTTTCTGGAATAACTTCAATTTTTTCACTATCATTACCTAATTCTTTTACAATTATATGGCTATCGTAATTACTTAAGTTATGGAATATGACAGGTATAAACTTTGGAATTGTAAATTTTAAATTGCAATGATTATGAGCAGCTCCTCGTTAATTACCAGTTAAATGACAATGATCTAACACTTTATCACCATTGAGGATACCTTCACAAATATGGCAAATAGAAGCTTCATCATATTCCTGTTTTTGCCAATCAGATAATTTATTTAAAGGCTTCACTTTATTTAAGACTTTATAAATATGTTTAGCGTCTTCAGTTATTGTTTCAATAAATACTTTAACGCAATTAATACCTCTGTACGTATCAGTTATTGTTTCAATAAATACTTTAACGCAATTAATACCTCTGTATGTAACAAACTTACTTAAGGAATCATTAAAGGAACATTTAATATAATAAGCAAAAGAATATGGTTCATGAATTTGAATATTATTTGAAAATGATGTATATTATATGTTTTATAGCCCACATCTCGAAAATTTTCAAAAATATCTGTTAACAACAGAACATCGATCTTTAAATATAAGTCTGAATATTCCCCTAATGTTTTCATTTCAAATGCATACTAAACCATTTTGGCATGATTGTAATCATCGTCAGATATATTACAGCCATTAAGTGAGCTATAAAAATTATTTTGAGATGGCAAGTCAGATTCATTAAGCATATCCCTACTATTTACATATTCATAAGGAAATACACCTTTACGTTTTAATAAATTGAAATGATTTTCATTCGGATAGAATTTTTTTAATTCGAAAAATTGTTCTGATAATAAATTTTTTGCAAGTGTTTCTAAACTAGAATGCATAAATCGTAAAGAATCAATAAATCTAAGTTTAATATAGCAGTTATGAACTTTATCATTTTTATCGACTTTTGATTCCACCAAAATATGTTTCGTAAAAGATATATACTTTTCCTTATTTTCTGGAATAACTTCAATTTTTTCACTATCATTACCTAATTCTTTTACAATTATATGGCTATCGTAATTACTTAAGTTATGGAATATGACAGGTATAAACTTTGGAATTGTAAATTTTAAATTGCAATGATTATGAGCAGCTCCTCGTTAATTACCAGTTAAATGATAATGATCTAACACTTTATCACCATTGAGGATACCTTCACAATATGGCAAATAGAAGCTTCATCATATTCCTGTTTTTGCCAATCAGATAATTTATTTAAAGGCTTCACTTTATTTAAGACTTTATAAATTTGTTTAGCGTCTTCAGTTATTGTTTCAATAAATACTTTAACGCAATTAATACCTCTGTACGTAACAAACTTACTTAAGGAATCATTAAAGGAACATTTAATATGGTTCATGAATTTGAATATTATTTGAAAATGATGTATTAGTTTCAGGATAACAAGTACTAATGGGTTTTAATAATGTTTCAAAATCTCCATATATCACAAATGGAACGCGTAATTGATTCTTATGATTATCGAATTTTAAAATGTTTTGAGATATCATATTACCCAATTTATCTTTAGCGTTATACTTAGAAGGAAGGATTGTATATATCTTATTGCAATCATATTCTAAATGTCTATTTAACTGATCTTCTGTGTTAAAAAATGAAAAGCATCCATCACACAAAAATTGTTTACTAGTATGCTTAGTAAATTGACTTCTTATTAATCTTGATATATTTTTAATCCAACAATAATGTCCATTACTCAAATCTTCAATATACAATAAATTAACATGTTGTTTCTTCTTTTTAGATGTATAATGCAACGGTCCCACAATGAAATTATTTTCAAGTCCATAAACATTCACACTTATATCATTATTCTTCTCAAATGTTCTAATATCTTTTAATTTCATCGGTAATTCTATACCATTTGAATTAAGTACTTTTGAATAATGTTGATATGATGTAACTCTATCCATACTTTTTGATGCTGGATACAATGCTGAAGTTATAGTCCACATAAAGCAAGCTTGATCATTATTTACTACATTTACTATAGCCTTTTTATCTTTAACTTTCTTTGGTAAATCAATATAAGATGATCCCCGCAAAGGATTATATCTGTTAATATTTATTTCCAAATGCATTATTTCCTTAAGACTCCATGGAATCACCTTATGGTAAAACCGGCCCTGTTTTAAACACAAAAGCACCACGCAATATTGTTTAAGTATTTTTTTGACAAAAGAATGTTAATTATTAGGTATTATTATACTTTTGCTGTATATGAACATGAATTTCAAAAATAAACAATTACACAAAATAATATTTCGATTTTCTTTTTATCTAAACTAGAAACACTTTAAAGACTGCGTTCATTAACAATGTATAGTGGATTTTATTATTTCTGCAGGATGTCATCTCACTTGCTGACACTAAAGGTT
The DNA here is from genome assembly GCA_963678705.1 of Panorpa germanica. Classification (NCBI taxonomy): domain Eukaryota; kingdom Metazoa; phylum Arthropoda; class Insecta; order Mecoptera; family Panorpidae; genus Panorpa; species Panorpa germanica. The sequence continues at coordinate 4,846,659 of OY783210.1, forward strand.
ATATTTGATAACCATGACATAAAAGACTCCTATTTTGTAACTGCTTACCTGACAGCTGATAACTTCTGACAATTTTTCAAAGGCCTATATTTTACAAATTACGCTACTCATACCAGTTCCAAGGTATAGGATCCGTGTTGCTTTTTATTTAATGTCTTCTGATAGTTTTGTCTTAACTTACATAGCTTAATTTAGAAAATATATAGACGTCCGGTAAACAGTTAGAAAATAGGAGCCTCATTTCTGTAAAAGTATGTTTATAAAGTTGGCTACCAGAACCTCAAATATTTAGTTATTTTTTAATATATTGCAATACAATAAGAGATATTTACACATCTATCGTAACTATTTCAATAATTTATAAAAATTCATTATATATTTGTTATTTTACTATCTCTTTTATATACCCTAAAATGTATTATTTGAGTGCGTATGAGAAACATGTATGAAGCTGTATAAAGTGCTGCATTATATCAGGCGTAATGTAGAGCCTTTTTAAGTTTTTAAATATAGCTAAAAAATCATAATATGCGAAGAAATAATATGCTTTAACCTACTAACGGTATTGCTCAAAATACTCGTCGCTCAGACAAGAATATAATATTTTATTATATATATTTATTATTATTTAAATATAACTTGAGATAAAAGAATGTATCTAAAACTATTTTTTTATAAGTGTATGGAACGAAACAATGTAACAACTGTCAAATGAAATAGCAAATGGTGAGAATCGACGAACTTGACCGAATCAAACCGAGACCGAGTTAAACTGTTTGGTAATGGGTTTATGTACTATGTCTTAATTTCTATAAAAGTGTACTATAAAAATTTTGTGCCCATATTTGGTTAAGTCATGCAATTTTGTATTCATATTGTTCAAGTCATGTAAATTCAATGGATGAATTAGCACCCTTATACTTTATGAATTATCCTTATTTGGATATATTTTCTATGTACAACAAAATTTACAATCTATTAGTAATTAGTGCAATAAAATTAATCATTAAGAATCCAATCAAGTCCCCACTATAAATATAGCTTAAAAAAATTTTGTGCCCATATTTGGTTAAGTCATGCAATTTTGTATTCATATTGTTCAAGTCATGTAAATTCAATGGATGAATTAGCACCCTTATACTTTATGAATTATCCTTATTTGGATATATTTTCTATGTACAACAAAATTTACAATCTATTAGTAATTAGTGCAATAAAATTAATCATTAAGAATCCAATCAAGTGAGTCTTGGCTCTCATATCCAGGGTCTCCAAATTCAGATATAAAAAGTAACCCGGCTCTAAAAGTTTCACAGAAATTATTCTGATTGATTATAATTTCATCAAAGAATTTAAATTGATTAAACATATTTAAATCTATTAACAAATGACACTGTGATCCACAATTTAACTTTAAATCAATGCCTAAATTAAATTTATTTGGTATATATATATTATGTTTAAATATATCTTACTTATATTATCAATTAATATCAATAATAACTAAATAAATAAAAGAATTATATACATTTTAAATTTTTATATATTATAAATTAAGTAATTACAATAGTTTTGATATTTCTTCTAATATATACGACATGTTTGAAATTATTATCATTTTGCTGACGCCTGCTAACACGTGTGCTTCAAATTTCCGGTGAATTCGAAGGAATGCGTTATAAATACACTGTTATAAATAATTTAACACTGTCATAATCTTATAACCAATAACAAATCAAACATAAGAATTAATATCGGTATCTCACTCTTTACCACTATTGCTTATACTAACACACACGTAATACTTATTATCGCTATCTCACTCTTTCATATTACCCCACTATTACCCCAACATTGTCTAGCCACGCCACCTCACTCCTTACCCCACCCTTACCCCCTTTTACATTCTTCCAAGTCTAGCCACGCCCCCAATAACGCTGTAAAAATAATTTCCAACTCATAGTATGATTTAAGCCAGAACCGGCTCTCCTCATCTACTGACACTTGTTCGGCAATCCGGAGTAGTTGGTGGGTAGTCGAATGTGCTTTCCTAAATCCAAATTGTTCATTTATTATGTTGTTGTTGACGTGTTCGAAAGTTTGTATTCTGTTTAATATTATTTTATCTAAGATTTTGCTCATATGAGATAGTAAACTAATTGGTCTGTAATTTTGTGGTACTGTATTGTCTTTCTTTGGTTTATGGAAGGCTAGAACTTTTGCGTTTTTCCAGCTTTGTGAGTAGTATCCTATGAATAAGCAGGCGTTAAAAATTTTGGTGAGGTATACTATAGCCTTCTTGGGGAGATTTTTTAGTACAAGGTTTGAGATGGCATCTATGCCTGGGGCTTTTTTGTTGCTTGATTTCTTTATTATGTTTTGAATTTCTTTTGGGGTTTTGAGTGTTGAGGCGTCTGAGTTTATGGATTCGTCTTATTGTAATTTTAAAATGGATGATTTGACTATTTCTTCTGTGTGGGGGTCGTGTATATGTCCTGTTAATTTGAAGGATGCTTCAAACGCATCTGCTAATGCGTTTGCTTTTGAGATGTCGCTGAAGGCTGTAGTTGTATTGTGTTGCAGTGGTGGTATGGTGGTCGGTTTGTTTCGTGATAACTTTGCTAGCTTCCATAATGAATTGTTTTGCGTACTGAGTGATGTCATTTTGTCTGTCCATTGTTGTTGTCTGAGTTCGTAAATTTCTTTTTTAATTTGGGCGATTAGTCTGTTCAGTTCTGTTTTTGTGTTGGCGTCTCCTGATCTTTGCCATATTCTTCGTGTAGTGTTCTTGTCATGTATCAGTTGTTTTATGTGTGGTGTTAATATTATTCTAAATGGTGTAATACGTTTCTTTGTTATTGAGGAGTTGGTCGCTGTTTGAATTATGTCAGTAATGTGTTTGACAGCCTCATCTATTGATTCCGCGTCGGTGTATGTGTTTGGGTCAAGTGTTAAGTTTTCGTTTATAACATGTCTAAATAGTGGCCAGTGAGCGTTTTTGTAGTCGTATCTTGTTTTCGGTGGTCTAGTGTGAATTCCTCCTAGCGAGAATTTGACTGGTAGATGATCAGAGGTCAGTTTTTGTAATGCTTGTAAGTCTGTAGTGTTATGGACATTTTGTAGTAGTATTATGTCCAGTGTGCTTGGTGCGTTGTTCCTATTATGTGGGTAGTGTGTGTAATTGTCTGGATAAGCTATGATTTGATTGTGTAGTTGAGTATAATTGTAGATGATGTTTCCGCTGTTGTTTGATTGCCTACAGTTCCAGTAAGTATGTTGAGCGTTGAAATCTCCTGCTAAAATTACTCTACTGGAGAAGTTAAATATTGTATTTAAGTCAGAGTCAAGTACCTGGGTGTTTGGCGGTGTATATCCTACTACTATTGATGTAGGTCTATTGTTTATGTATATTTCTATTGCTGTGGTCTCCATGTTTGTTGTTTGTATATTTTGTAGTTGAGTATGTTAGATATTTTCGCGAACTAAGATAGCGACGCCTCCTCCTCGTCTACCCTGTCTGTCATTTCTGTATGTGTTAAATGTGTTTATCTTAAGTCTGTCGGTTGGTCGTAGCCATGTTTCTGTAATCAGAGCTATATCAATGTTTTCATCGAATAGAACATCTGTTAATTCAATTTCTTTACTGTGGATACTTTGGGCATTCCATAACAATACATTTATTTCCGACATTAGGCGAAGGCCTGTGCACATATTATGAATGCTTGTAGCTTTTCTTCGGGTGAACATCCAGATTTTATTTTATTTTTGAAATTTCTTAAGGATTGCAGTATTTTGGGTATGTCTATTAAACTATTTATTTCCGCTAATTCTTTGATGACGTCGTTTATTGATTCCTCTCCTTGTCTTGGATTTTTTTGTGGTGTATATTATACTTCTTCTTGGGGCGTCGTGGCTGGGCGATAAAGAGATAGATAAGGTCTTGCAGGGAGACTTGGGAACTGTTCCCTTGATGGGGTAAATCCGGCAGGTCTGGCTTGTTGTGGTGGTCTCTTATTGTGTGTGGCTTGTAGTTTTGCTGCATATGATAATCTGTTCGGGCACCCTGGAAAGTTGGCAGGATGGGGACCTTCGCAATTGCAACATTGAGCCGGTGAGACCCTATCTTTTTTTGTGCACTCGGTTGTTCTATGCATTCCCGTGCATTTCACACATCTCTCTTCCAAGTTGCAGCTTACTTGGGTGTGGCCAAACTGTTGGCATCTGTAGCACTGTATGCCCTCACTTTTTGTTTTGTACTTTGCAAATTGTACTTTAATATGTGAAATGTCTTTGACCTGCATGTTTAGGTCTCTCACTGTTGTGCTGCCTCGTGTGAAATATAGGAGATATGGCACTGTATGTCTTGTAGTTTCGGTTTTGGTTTTCAACATGGCTGTCTTTAAGATATGTAGACCTTTTCCTTTTAGCTTTTCTGTTATTAGTGCTGCATCCATTTGGGGGAGGCCATATTGCACACATTTATAATCTCTTTCGTCTTCTGTCTTGTAGGTGTAGAAGGCGGTTCCGGTATCTTTTAGTACCTTATTAACATTTTTAAAGTCTTCTAACGTTGTCGTTATTAGCACTATGTCACCACTTGGTTTAAACTTAATGTTATATTTTGCCTTGGCGTGCTGTTTTATCAGTTGGAATAATATGTTTGCGTCTGGTGATGAATATTTAATTATTATTGGTGGTATTGCTGTTTTTTTTCGGGCTGCCTGGGTTGTTGTAGTTTGTGGTTGGTTATTAGTGGGTGTTCAACGGGTTGTACTTGTCTCTGTTTGGGTTAGCAGAGGATTATATCTGTTTTCTGTCGTTACCTCTGGTGTTTGATTATCGTCGGTGCGTCGACGTTTAGCTGCTCTTCTTTTATTTACTTCAATCCATTGTTCCTCCACGGAACTTTCTGAATTGTCATGGGTGTCCATGTTGATGTCTGCTTTTTCTATTTCTTCATGTGTTGTGGCTGCCTTTCAGCAGTCCTCCGTGGATGTTATGTTTCTATATGCGTCTTCTATATATTGTTCTACTGAATATATCATTCACTTTTCTAATTAAACTTGTTTATTTGTCTATGTTTTTCATAAATTCACTTCACTTTCATATATTCACTTCACTTTTAATTTTTGTTTTTGGGTATGCACATGTACATATAACCTATAATTTCTTTTTTTTAAAAAATAAGAATTTTAGGTTAGTCCTGATTACGGTACTAAAAATCTGGGTCTAGTTAGCTGCGCGTTGTACAAAGACTTCGTGATACGAGCTGACTTGACTAACAAGTCAATCACCCTTACAGTGATTGACATTGCGCGGCATCTCTATTCATCTATACGAAGTTTATATTTAACATTTTTATATGACGGTGATTATATTAGTCCTGGTCCAACTGTACCTGTAGTAAACTTACCATATGCTCATTTGATTGATGGATTAATTCTCAACAATACATTCCTTTAATTAATCATGAACGGTGTGAATTTATCGGTTAAAATAGGGTAAAAATATCCATGTATTATAGAACTTATAATCTTTTTTTTTAATCATCTTCCAAAACAATTACACATCTACAAACTTATGTATTTATATTGAACTTATGTGTAAAGTATACACCATTTGAATTTTTAATGATATATTTTACATTTATGTGAAGTATTCTGTTTAATAAGTGTTTTACAATAAAAATGTATAAAAAAAAAATGTAAAAAAAGAATAATGGAGAAGAGGAACAAGGAACAAGAAAAGTTGGAAAGAATACAGGTGAGATATATGAAATGGGTACTAGGGCTGGACAGGTGCACGCCAGGATACATGGTGATGGAGGAGATAAAAAGGGATAAGATACGAATTAAAACAGGGGAAAGAGCAGTAAAATACGAGGAGAAATTGAACAGAGCGGAAAGCAAAATTTTAAAGAAAATAAGAGAGGATAACATAAAGAATGGGGGGGGAGGAGGTCCAAAAAAAAGAAAAGAATACATTGAAGGGAATGGAATGGCGATCGAGGAGGCAGAGAGGAGAAGAGAAGGTGGCGCAAGTGTGGCAGAGGAGCTAAGGAGAAGGGATAAGGAGACACAACAGCAGGAGAGAATGGGAAAAATAGAAAAAAGTAACTACAATAAAAGATATAAGAGGTTATGGGAAAATAATGTGCCTCAGTACCTTATAGAAAAAGACATAAAACACATAAGAAGAACAGCAAGGTTTAGATTGGGAATTAAGGAAAAAGGAAACAGATACTGGGAAAAAAGTGAGGAAAGAAAGTGTAGAATGTGTGGAGCGGAGGACGAAACACTGGAGCACATTAAGTTTGAGTGTAAGGAAAAAGTAGCAAGCGAAAGGAATATTGGCCAGCTATTAAAGGGAGGCAGTGAAGGAAAGAGGTGGATGGCGGAAATAGTAAGAAGGAAAGGAAAAACATGAGAATAAATAAGCTGGTGGAGAATAATAGAGAGGGTCAAAAAAAGAAGAAGCAGAAAGCACTTTTGGAAGTAGTTAAAGTCTAGAATATTTTAAGTTTAATTTTAAGTTTAAATGTATATAGGAATGAAATGTATTAGAAATATAATACTGTAGATTGTAAAGCCGAAAGGCACACACAATTAATATATAATAAATAATAAATAATAATAAAAATGTTTTACAGATAACCGTTTTTATTTTTCTAGAAACGTTTTATTTGCTAATACCTGATTAGTTTCAAAACCAAAGTGTTTAAGATAATTTTATTAATCACTTAAAACGTTTTAATACAAAACATTTAGATTTAAAAAACACCTCAGTGTTTTACTTTAAAACATGAAATAAAACACTTGAGTTTGCAGTGTAGTAAGGGAATAATTTGCTTGTAATATTCCTGTGTTTTCTAGGTGTCCTGTTAGAACTTCATATTGTGTTAATTTAGTACTACTATGCGAAGATGAATTATAAGCGATAATTGCATATGTCATGAGGTTTCAATATCATCTTTAGGGTGTTGAAGTTTTAGTATTTTATATTTTATAATTCTTTATAATATTTTGATTTTCAGAGTTGGAATTAAATTTATCGTAAGTTGTAATTTGTTTTAGATTTATCGACAGGTAATGCGGTGCGTTCGAAAAGAACATTAATTTTTTTTTTTTTATCAAAGTTATTTGTTATTCGTTTACAGTTGAATACTTGTCTTTTTAATTTTAGTTCTTACTAAGTTATTTACATATGTTGGTTTTACTTTCTTAATTTTTGTACTTTTTATTTTTGTTATATGGATGACTGATACTTCGTTACTTGCTGATCTAATCATAACTCTGATGCTTCTATTACTTAAAGAGGTTCCTATGTTCTTATTCCTCTATTGCCTTGTTTTTCTTTAGTATTTGGATATACTATTCTTTAGTATTCGGTAGACATATACAGTGTGTTCTTGTTCTGCATTTAGATTTTTAACAGTAGCTTTAATCATAATAATAACTGGTAGTAGCTATAATAATAACTTGTACTGTCTGCATTTATTTCTTTAACTTTATTAACAGTGTTATTTTATTTTTTTGATTTGGATTGTGTAAGTCATGGGTGTTATCATAGTAGCTGAATTAGTTTGTAAATGTAGCATTATCTTTTGTACTGGAGTATGGGGTTTCAATACATTGTTGTAAGTACGCATAAGTCGTACTTATCCTTTTTTTTTTTAATAATAAATGTTAATTATTATATTATATTATAACTAAAGTTAACAGTTTTAGTATTAAGATAGTAACAAATAATTGTTTAAATTTAGCGCTCGTAAATATTGACGCTGGTTTGTGGATATTTTATATTGTTTCAATTTTTGGCAACACTGAACTAGTATTGTATGATGTAAAGTTAACAAACAAATTGTTAATATACCGATTGATACTCGAGTCAAAACGGCAGTCTCAACTTGAGTCTCAGTGCAATAACATTATCAGTTCTAACTTCGATCGTACAACAACTCTAATTGTAACATAAAGTATTTTACTGTAATTACATTTTGCTATTAATCAATTTATAACACTAGAATTTACATTTTGTTTTATATCTGGCATCCTTATTAATTTAATAAAATACTATTGTAATTAAGTATTCAGATATTAAAATACAACTAATAAATGATTTATTTTAATAAAAGTGTTTGAATTAATAGTATTTTTAAAAAGATACTAATTGTTCCAACGCAGTACGTTATAACAAGGTTTTACTTTAGACTGCTCAAGTATTATCAAATTACAACAATACTCCGTTTAAACAAGAATCCTGTTAATCATCTTGAAGAGAGTTAATTCTTATCTACGTGAGTGATTCAAGAAGGTGGATGATCGTAAACTGAAGAATCTACTTCCAGAAGCTAGCAACACGGCGTGATGTATTAGCAAGCTGAGTAATCTCCACATAGAACGAGCATCCGACCTCTTTTTACAACATTGATGTCAGGTGTAACATCCGCCCTCTAAAATCAACTCATAACAATTAGTGTCAGGTGGGGTCTTGAAGAGATATTACTACACTTAAATATCCTAGAGGTACGCCCAAAATTTTTTTCTATATATTCTACACCTGGATGCGAATCAAGTAATCTGGATACCACTACGCCGATCGATTATTTCCAAAAATTGCTGAAAAGTACGACCTAGAACTTCATATCATCTGTATTTCACATAATTTTCTACAAGTATCGGCGGATGCAAAAACTACAGCCCGTTGAACCTGGAAAAAAAGAAATCTTGTGCCCCCCCGCGACTGGATGGATGTTTCTAGAAGACTTGGAATAATCTAAATCGATGTTAATCGTTTGCAGAGTCCCGCACACAGCTGTGTATAGATCATAATCACTGATAAGAAAATCTTTGAGTATAATAGAATAGTATCTTCTTTTTGTATATAATTATTACTATAAATTGATAATTATATTTTTTTATAGCAACGTTACTAATGAGGCTATCATTTTTTTTAGTATTATGTTCAATACTTTTGAATATTTGCTATAATCCAAGTATTTTTTTTAGTAGCATCAATATTAACGAGGCTATCAATTTTTTTTAGTATTATATTCGATACTTTTGAATATTTGCTATACCTAACTATTCTTGTAGCATCATTGTTCAACATTGAAGCTATTAATTTTTTAGTATTATATCCAATACTTTTGAATATTTACTATAATATTTTTTATAATTGTTTCTACAATTATACTAATTGATGTTTAATATTTTTTTAGAACCACATTTTTTTTGAACGAGAGGGAATTTTGAAAAGGAGAAGCAAAGAGCTGAATCAGTTAGATAGCAGTCTGTTCAATCAGAGAAACTACTTTTTCTGTTACAACTGCAACGTCTGAGCCTCATCGGAAATTTTCAGTGAGTTACTGTTTTTCTAACAATTTTTCCTTGTCAGAATCCTATTTTTCCGAGAGTCGTTTATTGGTACAAAATAATCTTTAGTCTGTATAATATATATAACTTTAATTAAGTACTATGGCACCAAACGTTCATTCTCTCACTTTGGTTGAGAATACAATCAACCTAATCAATGAGTTTTCCAAAAATTTAGAAATCCAATCAACATCCTTAACGATCGTTGAATTAAAAATCAAAAACTTAGCCTTTTATCAAAAAGGCTTGGGTCAAATATAATGGTATCGTAGAAGCACTGCTTCTAACTCTAAAAAATGAAGAAGCTACGGCTATCGTTAATAAGTCTATGGAAATCGAAAGTATATATGACGACACCCTTATTTCCTTGTTGAATTATAAGCAAACATTTGAGGATGATACACATATTGTTTTGATGACTCAAAAAGTATAGATTCAATAAGAAATTTAAACTTAAGTCCAATGCAACTAACCGTTTTTGATGGAGAATATATTAATTGGCAAAGTTTTATGGAATTGTTTACAAATTTAATTCGTAATAATAGTAAATTATCAAGCATTGAAAAAATGCACTATTTAAAGTTAAATTTGACAGGAGAACCACTCAAACTCATAAAGAATTATCCATTAACAAACGATAATTATGAAATTGTTTGGAACATCCGTAAACGTTATGACAACAAAGTAGCACTTATTGAAACCTGTTTAAACAATTTGATAAACTACAATGTTATACGTTTAGAGTCGGAAATCAATATCAAAAAATTTCTAGATGAAATTAATAAATCGATTAGAGCTTTAACTGAGTTAGGAATATATTCTAATCATTCAGATTTTATGTTAATACATATTTTAAAGACCAAATTAGATTTTAATTCATCAAAGGAATGGGAAAACAGAAATACTTCTGAATTACCAACCCTAAATGAATTTACGGAGTTTCTTGAGAGACGGTGGCGCACTCTAGAAAGAAGAAGGCATGTTAAAGTTAAAACAGATTCAAGTCATTCTATTTCTAGTAGTAAACCAGTCTCAAGTGAACAATGTGCTAACGAAGTCGAAACAAAATTTAAATTTTTTTTTTGTAACCATTGTAAAAAAAATGGTTATATTGAGAAATATTGTTTTATCAAGAAGGAAAATGCGGATACGGTAAATCCTGTCGCGCAAATTAATATTTGTTGGAGAGCTACGGTATTTTCAAAACCTTCTGCTTATTGTAAAAGATCAAGACATCTTGAATCTCATTGTCCTCAAGCATCTTTTACTAAAAATACAAAACAAAATTCAAATAGTGAATTATGTTCTTTTTATAATCACCATTTACGTAAATTTAATAGTTTAAATAAAAATATTGAGATTAAAGAAATACCAGATACTATCCAATTGAAAATAGTAGCAGCCAAAACAAAAACTGTATCATTTTTATTGGATACTGGTTCTCAAATTTCTTTAATTAAACAAAACATTTTAAATAATAATATCAAAATAGATAGTACATCTAAAATTTTGTTAAAAGGAATTTCTGAAGGCACGCCTTATACTTTAGGTTCACTGAAAACTTCTATAATTTTAGATAGTTATAGGTCGAAACAAACCTTTCAGGTTGTGTCAGAGGACTTTCCCATTCAGCATGATGGAATTATAGGATTAGATATTTTACGTAAATTTAAAGCAGTAATTAATTTGGAAATGAACAGTGTACAATTCTCAGAACATGGCAAGAAATTTGAATTACCATTAATAAACATAAACAGTATTATCGTACCAGCACGTACTAGGAAATTAATTCCTATGTCGGGTTCTACGGTAGGAGTTTGTGTAGCCAAGGAATTGCTACCTGAAGTTTTTTTAGCCAACGCATTAATTAATCCTGTCAATAATACTTTTTATATATCAATAACTAATTCCTCAGCAAAAGATGTAATACTTAACAATTTTAAACCAGATATTATTTCAATTAATAAATTTAACATTTACCATTTTTTGAAAAGAAATCCTAACAGTCGTAAGGATCTTTTATTTAATAATATAGATTTTTCAAATGTTAATTCAAAATACTTAACAGATTTAATGGAAATCTTTAATAACATATTTTTTTTACCGGGAGATAATTTATCTTGTGCGAGTGCACTGACTGACTCACCTAACCCTGTAAACATTAAGCCGCATAGATTACCTCATGCGCATAAAGAAATTGTTGAGAAGCATATCCAAGAACTGTTGGCAAACAACATTATTGAAAAATGCGACTCACAGTTTAACGCACCTCTGTTAATGGTACCCAAAAAAGCAGATGCGTCGGGGAACAAACAATTTCGCGTTGTAATCGATTATCGTAAACTTAATGAGCAGACGACAAGTGATGTTTATCCTTTGCCCCTCGTACATGACATACTAGACCAATTTAGTGGTGCAAAATATTCTTCTACGATTGATTTAGCACGTGTTTTTCACCAGGTCCCTATACTTCCCGAAAATAAAGAACAAACAGAATTAAATGAAAATTTTAAACATATTTATAATGAAACTACAATTAAGATTAATGATCCAGATTCAATAAATAATATAATTTCTGAATTTCATATTAATCCTACAGCAGGACATTTAGGAGTCTCTAAAACAATTAGAAGACTAAAATTATCTTTAACTTCCCAGGTATGATTAGGAAAGTAAAAATTTTTATTAAACACTGCGAGTCGTGTCATAATCATAAAATAAATATAGCGGAAGATTTAGCTATAAATAAATTTACTAGTAATAAACCAAGAGTTAAACTAAATTTTAATAAAAAGGTCAATTCTCTTTTTTCACCTAAAAAGTATACGGTAGTTAATAGGAATAGATTAAAGAGATTTTGTACCAATCAACAAAACCTTGACGTGTTAGATGGATTTTGTCAGGGATGATTGTTTTGTGAAGCAGTGTCAACTCTATACGATGGGATCAGAATCGTTATCGACACTTTGCTTCTCTTTTTGTTTTTTTTCCAGAATAGTAACTCGTATATTTTGTTTTTATACGTGTCCCTTTTTTTGGAAGGGGGTGTTGTGATAGTACGATATCGTCGTATCTTCCTTTTTCTTTTTGTTGGAAAGAAACGCATATGTTTTGTTTAATATGCGTTCCTTTTCTAGGGATGAAGGGTGTTGTAAGTACGCATAAGTCGTACTTATCCTTTTTATTTTTAATAATAAATGTTAATTATTATATTATATTATAACTAAAGTTAACAGTTTTAGTATTAAGATTGTAACAAATAATTGTTTAAATTTAGCGCTTGTAAACATTGACGCTGGTTTGTGGATATTTTATATTGTTTCAATTTTTGGCAACACTGAACTAGTATTGTATGATGTAAAGTTAACAAACAAATTGTTAATATACCGATTGATACTCGAGTCAAAACGGCAGTCTCAACTTGAGTCTCAGTGCAATAACATTATCAGTTCTAACTTCGATCGTACAACAACTCTAATTGTAACATCAAGTATTTTACTGTAATCACATTTTGCTATTAATCAATTTATAACACTAGAATTTACATTTTGTTTTATATCTGGCATCCTTATTAATTTAATAAAATACTATTGTAATTAAGTATTCAGATATTAAAATACAACTAATAAATGATTTATTTTAATAAAAGTGTTTGAATTAATAGTATTTTTAAAAAGATACTAATTGTTCCAACGCAGTACGTTATAACAAGGTTTTACTTTAGACCGCTCAAGTATTATCAAATTACAACAATACTCCGTTTAAACAAGAATCCTGTTAATCATCTTGAAGAGAGTTAATTCTTATCTACGTGAGTGATTCAAGAAGGTGGATGATCGTAAACTGAAGAATCTACTTCCAGAAGCTAGCAACACGGCGTGATGTATTAGCAAGCTGAGTAATCTCCACATAGAACGAGCATCCGACCTCTTTTTACAACATTGATGTCAGGTGTAACATCCGCCCTCGAATCAACTTACAACAACATCATATAATAGCACATTTCATGAGTGACTTAGCAAGCTGATACGGTGTATTCTAGTATTGTGGAATGCGCTTATATTATGATCTCACAGTTGTTTTTGTGTTATTTAGCGGCGTTAATCATGGTATTTGCACTGCTTACATAGCATGTGTCGCGATTGATAACGAGTGTTTCCACGTATTTCTTAGATTACACGAGTATATCTTTCGTAAATTAACTGCGTTAGTGTTTGTACCGAAATAGTTATTACTTGATGTCGTTTAATTTGTATGTTTTTATGTTTATAGGTTTTTACTGGTGGTGATAACCAGTGTTCATGCAATTTTCTGCATTAAGGTGGTTGTTTCTGATTCTCGCTTCGTTTAATCATGTTTTTGTCTTTTTGTTCACAGCAGACAGTGTTTTGTAAATGTAACATATTAGGTATTGTAATATTTGTAGTAATTTATTAAACAATGTTTGTTCTGTATAATTATTTTAATAGTTCGTACAATTTTCTTCATTAAGGTGGTTGTCCGTTTTAGTCCGTAGTTCTTTTATCAACTTTAATTTTATTTATCTCAATATCCTGAATTTCTGTTGAATTATTTTCGTTAAATTGTTTATGCATGTATTGCGCCTTTCTTTCGCTGTTTCAAAATGTTAGCGCTTCTTTAAGTGTTTTGAACATCATGGTACGAATGGGGTTCTTTAATCCTGTTAGAAAAGCTTTCAAAATAACACCGTCGTATTGTACACTTTTCCAGGGGAGTAGTTGTTTATCGTGCGTTTTACAGTGGTTGTAAAGTAGATATTTATGATATTGGCATCTCTCATAAAACTCTTGATAAGTTTCATTGTTTTTCTGCTTTAATAGGAAAGCTTCTATAATTGAGGTGAATTCGTCGATTTCGTGCACAGGTGGTTCTAGTAGGTCAGGGTAATCATACTGTGCATAGTTATACATTTCAAAGTTTGTCATGCAATTATATTCGGGTTCTTCATATTAATAATCAGTTTCTGTCATATAGTTAGTTTCCATATGTTGTTGCCATGAATTAATTGGTTGATTTAGAGGAGTTTTCATAGTTGGATTTTGATTAAAATTTCTATTTTGTGCTAAATTATTTTGATTATAATTTCTATTTTGTGCAAAATTATTTTGCATTGGCGGATTGAATGAAGGGTAAAAGGAGTTTTGATGTGAGTGGTTATATTCCTCATTAGTATGGATTTCGTGGTTCGTCTTATCTTCTATTAATAATTCTAGGAAATCATCCATTGAGTAAGCGTTTTGGCATCTCAATTTCTATCGAAGTGGATAGTCTAGCTCGTCTATGATCGTTCTCACTAACACGTGGTCATGATGATTGTCAAGTGATCTCAAATTAATAGATATGAAATTGTGAAGTCTGTTCGAAACATTGAGTTTGTTGAGTGATTCTAAACATCTGTAGTTGAAAGTAATAGCTTCCTCATTAGGCATTCGTTTTAGTGTGGTTATATGCGGGACATTGATGTGGTTTTTAATATAATTCTTCATTAAAATAGTTTTTACTTTATCCCATGTATAAGTATTTTTTATTAAAGTTGCAGCGTCTCCAACAATCTTGGTTTTTATAGCTGAAAGCAGTAGAGCGTTATTAATAATAGCTTCTGCTGGATCTTCATCTACACCGGGAAATATGACAAACTTGTCTATGATTATTTCACAATCATCTATAAAACTTGTCAAAGCGTTTTTTCCGTCATATTCCTTCGTATGATTTAGATAAATATCTAATGTCTCCATTTTGATTAATTATTGTAGCTTTTGGTTAATATAGGTTATTTCGTAAACATTTTGAAGTACGTGTCGTAGGTGAATTGGATTAAAATGTTGACATTTTGATAATTGTTTTAGATGGAAAGATTTATGAAGATGGATTTTCAATTTTGGTGATGGGTGGGGTCAGAGTTAACAAATTCAAATGACTTACAGTTGGAAAAATTTCTGCATAGTCTAGTAGTTTCGTTGGCTGTCTCTGCTTGGCTGCATAGAAGACTTCTTTTTCTTTCTTGAATTACTGTTCACTTTTTTCACGTAAGTTCTTTTTCCAAATTAGGAGTTGGAAAACTTAAAAATTCTTTTTCTTTTATTTTCGAAAAAAAAAAGATTTTTGGAATCCATAAGACTGCGCCAGTTAACTTCTGCGTCGGCCGAGTTAACAAAATAATTTAAATTTATTAAAAGAGCGTTTATTTAGTTTAACTCAAAATAACATTTTTTAGTTCTTAGTTTAAATGATGTTACTTTTATGCTAATTAATTATTATTATTAATTCTTAATTCTAAGTCCGTAATACTAGTTTGCTGTTTCTTTGTAATTCTTTGTTGTTTGCTTTTAACCGAATTCGATATTCAGTAATGGTAACTATCATGAACTATATTCGCTAGCACTGAGGGAGTTATAAACATGGCTTAATCGTTGTACAATGGTTTTATACATTACAAGAGAGGTGCTGGGTATTATATTGTAATTCTAAGTATATCTCTAATCTATGTGCTTACTAAGCTATATTATGATAAAGGTTCTTAACATGTGGATTGTAACATGTGTGTATGTATGTCGAGAATATTTACTACTAACTGGAACATGAAAATTTTTATTCAGTAGCAGGGCAAATTCTTAAGGGCAATGTAGAAAATGAGCTATAGCCTTAAAATTGAGATTGGGTACAAGTAAAATGGATTTCTGTGCCCAGTTGTTTGTTATTTAGCGCAAGAGCGGGGCGCTTGGTAAGGACGGACGATGCTTAGGAAGGAGCGATACGGTGCTGCAGAGCGTGTGCCGTGGTGTTGGAAATGGGCGCTCTGTGGTGGAGGTGAAGAGAAATTAAGTTGAAAGTGCGGGAACGACAGAGAGCATAGGATCTAGAAGTAACGATTGGGGTTTAGGGGCGGGGAATATTTGGCATTAATTTAAAGTTAGCAAATATAGTTTAAATTACGAAAGTTCGGCGGCGACTCATAATTAAAACAGCTTGTAAAGTATAAACTGCCGATGCAACTAAAAAGCACTGACTGACTTATTTTTCTATAATGTGTATAGAAACGAATAAATAAAATTCATTATCGTATTATAGATTTATACTGCTCATATAACCTTTTTTAAGTATAAGTCACCGTCGAACTATCGTGATTTGGACTATAACTTATATTTAATTACAAATATTAGTCGCTTTGCGACGGGGCGAAGCGATAGTGATATTTACATTGATGCATGTGAGATTCAAATTTACGAGATATTTGAAAGGCCAAATATTGATGCATGTTACTACGAATTAAGACATATATATGTGGAAACCAGAGTACCATGCCAATCCTGATGTGGAAAACGAGAACTATCCAACTTCTTATGTGGAAAACAATAATCAATCCGCTAATCTGATGTGGAATCAAGGTACTCTTATTTAATTTAGGGCAATGTCAATTCAATTAATATTCAACTATGCAATATCTTAGTTGGTTTGTCAGGATGATAAAGAATCACATAATTGGTTTAATACATTTATTGAATAAAATAATAACGATGATAATAATAATGATAATAATACAATAAGGTTACAATATAAACGTTGTTGTTTACTTTACAAATACAGAACAATGAATGCATGCACAACCTTAAGTTCTAGTTAATATATACTCAGTTCTACATTAGTTTTCAGCTTGACTTAAAAAGGTTTGTTTTTATTACTTCCCAGAATACGCCTGGTTAATTTTAGTAAACACATCCCTTACGTATTCAGTCACTGGTTTAAAGTTTCACATATTATAATTGCTTTAACCTGTCACTTGGTTTCTGTTTAAATATATACCATCATTAATCACACTATTTTACGACTTTTCTAGACCGGGTATTATAGTTACGCCTACTTTGCATGCTCGATTTATTTTTTCGTTTCACACGGCCGTCCAACTTATCTTTGGCCCCCAAAGACGATACGTCACTGCGGTCATCTGGTTGCGGTTCGGCACCTGACACAACATCTGCAGTTTCAGAATCGCTGTCGTCTGAGAACACACCCCATGGCTTCATGTGGTTTACAGCTACAATGTCTCCGATTTTGTATGTCCTAGCTGGTTTCCTATTTCTATTGAAATTCCTGGGATTCTCTTCCTGTGTTTTTAATATTTGTTTCTGGGCGTTAACACGTAACTCGTGGAAGTCGTCCTCACGCACTTCTCGATTACCTTTTTCTAACAGCTGAGAGATATGCGTCTCCTCATCTGTTTTCATTGTCGCACCTGTTAACAACTTGAACGGTGTAGTATTTATGCTACGCTGATAAGTTTTGTTTAATGCTTGCTCTTCGACCTTGCCGTCGTTCAACCAGGTTTCTACATGTTTCTCAATTTCTTCTTGTTCGCAGTAAGCCATACGTCGCGAATTTTGAAAAACAGGAACCTCATCGGTCATGTATATTTCTGCTGCTTCAGTAACCCTTGTTACTTTTGGTTCATAAGTTTTAACTAGTTCCTCAACTTTAGCCCTGGCACCTGGACTAATGCTAATACCCATGACGATTTCGTCGTCGGCTACACATAATTTTTTATACTGTTCACTTTCCACGTACTTTTTTCGCATGGTAATACCGTCTACACTTATTGTGGTTTCTACTTGATCTAGCAGAGGTTTACCAATTACAACACTATGTCTAGTTGTACTTGATGGAACTATTAAAAAGTTAGTACAGTACTGTTCATTGTCTACTTTCACTTGAGCACTAAATTCACCTAAAACTTTGATTTGAAATCCTCCGATTCCAGTCAATACAATATTGTTTTCGCGCAAAACCGCTTTATTACTTAATTTAATATAATCGTCAGCTCTAATCAAATTCTGATCACTTCCGGTATCAATCAGACATTTAAAACTGATACTGTCTATGCTCATGTCTTTTGTCATATTACATGTTTTATTTGTGTCCACTAACAAAGCATCACTCGTTTTATTCGCGGTACAATTTCTCGAAATATGTCCCTCTTCATGACATTTGAAACACTTTATTTTACTTTCACTTTTTATCTTTTCACTTGATTCATCTCTTTTACTATTAAGGTATTCGTTGCTTTTTCGGCACACGTTTTCTTTATGTCCGAGTTCATTACAATTAAAACATTTTATCGCGTTTGATTCTTTTGGCCTGTCTTTACGTATACTAAAATTATTCCTTTCTTGCACTTGCAATAGTGTCGAATCATACCGTTTTACTTTTAACAACAAATCGGGCACTGTTTTAAAGTCACACATTGATAACACACTTATCAAGTCTTTGTTGTTTAGTCCGGCTATTATGTATTTTATCACGGCCTTTTCACTGATATTATCACTCTTACTGGCGATCGCTTTCACCGAGTATACATAATCTTCTATTGCTTCGTTTTTTTCTCGTCGTCTCTTCATTAGTTCCATGTGTACGTCAGATTCATCGTACTCCACTGGAAAATTCCTGATTAATTCGTATTTGAACGTCGTCCAATCCTTGACTACGTTCAAACTAGCATCAAACCAGTTTTTCGCGGCACACTGCAGCTTGTTGACACCTTGATGAAGCTTCACTTTATCACTCCATCCATAAATGTCTGCTATTTCATCCAATTTTCGCACCCAAGCTGTAGCCGTCAATACCGTGCTAGCTGGGTTAAACACAGGTATACATTCCAGGTTCTGTGTCGGCATAAACCCATGATGATTCATTCTCTGTTCCTGTATTGTACTATTCCCGATACTCAACTGCAATAGTTCTGTTCTAAGCCTCGTCAGCTCTGCTTGTACTCCCAACCAACTATCTTCATTAGATGTTGAGTTACCTGAGCGTCCAGCTAACAAACTATCTTCCACAGATGTATTGTTCATGTTTACGTTATATGCCATTTTCAATTTTCTCCTCGTAAAACAGTTTACACACTTTTCTGATACAATTCACTTGCTAGTCCTATTATAAAGTCCGTCTTATAAATTCTCGACTATTCCGCTAATGAACTATCACTTGAAAGCACTGTTTGTAGAAAACTATCTTGTATTATTCTTCTCCGTATTATTCACTTGTGGATAACTCGTAGATAACTAATCCGCACTTAGTTCAATTCGCTATGAGTTACTAATCCGCACTTCTTTGTATTATTCACTTCGCGCACTTAGTTCAATTCGCTATGAGCTGCTAATCCGCACTTCTGATGTGGAAAACGAGAGCTCAATCCCACTTCTGATGTGGAAACGAGAGTACCATGCCAATCCTGATGTGGAAAACGAGAACTATCCAACTTCTTATGTGGAAAACAATAATCAATCCGCTAATCTGATGTGGAATCAAGGTACTCTTATTTAATTTAGGGCAATGTCAATTCAATTAATATTCAACTATGCAATATCTTAGTTTGTTTGTCAGGATGATAAAGAATCACATAATTGGTTTAATACATTTATTGAATAAAATAATAACGATGATAATAATAATGATAATAATACAATAAGGTTACAATATAAACGTTGTTGTTTACTTTACAAATACAGAACAATGAATGCATGCACAACCTTAAGTTCTAGTTAATATATACTCAGTTCTACATTAGTTTTCAGCTTTACTTAAAAAGGTTTGTTTTTATTACTTCCCAGAATACGCCTGGTTAATTTTAGTAAACACATCCCTTACGTATTCAGTCACTGGTTTAAAGTTTCACATATTATAATTGCTTTAACCTGTCACTTGGTTTCTGTTTAAATATATACCCTCATTAATCACACTATTTTACGACTCTTCTAGACCGGGTATTATAGTTACGCCTACTTTTTCACATATATATTACGAATTAATAAATACAAAACTACTAAAAAACAAATTAATTTTCTGATGCCATCTGTGACTGCCTCTTAATATTTGTATATCGTAATCTAAGCAAACCAAATTTAATTATTTTTTTTGTTTTTCTTTTCATCTATATTTTAACAATATTAGTTTTTAAATTTTTATTATGAATTCTTTTCAAATTGTTTTTTATTTACATCAGAAAGTAAATACACATCACCGTTGGATCGAAAATGTGTAAGTAAATAAGATTTCATAATTCTCTTTAACAGATATTTTTTAAACTAATTTATAAATATTCTTGTTAACTGGTATTCTTCCTTTTGTGTAAACTTTGTGTCCAATAAATAATACGCCCTATATCCATATCCATTCGAAGTCATATCGAATTTATACAAAATACATATATTCATAATTAAAAACTAGACTCAGTTAATTCAAACTGAGGCGAATGCGGAATTTTATATACAGAGATGTTTAATTGATGCAAAATGCAAATATTTTTTTATTCTAATCCTATACAAAATAAATATTTTAAAAATAATGTTGAGAAAATAAAATACTTTTTGTGTTACTAATGTAAATATTATTTATGCCACATAGTTTCTACATTAATTACATTACATAATTATACAAATTCTTTGTAGATTATCATTTATCATTCCACCAAACGAAAGATAACATGGTAATTAATAAATTGATAAAATAAATTCGATATAGCTAAATCTTTTGTTTTTTTAATTTTTAAAAGAACTACTGCATTTCTGTATGTTTTATTATGCTTGTTGTATACTCATAACATGTACAAATCACTACTCATGTATTATACTACTTATAATACTTTTATTAACAAATAGAAAATATTGAGGGTTGATGTTAACCAAAAAATGTAAAATTTGACATCATTTTAAACATTATTTCGTTAATAGTGGCCAGTGTAATACTTACTTCCGAAGGTTCAAACCAATTATAAATATATGTAATGAGTGTTTGAATATATGATAAAATAAATTTAGGAAAGGTTTAAATATATGATAAAAAAATTTACAAAAGGTTTAAATATATGATTTAAAATATTCAGAATGGAAAATGAATTATATATAATAGAAATGGATTACACAGAATGTGCAAGAAAGAAATATAGAGGGTGGGGCCTTTAAAAGAATACAAATGTAAAATAAATAGTGAAAAGAAAATAGAGGAGCTTGGATGAAATTTGAGAATAAAGTTTCCATTTCACTTCAGCCATGTGTTTCTATTTCTGTAGACAATCTAACGAATAATATATTGATACTGTAATAAATTACAGTATCAATATATTAAAAGTACTAATTTAATATTATTACAATGCTCTTCCTCACTGTGTCACAAATTCAATGCATTACTATAACAATATTTAAAAAGTATTTTAAAAAAGGTGTAAGACATATATATTTTACTTGCTTATCTTATTACAAACAAGTAAAATTAAATCATTTTTGTTTGAGCTAGTCGATTTAAAGAGATTTAGAGAAAGAAAAAAATGTGTGGTACTAGAAAAGGCGGTTTTGGTATAAAAAAATTTGGTTTGCAAACTCTCGTAATTTGAACTATATATGTATTTATATTATATTTTCTTTATTTAAAATATGTAATACTTTTTTCAGTATTAATTCAAATTCATATTGCATTTGTGATTGTCATTTTTGTCATTTGTCATTGTAACACATATTTGGTTTATTTCTGTATCAGTGTCCCATACCCAGTAAACATTTAGTGAAGTAGGAATGGCTTGATGAAGTTCGAGTCACTCGTACAATTGAATTCTAACGCTTTACAAGTTCGAAGCAAAAACACAGAAACCAATTTTAGTTCAAATTTATTCCCTACCTGTCAAGATTTTGTGAAATAAAATCTGATATATGTAGTCTTAGCAAGTTCGTTAATAGTTCAAAAGTGGTACACAAAAGTCGCTTTTAGTTCAAATTGATTCCGTAGCTGTCAAGATTTTGTGAAATAAAATCTGATATATGTAGTCTTAGCAAGTTCGTTAATAGTTCAAAAGTGGTGCACAAAAGTCGCTTTTAGTTCAAATTGATTCCATACCTGTCACAGATTTTGAGTTAGTTGTTAGATTTTTTTCATAATAATATTCTTTCTTTTTCCAACATCATTCATTAAGTATTCCTGTTTCTTTCACACTTGGGTATATTTTTTTTTAGTTCATTTTCATTCCATTTATTCCAAAGTGAGAGAGAAACGAGATGCGGTTAGACAAGTAAAATATATTTTTCACCGTTACACTTGTATACTTGTATAGTATTTCGTTCAGTACAGTATGTTTAAAGTATATGCTATCCTTTTTCAACAAATATTTCTTTAATGGTAACAGATAGACGTTGTCTCCCTCAATCCCCGAATATAATGTATTTAAACGAAGATTCTATCCAGCGTTGTTAAGACAGACGTTTAAAACCTACCGATAGTAGATTTTTGAATCACCAGAACAATGTAAAAAACTAATATAACCAGAATTGTTAAAGATGAAAAATATTCATTAAAAAAATCACGATCCGTACTAAAGATTACATCAATTTATTTCTTAATTTAAATATTTATATTTTGCAGACTCTAAAAAGTACAATTCCATTAAGTTTTATATCCCTGGGGCCCTATTCCTGAATTTTGCGAGCAATGTTCGCAATCGAACAGATTCGATCGAAACGAGTGAAGTAAGATTCGATCACAATTGAAAACACTATTCCTGAATACAATCGAAACTAAAATTCTCCATTCGATTGAATATATTGTGTAGAACGTTTTGTAGACCAGCAAAATGTGGGAAATTTAAATTAATTTAAATATTTTTTGTAAGTTGGATATCATTATCTGGTTAAACTATTATTTCTACCATTTTTTCTGGATTTTAAAAGAAGCATTTATCTTAGTATAGTACAAATTTAGTATTGAATACAGAGTTTGCATAATAATTTATATATTCTCGTATTTATTGATTTTATAGAACATTTAATCATTTAACAATTGCATTTTAAAAATTATATGCATTAATAGAATATTAAAATACATTATAATTGTTAAATTACGATAGATTAAAAAAACAGCACTTCCCAGTAAACATTTTGGAGTAAATTCTACTTAATTTTTATTACATATCATGAATTTTTTGTCTGGAACGTGTTCGTTTTCTATTCAGTCGTTCAAAGGAAAGGTCCTTTTTATGAGCTACAGACATTGCAACGACGGTTCACTGCTGAATTAAAAGCGGAGTAGGTTTATGATTTATGACCGGATAATAAAAATATACCCATGTGGGAAAGAAACAGAAATACTTAATGAATGATGTTGAAAAAAGAAAGAATATTATTATGAAAAACTAATACAAAATCTGTGACAGGTAGAGAACTTGTAAAGCGTTAGAATAGAATTGAACGAGTGACTCGAACTTCACCAAATAGGACACTTCACCAAAATGTTTACTGGGTTATTTTAATAAGTATGTATTTAAGAATAACACAATATACTGTTTCTAATTTTATTAATAAATAAACAGTATATTCTATTATAAATAAGATCTATTAATTAAGTGTTTTGGCTACGTCTAGTTCCTTATTCTAATAGTTGTATTTTCTTAAATGTATTTCATTTTCCATATAATTTAACTCCGTTTCTTCAAGCACAGCTAAATTATTTAAAGCCATACTTCTTAGTATTATATATTTTTTTAAATTAATATAAATAATATAATAATTTAAAAAAAATATAAATATTTTTATTAAATTAATATAAAGCGCAATAAAAAGTAATAGAAAAATTTTAGGTTAACTTCACACAAATATTTATTTTTTTTTGACATTTCTTGAAATCTTCTAAATACACTTGCCTGAAACAGTGAGAACTAATAAAAATCACAAAAATTTACTGTTCGATTGTACATTCGCAAGCTAAATAGTTGACGTGCAAATGTTCACTTTTTTGCTCGATTTCTCTGCTCGTAAATTTTCGTAAAATTTTCAGGAATAGCACTTTTGAGTAAATCGAGTGATTTTTACGAAAAGGAGAAGAGTTTACGATTCGATTGAACTCAGGAATAGCACACCTGATCATCCCCAACAAGTGGTACTACTAGCGCCACCGATAACAAATGATCGTCCTAGCGTCGTGTCAGTTACTAAGTTTCTTTGTGTAATATTTTGATAGTTTTGTGAAATAATATATGTTCTTAATCAGTTTTAATACTGCATTAAAAAATCAATAATATAAAATAGTGTTCAAAGAAATTATAAGTTTCTTAAATTAAATGTTTGGTAAGTTAAACATATATATTCAGTCGCCATTTTATGAAGCATCTTATATACGTTTCTTCATCTACATATGTTTCAACATTTTTCATTCAGAAAGTTGTTTTAATTTTTCTCTTATATTTCAGACACAAAATTAGACGGTACCCAAAAATTGTTGTAAGGAGAAATAAGAAGAACTTAATTTCAAATTAAGATTTAATCTACTGATTTGATTTGATTACTGGTAAATAAAATGGTATCCTTACAAGATATTATGTATAAGAGTTATTACTATATAAATATGTAAAGTACATGTAATTTCATTTTCAGAAATTAACTTCTAGATAAAACTAAAGCTAAAGTTCAAGCCCAGTGTATATTCAAGTATATAGAATAGTTAGTGTATGTTTATTTAATGTTTAACAATGTAGACTAATGTTATATTAACAATTGATCAAAAATAATGCTGTAAATATATTAAATATAATAAAATTCTTGCATAAAGTTATTGTTTTCTTTTCATTATAAATTTGTTTTCTAATAAAAATCGATTTTATTTTTCAAAATTAATACTCTGTTTAAACTTCCCGCTTAATTTCCCGCTAAATTCTTTTTGATTTATCAGCAATCAATTCAGCTACTTTAATCAAATGTATGGTAACTTTTAAATGTCCCGCAAGCTGTTTAGGAGTTACCCATAAAATACGTCACACAAATTTCATGCTTTTGGACCTCTCCTCCGTACTTGTTAACTCCCCCCCCTTGCGTTGACATCACACATTTTGAAAATTTAAATTTAAATCTTTATTAAAACAATAAATTTGTAAAAGCAATAATCAGCATTAAAGTGACCGTTAAAAAGCGAAAGCAAACTTGGAATAGCAACAAATAAATCTTAAAAATTGTTGTATATTGTTGAAAGTTTATATACTCAAATTAATATTATAAAAAAATGTTAACATTGAATGAATAATCAGTTCTGCTCTGCTAACTGATGTAACTGTTCCTACTATAATTCCAATATTCGGAAGTTAAAATAATGTTACGTATACTATACGCTAAACATATGGTAAATATTGTGTATAAAGTGGGATGAGAAGTTACTTACTCTGACATTTGCATATTCGTTAAAATTATTGTTTCTTTGCATGAAAGTTTATCATCCCTTAGTGTTAATATATGACTGCAAATGTTTAATTTCTGTTGTAACATTTTGTATTTAAATCAATACTAACAATAATAACTGCTAGGTTTGCTTTCGAACTATACGAGTATATTGGCGAATACCACTGTTCTCCATCAGACAGTTTGGAGCAACTGCTAACTGAGACTGCCAAATTCACGGACATCAAATATTTATTACATAAGATGGAGGTATCATAATGCGTTTTACTAAAACAAATACTATACTATACTTTTAGCAGCATTGCCATTATATTTCCATTTTTTATTGAATATAAAATTACGTTTCGTAACTTCTATTAACTATCTAATTTTTAACTAAAGCTAGCGTTGGGCAGAAATGTGGTTTTACAAACTGTTTAAATGTTAAGAAGAATCAGCTGATATAAATTACTATAGTATGACTTCAGCAACGCTGTGGTTTTACAAACAATATGTATTGAATTTAAGATTATTTCGTTTTTATTAATTTATATTGTAGACACAATAACGCTGTATATGTTCGACATTTTATATATGATATTTTCAAGTTTTTTCACTTTCAATTAAGTGTAACACTGATGTCAGCTAATTCTAAACTTTATATGAATGTGTACGTGGTCCAACTTATTGAGGTTTAAGAATGTAATTCTTAATACACATACACCAATTTCTTATTGTCTACATACAACGTTAAGGCTCTTTTAAGAAACATGCAACAAATAGTACATGTCAAACTTCACCTATCATAATCACCTATTTCATTCCTCATCATATTCTAATTAAACACCAACTACAATCAATATGTATAAACCTTTATTCAAACATTCTTATTCCTTATAATTTTTTATTTTACAATATAAACTGCAAGTTCAATTTTCTCTCTACTACTCTTTTAATCTCACATTTCAGTACAAATATTTCTTAATAAATAATCAGTGAAGCTCCCATCATATGACACAACAACGAAATCGAAATGGGAAAATAATAGAATTATTTTAAGAAAATATCTTGAATGTAGCAAACGTATATGAGCCCTATTTAACATAGTTATTGTTATTATTACGGAGTTCTGTATACAAATAATGAAATATATTACATATTCTTGACGCGCCATAGTACATTACAACATTATGTATAATAATATACAATTAAATGCGTTTGTAACATGTCCCATTTCCAGAATAACAAGTTTTAAAATGGATATTAGTTTTACTGTCTAAGTAATCCTATTTAAAAAATTTTAATCAATACTAAAATATAGTAATGTTGTTTATAAACCAGTATCATAATTTTAAATCTTCTGTAAATATAAAAAACAGGCACTCGAGTTTTGTCCTCAAAAATTTTCAGCAGGCCTCTGTAATAATTTGCAACTTACGTTGAAATTATACGTGCTATTCATTGGTAAAATGTTTTATCCATGTGGCAAGAATCGTTAAATAGTGTGGATGCGGCATATTTGAAAAATTGCATAAAGACGTCAGATGATAAAGTGTTGCAATGCTAGGGATATTATAAAAAAGAACGACCAACGAACTTTTTGTTATACAGACGAAAGATTCTGACAATGACAGTGATAGTGACTAAAGATGACTCATTAGTAATTGGCGTCGTTCTATCACTGACGACTTCGAAGTGTGGGCAGTATCTATAAAGCCTTACATATTTAAACTACACCGCTGCTCGTAAGTTTTATTATTAAAAGCGCATAATCTACTTAATTGTGATAACAACCAAATCGGGGAACATGCAGAGCTCGTCAAGTGACTAAATACGAAGATCTATTGAGCCATAATTAATAATTGTACATATTACATTATGAACAATTATATAAAGAAACATAAATAAAGAATTAACTTTTAACGTGGCCTTGTACAGTACGAATAATTTTGCCTTCTGACCGAAAGAAAGTTCCAGATGTAATCGATTTCTGTATCACTAAAGGTGTTGACCGCAGTCCTTTCCAAATGGATTTTCCCCATAGAAAAATTGGAATCAAGGAAACTTGTGACACAATAGTAAAAGAAATTAATATAAGAAATCATCCGGTTTTGACCTAATCAGGGTAAAATAATATACGAACTATTAAAAAAATGTATAAAACTAATTACTTTTATATTTAATGCAATTGTTAGAACTAACTAACATCCAACTAGGTGGAAGGATGTTTCTGAAACCTGGAAAAAACCGGAAGAGGTTAATTCCTATAGACTCATAAGTTTACTGTCAATACTATCAAAATTATTTAAGAAAGTATACTTTAAGAGGTTAAAATGTCTAATCAATGAAAAAAAGCTAATACCCGAATATCAGTTTGGTTTCCGCAACATGCACGGTACTATAGACCAAGTTCATGGGTTGGTTATCACAATTAATAGATTCTTAAATGGCAAAAGATATTATTCAGTAGCTTTTATAGATATAGCCCAAGCCTTCGATAAAGCGTGACACATAGGACTTCGATACAAACAGAAAAAATACCTCCGTACCAGCATTATCAACTCTTGAGATCATATATGACTAATAGACACTGCATTGTCAAAAGAGACTCAGGAGTCCCTCAGGGAAGTGTTCTAAGATCCACACTATAGTGTACCTTCCCTACACTTCCGACTTTTAACTACAATAGAAACTATCGTTGCTACGTTTGCAGACCTACTGCTATATTAGCTATATCACATACAGACCCAGTATCGGCATCACGGAATCTTCAGAATAACCTTGATATGATTCAAGAATGGTTTAAGAAATGGCGAATAAAAGCAAATGAAACTAAATCAACGCATGTAACTTCACCACGCGCAGAGAAACTTGCCTGCCTGTAAAAATAATTAATTGTGTAATTTCACAATCCAATGACGCTAAATATATCGGAATTCATTTGGACAGAAGCCTTACCTGGCAAAAACACATTTTTACAAAGCGTAAGCAAGTTGGTCTTAAAATGAGGTAAATGTATTGGATAATTGGTCGAAAGTCAGAACTTTCTCTGGACAACAAAATACTCCTGTATAAAACCATTCTGAAACCCATCTGGACCTACAGAATTCCGCGTTCAGGTACTGCATGCAACTCCAATATAGCCATGATCCAGTGTTTCCAAAATAAAGTACTACGAGTTATTGTAGAAGCACCATACTACGTTACTAACAAAGTCATCCAGAAAGACCGAATAGCATCCATCAAAGATAAATTTAACAATCCAGTGCAAAACATAGTGATAAACTAATTAACTATCCCAATGCGTTGGCGAATCAATTCAACGTATGTGAGAACAGGGAACCCCGCAGATTAAGACGATATCAACCAGTTTTAAGTCCCCGAAAGGGAATAGTGTTCAATGTATACGAGCATAATGTATACAAAAACAAGAGAGCATTCACCGGAATGTTTCTCTTATACGTCTTAATTACTATTATCATGTAAGAAGCTTATTGCCTAGTTAGGCAAATTGCTAAAACTATAGGAGAAATAAAAAGAGAATGTTTTATTTATCTTAATAGTCATGTCAATTGGCACAATGACGGTCATGAAGTCAGTGTGTTATGTTGTCAAGACAATTCTTAAACTTAACGGATGAATCAGTTGAACTACTATCAACGGCTAATACTGCTGTATCTGTAACTACTGTTTTTGTAACAACTTCCGCAGTTATAAGGAGATTTTCTGTTTATAAAAAATGAAAGTTGGACCCATTACACTCACTTGAGGAACTCCTGCTTCTATACTAAAAAGGACATTGGTTTTTTTTTTAATGGCGGCTATTTAAGTTGTTTAATTGTATTTGCGAGATGATTACCTTGACATAAGACACACTTCACGTCATCAGGTCGACCCTTCCGTCAACTTAGGTGTGATTTTTAACGTACTTTATGTATGTTGGATTACGATGTCAGTAAGATTTAGTGTGACCATATTGTTGATATTATGAAAGGTCAAATTTGTTAAGAAATACATTAAATATTGAATATCATTGATTAGCTTGTTATTTTATCTTGGTATAAATTTTATGATGAACATAAGCAAAGCATTATTGGTTATTTTTAAATTTATGTTCCAGATGTTGGTAACTGTATATTTAAGTTCATCTATTCACTTTATTATTTCATCCGTTGCAGTAGACGAATGCATATTTTTTAAAACTACTTTAAAGTTTTGGTTCTCCTTAGGTTTATATGTGTAAAGCTTTGATACTTTTTTTCAATTGCTTTGTAATTCTTTATGCATCTAAAGTTTTTGGTTTTAATTTTAACTAATGCCATAACATCTAAATTTTGTACTGTCAATTTGCATTTTTAGTGATTAATTTAATTAACAGCTGTATATTGCACACTTTATCAATAAAGATGGGTGTGGGTTTGCTTGACTTCTCTTTGACCTCAGCAATTTCTTCTTGTTGCTCACCGCAATCAAGACATGTAAAGGCATTTGTGTTGGTACTGACAGATTTTTCTTATTCTGCAATTCCGGGATGTTAGGCAGTCTATTTCTACCTGTCACGTTTTGCCAGGTTTCTTTACTATCCGTGCCATATTTATTCTTGTCCCTTTCATACATTATTGAATCGAAATTACTTTTCCGGCTCTTTTCCGTTAGATGGTTGGTGTGTAAGGCAGTCCGTATTCGGACGTTTTGGTTTTTGTTCATTATCTCGTGATATTTTTTATTTATATAAGCTGTTTCATCACTAATCCGCCAAAGTAATATGTCATATGTATTCCATTAGTTTAGCTAAGTATTTGCTGTTAGCCTTATACTTTTTAATTTTTTTTAAATTAATTTATTTTACAATATATTTGCGTTTGTGACAATTAGGTCATTCGATTTAAAAGAAAAATAATGCTCTAAGCTTCTTTTATAACCTTTATTTATAACATAATTAGGTAAGTAAAACAACATTAGTGATGCAATGTTGCAAAATAGCAATATGAATGTTGGTCTAAATAAATAGATAAATAGAAATTTCATTTACACTTCTACATAGAGCACAAAAAAATACGTCGTCACTGTTAAATTAAATTAATTAAGTTAATACTCTCTTTTATTTGTATATCACTTTTTTAGACATAATCGTTGTCCGAGATTCTCTTCTCCATTCGGTACTACCTTTTCTTCCTTTCTAATTAATTTCTCTCTTCATTCTTTTCTGTTTTATTGGCTTATGGCTTGTTTTTTTGTACTACTACTCTTCTTCTATATCATTTTCTTACATAAATATATTGTCATTATAGATTTTATTTGTAAATTAGGTTTAGGAGGGGAGTCAAGTATTGGTTTCCAGACGCAGAGTTTTTTAACCAATTCCAAGGTGCGGTAATGTACCCAGATGAGAACTCACCAGCTAAGTTGAAGAGTAGGTTAACCAACAAACCATCTATGACAAATAAAGAAATGCCTGTGTATAAGCAATTAAATACTTTACAGGAAAAGTAGAGATTGACACAAAAAAATTGGATGTTGGTAATTTGGTACTACATTTTGGGCCTCAACATCCAGCCTGCCACGGTGTTCTCAGACTGGTTTTGACTTTGGATGGAGAGGTAAATTGCCAGATTGATTGCCGGTTAAACACAACAAATGTATATTCTCTTTACTAAAATCATATTTTACTATACAAAAAATATGGATATACTTTAAATATATAATTAATTTTTTAGTATTAAATTTAATTTATTAATTAATTTTCACAATAAAAAACCATTTTAGTTTTAATAATTAATTTTATTACACAACTAATAATACCCTCTCAGATGTGAAGGTACAGACACAGATTGTGTAGTAGCAAATACTAAATCAGGTTTTGAACTTCAACTGCGCAGGTTTGTGATTAACTAACATCTTATATGTTTATCTAAGTGCTTACTAAGAAAAATTACATACAACCTATATTCAGAGCATGAAGTATCATGTAAAACTCGTAATAATATATAATATTTTAAATAAACGAGACCTATACGTAAAATCCTTGATGTTATTTTACATCCATGTAATATTTTACAAAAGCGAAACAAATAATATTGAATGACTTAATTGAAAGACGTGATGCGCTTGAAGTAGCCAAGTCAAAGAATAACAAGTTTTTATAAAATTAAATGTACTTTCAATATTGTCTTATTATATTAGATAAATAGATTGATAATTCACTTAACTGCAGCAATTTTAAAGGTATCAATTCGCTTGACCGACGTCTCAAATTGTATATGTTATAGATTGGAATATAGAATATTCCTTAAGTAAATACTGTTATGAAAAGTATACAATAGGTAAAATTGAAATTGTTTATCTCCTATTTTCAGACAATAATTCGCGCTGATCCGCATATTGGTCTCTTACATCGTGGAACGGAGAAACTAATGGAGACTTACTTACAAGCCCTACCGTATTTCGATCGGCTTGACTATGTCTCCATGATGTGTAATGAGAACTGTTATTGCCTCGCAATTGAAAAACTCCTTCATATTGAAGTTCCACTCAGAGCGAAGTATATCAGAAGTAAATGCCAGTATATCATGTGTTCCACACTATTTTAACAATGCAACAATAAACATCTGTGTACTAATGTTTCAGCACTGTTTAGCGAGTTTACCAGGATACTGAATCACACAGTTAACGTTGGTTGTGGTGCTATTGATTTGGGCTGTATAACGCCGTTCTTTTGG
Organism: Panorpa germanica; assembly: GCA_963678705.1. NCBI lineage: Eukaryota > Metazoa > Arthropoda > Insecta > Mecoptera > Panorpidae > Panorpa > Panorpa germanica. Next base: position 4,878,948 of record OY783210.1, read on the forward strand.
TTGTTTGAAGAACGAGAAAAATTAATGGAGTTCTATGAAAGAGCTTCTGGGGCAAGATTCCATTCCGCTTACTTTAGAGTTGGCGGTGTCGCTAAGGTAATACAATAGACCTCTCTTTAGATAACGCGATCTATCAGGCACAAGTAGCATGACATACGTTGCATTATATGAATATTTTAAATATATATATAATAACAACTTACCAATTCAGTACTGAAGTCGACATTTTGACGTCAATTTGGAACGGGTTTATGTTCTTAAGGGGATGATATTTTACTAATGAGTCAAGATCGAGTATAAAAATAATGATTTGTTTTTTAAAGTTTGCATATTTCGTATACATGTATGTTATACAAATTATTTTGGGCTACGGCTGAATGCACTACTGTACTGAGGTTGCGAATACTTTTGCTAAGATAAGATTTTCACAATAAATATTACTATTAAGTATATGCCTAGTTCATGCTTAAATAATCTCTTAAGTTTTCTATCGAGTTAATATGGATGGCAAGTTAGAAACAGAGCTAACAGTTATTATCGTGGCGTAACCTCATACATATAAAATACACCGCTCTTTAATATTTTTTTATGATTATGTAAGAGCACATGGTCAATTTAACTCCATTACAATAAAGTATAAGAAATATAATACTGCGTTGATTTTCAAATCGATAACGAAACCATAGCCGTCTATAGATAATAAATATAAAACATTACTTATTATAAGTTTCTATTTTTTTAATAAATTTATTCAGCTTAGAAAAATAATTATGACCAAAAGTAAAAAAATAAAAATTTAATAATAAAATCGTGGGGTGTACTTGCTAATAAAATACAAAATCACTTAACATCAGTTGATAAGTTTACATTTCTTATCCAGGATCTACCAATCGGCTTATTGGATGACATTTACCAATTTATTGGACAATTTGGGGAGCGTCTCGAAGAGTTATCGGATGTTGTTGTAAAGAATAGATTTGTTGTTTCACGGCTTACAAATGTAGGAGTCGTATCCGCACATGATGCCATTAATCTAGGATTTAGGTAGATTTTAAAAAGAATGCGAAATTTTATAGGATAATAAGTTCCAATATTATAACATTGTCAATTTCTATGACGTCAACGCCTCATCCAACATATCAATACATATATGAGTTCATATAATCAATTAGACGAAACAGCACTAAAATCCAGAAAATATTTATTTGCCCTGTAATCGAATGTGGAAGCGCACCAGCATTATTCTCGAACACTGCTGCGTCTTTAAATTGAGACAAGTTGCTCTACGTGAAATTTTCTGATAAATCTGTGCAAAGATATGAGCAAGCATCCATCAAACATTAATTATTGAATTAAAATCATATAAGTTCAGAGATGAAGCGAGTTAGTCATATTCAATATTAGCATCACCGGAATAAAAAAAAAAAATTCGCCCAAAATTAATTATATGTAGTCTAATCGTTCTGGTGCAGTTACCGTACGGATTACTGTTTGTTAACGCGAAAACCGCAAGAGAAACAACAAATATAATTAATTGAAATTTTTATTTACAAAACATAATTTTTTTATTATAAAAGTTATTCAATATTTGTAATTTGAATTGACTTCATTTATACAATGACTAAACCTTGATTTGTTTGATAACACGGTAATTGTCCTTCAATATCTGTTATATTTTTCATAAATCATTTTAGAAACATATATATTCTTCAAACAACAAATCTTAATTTACTTATATTTTACGTTAAACTGTTAGTGATTTTTATAAAATGATTGAATGTCCTTATATGCCAAAAGTAGGAAATGGATAAACCACGAATGCGCCAGCTAGCCTAGATTTCACACGACTACGTGTAAATACACGTTACTGTTAAATTATGAGATTAGCCATCCATCGCGAGTTCACAGTTTAGCACGGAAAGCAGTCAACGCATTGAATTGTTTAATACAACGGTTCTCAAACTTTTTACTTCGAGCCGCCTGCATAATCCAGCTGTAAACCGGGCCCCCTACATGTAAGCGTACTATATATTATAAGGTATTTGACATTTTACAGTCAATTTTTATTTAGTTAAGTTTTGCACATTCTATGCATACTCTAATGGGGCAATAGGTTTATTCGTAATCAAACAACAAATTCTATACAAAGAATTACAATTTATTTAGGTATTTTAGCTACTATAGTACATAATTGTTATTTGTAGCTTAAAGCAATAATAATAAAGAAAGTTTTAGTGCGAAGGATGTGCTTGTTTTTTTTCTGCGCATAGTTTCTTAAAACGCGGTGTCAGTTCTGATAACGCTACTCTGAGTTCCTAGGTCGCATCCAGTCTTGAGCGATATTTACTCTTCATGGCAGCTAGAGCAGAAAACCCAGTTTCACAAGAATAGGTGGTGGCGAATGGAGCTAGTATTTTCAATGCCCTTTCACTCAAATTTGGGTGTTCCTTTTGTACACTAATCCAGAAGGATGTGAGAGAAGATTGTTTAAACTTCATTTCAAGCCCAGTGTCACCTTGGAGGTCAATGAGATTTTTTTCTTTATGTTGAGGGGGCACTCATCGGCTGATGGTTTGAATGGGTTTTGAATCCATGCCAAACCATCCAAGTTCTCATTAAAATATTTTTCAAAACGAGATTTGAGGATTTCTAAGTATTTAAGAAAGCATTTCTTTGCATTGGTTGGAATAGTTTTGAGATTCATTTCTTCAATCCTAATTTTAAAATTAGGAAATAGCTCCAAATTGTCACTTTTCAGACCGCCCTCGTACAAACTTAGCTTTATTACAAATCTTTTCACAATTTCAGTATTTTGCAAAAGGTTTGCATCTTTTTTCTGTATTTTCTGATAAACTAAAAAAAATAAAATATTCGGCACTCTTACGACGTTGACTAAAAGTTATACACTTGTTGAAATTTTAAAAATAAAAATTTTGCTTTATTATTTTGTAAGTTAAATTTAATTAATTTTTTGACCAAGCTTTGGGCATCCCCTGAGCTTTTATTGCGCCCCCCTTGGGGGTCGCGCCCCACACTTTGAGAACCGCTATGTTAATACATTAGAGGAGAATAGGAAAGATGTACGATTATATGTGTTTACTGTTGGTATCATCAGCATTAACATAAGGATTGCTTTTTTAACAAAATTACACTGAAACACGGTTGGTGGCTGGTAGAATGCTGTAAAATTAGTAAGCATAATGACGCTGCTTGCATATGACTGCAATACCTCTACGTTTCCCTTCTTTCCTACATTTATTCATTAAATCCAATGTTTCATGCATTGTTGTACTTCATAGTTATCAAAGTAGTACAAATTTAAGTGACACAACTTTGTGCATCTATCGAACGTGAGTCGTACACAATTGTTGTTTAATAAACACGTAAATATTTCGATATTAGTGTGAAAACAGTTCTAATATTAAATATTATAATTTTTTCTGAATTGTTTGTAAGTAGAAGTGAATTGACTAATTGCAACAAAGGAAGTAAATAAATATTAGAAACAACAAAGGTTAAGACAAGGAAATTTAAATTCTGAATTGCTTTACTGTTAAAACATTATTGAAATAGCAAAAACAGTGAAATAATGAATCAAACCAAAGTGTTCTAATAGAGATAGTCTTAGATAGAGGTATTCTATCGGACTTGTTGACGGAGTCAGTTGTAATTCGTTTAATAATTTCGTAACACTAATAGAAGAAATTGATAAAAATAAATATGGAAATGTTAATGAAGTAAAGTAGAAAATCCTTACTAATAAGAAAAGACCACGAGTTTACATCGAGTCTTCTTGGTGAGCGCACGTATTGACAATAAACAAAACAATAAAATAAATAGTGATCTTTTTTTTTGCAAATTAGAATATTTTTTTTTTCGTGATTTATTTTTTTTTTAAATTATAATTTATATTATTATTAAGTGTTATTAATAAGAAGTGAAGTAACTTCTATTTAATTATCACTGGTTAATTAACAATATGGATATGGAGGTTGAACCTCCCGATAAAAATCCGATCAATAAAAACAACTCTGTGACTAACAAATCAATTCCTACAGATAAAACATCCAGTGATATAACAGAAAACTTAAATAACAATAGTGACAATGTTAAAAAAATATTTAATAATTTATACAACACAGAAACAAAATATGACTCGTATAAAGTAATGATAGTTAAAAATAATAGTGATGGAAATACATTTTTTAGTTCTCTTAAATTAGCAGAAATAATATGTAAAATTAGCAATAAATCTAATATAATAGAAATTAAAAAAGTGGGAAGAAATAGAGTAATCGTTCAATGTGCTAATGCAGTACTAGCTAACGAAATTACCAAATCAACATTGCTGAAAAACAATGGGTATGAAGCGTTTATACCATTTTACTGGTGCACAAAAGTTGCTATTATAAAAGGTGTTGATATTGAATATTCGGAAGATACAATTTTAAATAATATAGAGTGTCCACCTTTTAAAGTAACGAGAGTGCAAAGGTTAAATCGAAAACTAAGAGTTGACGGAGCTATTAAATATGAACCCAGTACAACAGTGAAATTATTCTTTGAAGGACTTGCTATTCCTGCTTATGTTTACATGTGGAGAGTGAGACGAGCATGTGAACCATTTGTATAACAGACGATACAATGTTATAATTGTTTTAAATTTGGACATGCAGCCACAAAATGTAGAGCAAAAGTAGCACAATGTAAATTCTGCGGAAGTGAAGATCATTTACGTACTGCATGCACATCTCCTAATCCGACATGCATAAATTGTAAACTTAACCACGAGGCTACAGACAATGAATGTCCTGAAAAAAAAAGACAAATCAAGATAAAAGATCTCATGGCCCAACACAATCTCAGTTTTTATGAAGCAAAATTAGAATTAACAGAAAAAAATACAGACTATTTATACTCAGTAAGAACTCAAAACTCTTTTGAAGCTCTAAACTACAATGAGACTTTTCCCAATATCACTAATAAATACAATAGTATCAACATAATTCCAACATACAAACCAAACCCTTTAACCAGAAGAACTAATACCAGAGTGAATAAATCCAATACAGGTAACTCGTTACAAAGATCTTACAGTCAACCACAACCTACGACATCCACTAAAGAACCAATTCCAAAAAGAAGAAGAGAAGAAAAGAAACCTAACAATGAAGAAAGCGACACATACCTTAAGATAACTAATCAAGGAAAAAACAGAAAGCAAATCAACCAAGAGACACCTGATATTACAATGGAAAACAATGATAATGATACTTGCTATACATCAATATATAATAAAAATAATGATGACAAAATTAAAAATACAAACAAAGACCCAAATATTACATCCCAATCCCTTAGAAGCTACAAGAAACAAATATCTAGTGTACAATGGCCAAACTCGTAAGAAAACATCGATATATAAATTAAGTTTATTTTTTAAAAATCTATTAACATCACTAAACCTAATCGTTTAATAAATTTACTAAAATATTAAATCAACAATAATTATATAAACGGAGAGAAAAAAAAATAAAATAAAATATATAAATAAATCTAACAACAAGACCAAGGACAGATATAAAAATCAATAATTTATTAAAACAGTTAAAATGATAAATTTTATTCAATGGAATTGCAGAGGAGTCAGATATATTAAAGAGGAACTACAACATATGTTACAGAAGCATAACATACATATATGCATACTATCAGAAACGTTTTTAACAAAAAATATTAATTTCAACATCAAAGGTTATTTTATTGAAAGAGAAGATAGGATACAGAATACAAACTATAATCCCCACGGGGGTGTTGCTATCTTGATTCATAAAGCTATAAAATATAAACGAGTAATGCTAAATAACCCATTTAATTCGGTCGAAATAGTTGGAATAATTTTAACACATAACGAAACTGATGTAATATGTATTTTATCAATCTATGCTAAACCGAATCATAAACTATCTAATTCTAATTGGTCACAGATAAAACAACAAATAGATGTTCCTGTTATACTTGCTGGAGATTTTAACGCGACTAATCTTGCTTGGGATATAAATTGTCCAGGTAGTCAGTATGAAGGTAACGAATTGTTAGATTTCATAGAAAACGAAAATCTAAATATTATTAACGATGATAAACCAACTAGAGTAAGCAATCTCAGTACAAGGGACAGTATATTGGATCTCACATTGGTATCAATGACGTTAACACAACAAATTACTTCGTGGCAAGTTCTTGCAGATAGCTTAGGTAGTGATCACTACCCAATTTTTTTCTGTTTGAATGACTATAATAAAGACCGTTACCGTACATCTGAATATTTAACGAGGAGAAATTTCCGAAAAGCAGATTGGGAGAAATATAGCCTTGAAATAGAAAGCAGAATTTCAAACCTTAGCACAAATGGAAACACAAGTAATCCCCAAGATGTTGAAAACAAATACAACCAATTTAGAGATGTTATTAATAATTCGGCAGACATACATATCCCATCTACCAGATTGTATAATATAACTCCTAATAAAATAAAACCGTCTTGGTGGGACACTGAGTGCAATAAAATGATAGCTCAAAGAAAATTAGCACTAACTATTTTTAATAAAAACATGACAATGGCGAATTATTTAAATTATAAAAAACATCAAGCTAAAACCAGACGATATTTTAGAGCCAGAAAAAAAATAGAATGGCAAAATTTCTGCGAGAATTTAAACCCAAACACAACAACCAACATTGTCTGGAATAATATAAGAAAAATTAACAATAAAAGCTATAGTACTAAAAGGATAAGTGATAATGAAAATTTAATAGAAGAATTCATTAAAAAAAAATTTCCACAGAACAACAATTTAAATATTACTACCACCACCATCGTAAAAGATAATTTTCTAGATAATAACATAAATAAAAATGAAGTAAATTTCGCGTTAAATCATAATAAAAACAGTAGCACAGGATTTGATAGAATAAATTACAAAATGATACAAAACTTACCTGACAATGCAATAAATCATCTTACACAAATATATAATCTGTCATTAAACACTGCTGATATACCATTAGACTGGAAAAAACATATCGTTGTTCCTATATTAAAAACAGGAAAAGATCCAAACAAAGAAGAATCATTCAGACCAATTACTTTACTATCATGTATGGGCAAAACTATGGAATCCATCATCAAAAACAGACTGGAGTGGTATCTCGAACATCATAAAAGATTACCTGAGTTACAATTTGCGTTTAGAAAAACAAGAAGTACACAGCATAACTTAAACATATTGAATATAGATATACAAAGAACATACAGTAAAAATCATTATATGATAGCTGCTTTCATTGACATTGAAGCTGCTTATGACAATGTTAATCTAAAAATATTAAAAGAAAAAGTAGAAAACATAGGTATATCTTCCAAAATATCCAACTGGATTATAAACTACTTCCAAAATAGAGAAATAACAGTTAGATACAATAATAAGTTAACTGGTCCTATACTATGTAATCACGGAATTCCACAAGGCTCAATATTATCTCCCTTATTATTCAACATATACACAGAAAAGTTAACAACATTATCAGATAACAACACAACAGTACTGATGTATGCAGATGACATGGTTATTTATAGTATGGGCCATACACAAGATATAGCTCAAAACAGATTACAATCGAAATTAAGAAAACTAGATATTTTACTAAAGGAAATCAAATTAAATATATCGTCAGAAAAAAGTAAAATAGTTATATTTACAAGGCATAGAATAAACTGCAGTCCAAAAATAACCATCAGAAATAAAAATATAACTGTTAGTTCAAATACCAAATTTCTGGGTATATTCTTTGATACGAAAAGCACTTGGGCGAAAGAAATTGCACATATTATTAACAAATGTCAAAAAGGCTTAAATTTGATGCGATGTATAGCAGGATACAAATGGGGCGCACACCCAACAACCTTAATAAAAATATATAAAGCTATTGTTAGACCGCATATTGACTATTCTAGTACTATGATCTGCACCGCAAATAACTCAAGATTAAAAAAAATTGAAATTATACAAAACAAATGTTTAAGAATAATATTAGGTGCAATGGTTTCAACACCAATCCAAATCCTCAACTATCAAACTAATATTCCTCCGGTAAATATCAGAATACAACAAATATCAGACAGTTTCTTTTGTAAAAACAGACATAACTCATGTGGCCCCTTAAATACAAGATTATCTAAACTATATGTTCTTTATAATAAACCATATTGGACAACTCATAAAAAACCGGCACTTTTAACTAGTTTTGATAGATATAATAACTTGAACTTAGAGGTACACAACATTATACCTTTTTTCAAATTTCCATTAGAAATAAGCATGACAACAATACATACAGAAATAAATTTGTTCAAGAAGAATGACAGTAAGGAAATAACTTATCAAAAATATATGGAATATATAACAAAAGATGATATAAACTGGAGTATATGGTTTACCGATGGTTCATTCGAAAAAAACTCTAAAACTGGAGGAATTGGCATTTTCAATTATAATACAGATCAGCAGTACAAATACAAACTTAACAACATCACAAATTCTTATAATACAGAAATAACAGCAATTATGAAATTACTAGAAATAATACAAAAAACTGACAATAAAAATATATTAATCTTCACAGATTCTCGTAGTGTTTGTGTATCTTTAAATAACAATAAATTCAAAAACAATAATAATAACAAAATATGTTCAATTAAAGAATATCTTTTAAAAATGGAAAAAAATGATATCAATGTTAAACTTATTTGGATTCCTGGACATGTAGGCATAAAAGGAAACGAAATGGCTGACAAACTGGCCAAAGAAGCTTGTGTAGATGGGGAAATAATTAAAATAAATTGGTCAATAAATGATTCCAAAAAAATAATTAAAGAAAATTGTATGGCAGAATGGCAGAATATATATAATGAGAAAAGTCAAAGTACTGGAAAAAATTTTTTTGCAGCAAATAAAAAAATTCCAACAACCACATGGTTTAATAAAAATCATTCACGGAGATATATTTCAACAAATTGCCGAATGAAATCTGGGCATTCTAGATGTCCAGCTCATCTATACAAAATAAATATAAAAGACACACCAAATTGTAGATGTGGAGAAGAAGGGTCTTTGGACCATATAATTCTAGGGTGTCATCTTTTAACATCAAAAATTGATAGACTTTTAAATGATTTATGTAATGTAACACAGTTCCCAGTCAATATGTCCTGTTTAATGACAAGTGAAGCAACGGCGGAAATATTAACAAACTTTGTGATAGAAAATAATATAGAAGTGTAATTTAAGTTAAAATATTTTATTTAGTATGTATTTAATTTTAAGTTTAATTTTTTAAAAAAGAATCAATTTGTTTTGTATTTATTAGAACAATTATAATTTATATGTAAATTTTTATATAATTTTACAAATAAAAGCAATGGCAAGAAGGCTGAATAAGCCAAAGCCTAAATAAAAAAAAAAAAAAAAAAGAAAAGACCAGCTAACAGCCTAGAATACAATTATTGCTGGCTAAATAAACCACCAGTATCAACTTCAAATAGCTTTGTGAGTCTTGTAGGCGATAAGGAACAAGAAGAAAATATTACGATCAAAGAGAAGCCAACTAAACCCTGACCTATCTATGTTGGCAACGTTAGCCGTTAATAAAGTACTAAGCCCTTAGTAAATTACTTACCAAAAAGGCCATAAGAAATTATGACATTAAGTTTCTACGCAATGAACAGGTAAATATTTCACCAAAAAGATTAGATGCTTACAGAATAATTACCAAAAAATAACCAAAAAAAAAAAATTAAAAATGATTGATGATGAGTTTCTTTGCACAAGAGTTTTCTTTTACAATTGAAATGATGATACAGCACATCGAGGGCACGCATTATTATTAGGAAACAATATTAATCATTATGAGGCGATGTCTCACTGCACGAAAGAAATTCAAACCTCTTAATATAGTTGTAGGAGACTGTTGCATAAGATGAATAACTATATTAGCAGTGTACCAGGTATAGTGCACCCAGAGACAGTATTAAGAAAGAGTGGTATATACACTATTTTGCAACATTCTGTGAGTATAATGCAAAACACACACATTGGGGCTAACGGATTTTAACATTTAAAGGACGCCAATTATTATTTGTAGCCAAACAATTGCAGCTCAATATCGCTTCGTCTACTGAACCACCATACAATTTAGAAGTAATTTAGAAGTATTTCTAATTAGTACATAGAATGCGAATCTACTTAAGTACTCTCATCTGATTAGTACCTCGTAATAATAAGCTTGAATAAGAAAATCTGTCAAGAGGAAAAACCGAGGATGACACGAATTTAGGAGTACAAAATAAACCTGAAATGTAATACTAGGAAGTACCAGGAAAATATCTAATAAACTTGGAGTAATACTTGGAATTTAGGATTAGCATAGCCTGCTCTCTTCAACAATAAAAAAGATAATTAGTTATTCCATTAAAATTTACAGAAATCAAAAAATTAACTTAACTGTATTGGCTTATTCTGCACAATCCTATTAAAAGGCAATTGTATAAAATTCTGAAGACAAAAATCCTAATGTTTTGTCAGACGATAGAATCTAAATGGTCGAGGATTCTTAGTATAATCTATTAATAAATTGTAGGAGTATTTCTATATGTCCCCCTAAATAAATGTTATTGAAAAAGGAAATAATTTTGATATAAATAAAGACAGCCCAGATAGTTTAAGACATATTGAACACTTAAAACGAATTCGAAACTATTTTGTTCAGACTACGGACAATTGGACTTCGTTAAGGCAAATTGTTTACTGTGATGACATATTCTGCAGTTCTGAATAAATTATAGGGTGTAATATTAAGAGCGGCGAACTAATAAATTTTTATTTACGTAGAATGGTTTGGTATTTCAATATCTTTGGTAAGATGGATGTTGCAAGGTGATTCTATGTGATGATGCATCAATTGGCATTAAAGGTCAACCGCTCCTTCGACCAAGTATCACCCCGAGAGTGTTCAAATATTGACTTCAGAGAGTGTATAACACAGCCGCGCGGTGTAAATTTTTTAATGAATATATATTCTATTAAACTATTATACAATACTGTTTGTATTGTAATTAAATTCTTTGTTCAATGAAAAACTGACGGTAATTTTGAAGAGCCAACGGGATACATTAGTAATCTACACTGAGGTACAGATAAAGTTCCGCAATACATTTATAATACCTGTATAATATAAGGAGACAAACTTGCATTTAGATTTAAATTTTCAAAGTGTAGGGGGCCCCGATAATGTCTTTATCTTAAAAATTAGTTTTTATTGCTTAACTCACAAACATTTTTAATATATTTTTTTAAAGATAGAAACAATATTATTAAGTTTTTGTTGGATTTCATTAGTAACTTTTGTAATGAAAACTACGATTGCAGTACTACTACTCAATTAGAAAACTAATTAATTTATAATTTATTTTTTGCTGATGTCGTTTTTCTTAGTAAAGTTACAATAAATATTATACTACTTCCTACAAAAAATTCAATAACAAAATGTATGAGAGATATATAGTTTTCAAGAAGGTGTTAAGCACGCGGAAAATGTAAATTCAAGTTCAAGTTGGATCTTTTGCATAAAGAAAGAAATAAATTGTTCCATGACCAATATGCACGTGGGTAGTATCTTTAAATATTGTTGCTAATTAGAGCGCTCTTTATTTATTTATATTTTTTTTATATTTATTTTTCAGCGCATCAACTATTGGTAGTTATTAGCACTTTAAATCAATAATAAATTTTTCTTATATACATTTTCTTATAACATATGCCTTATACACTATATATTAATTCTATAATCTATATATCAGCTGCTCTTTATTTTTGTATTCTTTCATTCATCTGAAAAGGAATTGACAAAAATTGTAATGTTGGAAAAATATTCTATTTGGTATACACAGAATACACGGAAATTTGTTTTATCTAGGAAATATTAAAAGATTTATCAAACAATTTTAGTGGTCGCATGTTAAGAGGTTCTGGTGTTAAATGGGATCTTCGGAAAACTCAACCGTATGACGCATACGAATATATGCAGTTCGATGTTCCCTTAGGGCTAAAAGGAGATTGTTACGACAGGTAAGAGATATAATTTTTAGTAGAATATGAAGGTATCCCATTTAAATTCGATTATTATTTACTGTAAAACTTTTCTTGAACCTGTTAAAAAAATTGTTCATTTTGTATTCACAAAATAAAAAGTGTGGTACTATCTCGGTTAGCCGATTAAGTGTAACTATATTGAGTTTGGGGGTAAACATTTTTTGGGGTTTTTAATTTTTACTATAATTTATAATTTAATTTTTTTTTTAATATTATGAATATTATATATATATATATATATATATGTGGGATTATTTTTTAAGAGTAGATTTAAGTCTAGTTATAATTAGTTTATAAGAAACAATAGTTAAAGAAACTCTGTCTTATTAGGTTAAGAACTTGGATAATATAAGGATATATTCAAATGTGTAAAAGAACCGCTTGCAAACCCTCTAAGCCGTTCACAGGGACATCCAAAGTGAACGCCAAAGGGAACGCCTGAGGGGAACAGCAGAACGGCGTTCGCTAGCTGTTGAAGATGATGAAACACCAGGGTGTGGTCAGTCAGAGAGTTGATTCTAAAATGGCGACAATAGATGTACATAGGTTGTGCGATGTTGTTATTTTGTTAGTTTAAATATTATTAACGGGTGTTAATATAATTTAATAATTGTGAACAATGTTATTAGTTGTAACATATGTTAGAGTTATGCAGCAAATGTAATGTTAAATACTAGGTTGTATTATCATTTAAAATCATTGTGTTTGATAACTATGAACAATCGGAATTGCGTATTACGTGGTAACATGCAAAACATTGAAAGAACTGTAAATCTAAGTATTGTATTTTAATCAAGTGTTATTTTCTTAGTGAACTTAATTACGATTAATTCGCTTTATTCAGATGTAATTGTATAATTTTGTGTAAATAGTAAATGAACTATCAATATTCAAATCATGTGTTTGCTCGTATAAAAGAAACTATATTGTTATGTTATACTGCAAATTGATCGTCTCAACGGATAGTTGTAGAAATTACCTACAAATTGGAGGCTCATATGGGATTGAATAGTTCTGAACCACAAATTAGGATCTCAACAGGTGGTTGTAGATTCTAACCTGCAAAGTGGAGTCTGAACCGGGATGGTATTAGATTCAAAACTACTAATGTAGATATAAAAGCCTACAAATTGGGGGCTCTCAACCGGGATAAGGGCGAAATCAAAAATATTCAGTTAAGATTGTTTTTAATCTTAGAACCAGACTTATTGATCAACGGGATAAGGGCGAAATCAAAAATATTCAGTTAAGATTATTTTTAACCTTAAAACCAGAACAGTTGACCAGCGGAATCAAGAGGAAAACTTAGTGTACAGTTTGCTTATTAAAGTAATTGTACAGTAGTGAAAATTATAACAATGACACAAGAATTAAACAATTTGTCAGTGGCAGAGTTACGACAGGAACTTAATTTTGTTGGACTTAGTCAGCGTGGGAATCGTGCTGAATTATTGTCAAGAATGAACTCGTTTAATAGCCGAGTCGGTGAACAAAATAGTAGGTCTGTAAACAATGAAACAGTCAATAAAACTAATTATACATTTTTAGATTTAGAATTGGCTTTACCTCAATATGATGGGCTTAAAAATGTTAGATTATGGATTAAACAATTTGATGATTTCTGTGACCAGGCAGAAATAGATACAAAATACAGATATTTGTATGCCAGGAGATTGTTGACTGATACAGCAAAACAATTTGTTAATTTCGAAACCAGGATAATAAATTGGGATACATTTAAATCGTATTTGATTGATGAATTCGATACGAGTTTAAATAGCGCACAGGTTCACAAAATGCTTCAACAAAGGGTGAAGAAAACAGGTGAAAGTATTCGTCAATATGTGTATGATATTTTAGATATAGCTCGACAAGCAGACGTCGAAGAAGCAGCTATTATGGATTATATCATAGCAGGCTTTCGCGACAGTGCAGCTAACAAAGTAATACTTTATGGAGCTGAGAATATTGGACAACTTAGACGTAAGCTGGAACAATATGAAAAAATGAAAATGGATACCCAGGACTATGATAGGAGATCTAGGCCAGGTACCAAAACTAAAGTTGAGACAACAGGTGAGAAGATTTAATGTTTTAATTGTGGTTCGTTATCACACTCATCTAAAGTGTGTCCTGATAAAGACAAGGGTTATAAATGTTTTAATTGTGGTAATTATGGACATGTTAGTCGAAACTGTAATACTAAAATAAAAACTGTTAAAGCGGAGCATAATGTTATGAAAGTAGAAATGATAAAATCAATTTGTGTTAATAACAGGAGTAATGTAAACGCTTTAATCGATACTCGTAGTGATTTATCAGCAGTGCGCGAAGACTATTTTAAAACATTAAAAAATGTTAAATTAAATGACTCTGAAATAACAATACGTGGTTTGTCAAACTCTAGAGTAAATTCTTTAGGTAGAATTGAATTGGACATTGAAATTGATTCAAAACATTACGTTGGTTATTTTGAAGTGTTACCATCTCATGCAATGCATATGAACATGGTGTTAGGATTAGACATTATAGCTAAAGCTAAAGTAGTTATTGATAAAACAGGTGTTATATTTCATAATCTTTATAACGATAAAGATGAAAATGAAAGTGAGGTTAAACAATTAATGACAATGAAAATAGACTATGGTGATAAAAAAAGTGAACTAGACTTATCTCATATAAACGATAAAATTGTTGTTAATAAAATACCCGAGTCAGTGGACAATAACAAACGAAAAGAGTTACGCAACTCTAAAAGCGAAAAGACAATTATATTGAAAATTGATACTCCTATATTTTTTAGACCGCTTAAACTACCACCTGCAGATCGACTAGTTGTTGCAGAGCAGCGGGGTGAAGGGTCAGAAGAGGATGTCATACAGGCAGCCCAGGAAATGAACGACCTAGGTTGTGCAATGAAACAAGGCAATGTTCGTCTATCTAAGGATAAGGTAAAAGCAGCCAAGCATTTTCCGAAGCCGAAGATGAGGAAACAAGGCAATGTTCGTCCCTCTAAGGATAAGGTAAAAGCAGCTAAGCATTTTCCGAAGCCGAAGAAGACGCAACAAGCAAAGAATTATACAAGGAAGTGTATAAAAGAAAATGAATTGAAGATTGGGGTTAAAATGAAAACCAAACAAGACACTGTTCGTTCCTCGAAGGATAAGGACAAAGCCGTTAAGCATTTTCCGAAGCCAAAGAAGACGATAGAAGCAGAAGAAATACAAAATGAGTTTGTAGAAAAACGCAAGAAGCTGAGAGAAGAGGATAAAGGAATTATTCTAGAAATTCAGCAAGAAAACAGGACTAGCTACTGTAGAAAATGTAAAACAACAAGCAAAAAGTATAAACATATTCTCGTTATAGTAAATGCTTTTACAAAGTTTGTTTGGTTCTTACCTACTTAAGCAACAGGAGCTAAAGTTAAAGCTAAATATAAAGGACCCTACAAAATAACGAAAATTAAAGGAAATGATCGTTATGACGTGGAGAAAGCAGGAGAGTGTGAAGGGCCAGACAGGACTTCTACATCAGCAGACAAGATGACATCATGGGCAAGGATAATTATAGCAACTAAGGACAGTTACTAGTCAGGAGAGGCCGAGATGTGGGATTATTTTTTAAGAGTAGATTTAAGTCTAGTTATAATTAGTTTATAAGAAACAATAGTTAAAAGAACTCTGTCTTATGAGGTTAAGAACTTGGATAATATAAGGATATATTCAAATGTGTAAAAGAACCGCTTGCAAACCCTCTAAGCCGTTCGCAGGGACATCCAAAGTGAACGCGAAAGAGAACGCCTGAGGGGAACAGCAGAACGGCGTTTGCTAGCTGTTGAAGATGATGAAACACCAGGGTGTGGTCAGTCAGAGAGTTGATTCTAAAATGGCGACAATAGATGTACATAGGTTGTGCGATGTTGTTATTTTGTTAGTTTAAATATTATTAACGGGTGTTAATATAATTTAATAATTGTGAACAATGTTATTAGTTGTAACATATGTTAGAGTTATGCAGCAAATGTAATGTTAAATACTAGGTTGTATTATCATTTAAAATCATTGTGTTTGATAACTATGAACAATCGGAATTGCGTATTACGTGGTAACATGCAAAACATTGAAAGAACTGTAAATCTAAGTATTGTATTTTAATCAAGTGTTATTTTCTTAGTGAACTTAATTACGATTAATTCGCTTTATTCAGATGTAATTGTATAATTTTGTGTAAATATTAAATGAACTATCAATATTCAAATCATGTGTTTGCTCGTATAAAAGAAACTATATTGTTATGTTATACTGCAAATTGATCGTCTCAACGGATAGTTGTAGAAATTACCTACAAATTGGAGGCTCATATGGGATTGAATAGTTCTAAACCACAAATTAGGATCTCAACAGGTGGTTGTAGATTCTAACCTGCAAAGTGGAGTCTGAACCGGGATGGTATTAGATTCAAAACTACTAATGTAGATATAAAAGCCTACAAATTGGGGGCTCTCAACCGGGATAAGGGCGAAATCAAAAATATTCAGTTAAGATTGTTTTTAATCTTAGAACCAGACTTATTGATCAACGGGATAAGGGCGAAATCAAAAATATTCAGTTAAGATTATTTTTAACCTTAAAACCAGAACAGTTGACCAGCGGAATCAAGAGGAAAACTTAGTGTACAGTTTGCTTATTAAAGTAATTGTACAGTAGTGAAAATTATAACAATGACACAAGAATTAAACAATTTGTCAGTGGCAGAGTTACGACAGGAACTTAATTTTGTTGGACTTAGTCAGCGTGGGAATCGTGCTGAATTATTGTCAAGAATGAACTCGTTTAATAGCCGAGTCGGTGAACAAAATAGTAGGTCTGTAAACAATGAAACAGTCAATAAAACTAATTATACATTTTTAGATTTAGAATTGGCTTTACCTCAATATGATGGGCTTAAAAATGTTAGATTATGGATTAAACAATTTGATGATTTCTGTGACCAGGCAGAAATAGATACAAAATACAGATATTTGTATGCCAGGAGATTGTTGACTGATACAGCAAAACAATTTGTTAATTTCGAAACCAGGATAATAAATTGGGATACATTTAAATCGTATTTGATTGATGAATTCGATACGAGTTTAAATAGCGCACAGGTTCACAAAATGCTTCAACAAAGGGTGAAGAAAACAGGTGAAAGTATTCGTCAATATGTGTATGATATTTTAGATATAGCTCGACAAGCAGACGTCGAAGAAGCAGCTATTATGGATTATATCATAGCAGGCTTTCGCGACAGTGCAGCTAACAAAGTAATACTTTATGGAGCTGAGAATATTGGACAACTTAGACGTAAGCTGGAACAATATGAAAAAATGAAAATGGATACCCAGGACTATGATAGGAGATCTAGGCCAGGTACCAAAACTAAAGTTGAGACAACAGGTGAGAAGATTTAATGTTTTAATTGTGGTTCGTTATCACACTCATCTAAAGTGTGTCCTGATAAAGACAAGGGTTATAAATGTTTTAATTGTGGTAATTATGGACATGTTAGTCGAAACTGTAATACTAAAATAAAAACTGTTAAAGCGGAGCATAATGTTATGAAAGTAGAAATGATAAAATCAATTTGTGTTAATAACAGGAGTAATGTAAACGCTTTAATCGATACTCGTAGTGATTTATCAGCAGTGCGCGAAGACTATTTTAAAACATTAAAAAATGTTAAATTAAATGACTCTGAAATAACAATACGTGGTTTGTCAAACTCTAGAGTAAATTCTTTAGGTAGAATTGAATTGGACATTGAAATTGATTCAAAACATTACGTTGGTTATTTTGAAGTGTTACCATCTCATGCAATGCATATGAACATGGTGTTAGGATTAGACATTATAGCTAAAGCTAAAGTAGTTATTGATAAAACAGGTGTTATATTTCATAATCTTTATAACGATAAAGATGAAAATGAAAGTGAGGTTAAACAATTAATGACAATGAAAATAGACTATGGTGATAAAAAAAGTGAACTAGACTTATCTCATATAAACGATAAAATTGTTGTTAATAAAATACCCGAGTCAGTGGACAATAACAAACGAAAAGAGTTACGCAACTCTAAAAGCGAAAAGACAATTATATTGAAAATTGATACTCCTATATTTTTTAGACCGCTTAAACTACCACCTGCAGATCGACTAGTTGTTGCAGAGCAGCGGGGTGAAGGGTCAGAAGAGGATGTCATACAGGCAGCCCAGGAAATGAACGACCTAGGTTGTGCAATGAAACAAGGCAATGTTCGTCTATCTAAGGATAAGGTAAAAGCAGCCAAGCATTTTCCGAAGCCGAAGATGAGGAAACAAGGCAATGTTCGTCCCTCTAAGGATAAGGTAAAAGCAGCTAAGCATTTTCCGAAGCCGAAGAAGACGCAACAAGCAAAGAATTATACAAGGAAGTGTATAAAAGAAAATGAATTGAAGATTGGGGTTAAAATGAAAACCAAACAAGACACTGTTCGTTCCTCGAAGGATAAGGACAAAGCCGTTAAGCATTTTCCGAAGCCAAAGAAGACGATAGAAGCAGAAGAAATACAAAATGAGTTTGTAGAAAAACGCAAGAAGCTGAGAGAAGAGGATAAAGGAATTATTCTAGAAATTCAGCAAGAAAACAGGACTAGCTACTGTAGAAAATGTAAAACAACAAGCAAAAAGTATAAACATATTCTCGTTATAGTAAATGCTTTTACAAAGTTTGTTTGGTTCTTACCTACTTAAGCAACAGGAGCTAAAGTTAAAGCTAAATATAAAGGACCCTACAAAATAACGAAAATTAAAGGAAATGATCGTTATGACGTGGAGAAAGCAGGAGAGTGTGAAGGGCCAGACAGGACTTCTACATCAGCAGACAAGATGACATCATGGGCAAGGATAATTATAGCAACTAAGGACAGTTACTAGTCAGGAGAGGCCGAGATGTGGGATTATTTTTTAAGAGTAGATTTAAGTCTAGTTATAATTAGTTTATAAGAAACAATAGTTAAAAGAACTCTGTCTTATTAGGTTAAGAACTTGGATAATATAAGGATATATTCAAATGTGTAAAAGAACCGCTTGCAAACCCTCTAAGCCGTTCGCAGGGACATCCAAAGTGAACGCGAAAGAGAACGCCTGAGGGGAACAGCAGAACGGCGTTTGCTAGCTGTTGAAGATGATGAAACACCAGGGTGTGGTCAGTCAGAGAGTTGATTCTAAAATGGCGACAATAGATGTACATAGGTTGTGCGATGTTGTTATTTTGTTAGTTTAAATATTATTAACGGGTGTTAATATAATTTAATAATTGTGAACAATGTTATTAGTTGTAACATATGTTAGAGTTATGCAGCAAATGTAATGTTAAATACTAGGTTGTATTATCATTTAAAATCATTGTGTTTGATAACTATGAACAATCGGAATTGCGTATTACGTGGTAACATGCAAAACATTGAAAGAACTGTAAATCTAAGTATTGTATTTTAATCAAGTGTTATTTTCTTAGTGAACTTAATTACGATTAATTCGCTTTATTCAGATGTAATTGTATAATTTTGTGTAAATATTAAATGAACTATCAATATTCAAATCATGTGTTTGCTCGTATAAAAGAAACTATATTGTTATGTTATACTGCAAATTGATCGTCTCAACGGATAGTTGTAGAAATTACCTACAAATTGGAGGCTCATATGGGATTGAATAGTTCTAAACCACAAATTAGGATCTCAACAGGTGGTTGTAGATTCTAACCTGCAAAGTGGAGTCTGAACCGGGATGGTATTAGATTCAAAACTACAAATGTAGATATAAAAGTCTACATATATATATGTATAAACGCAGTTGGTACTTTAAATGCAATAATTCCATTGCACTTATTTCTTAAGAAAACTAAAAAAAAAAAAATTACAACATAATATAATATATTATATTAGAAAGTGTAAGTGCTAAAGCCGGTGTTCAAATATAATCTAATCAAAAACTTAAGTCCAAATAAGTGAAGTATAGTAAAGTAGAAAAGCACAAAAAACAAGCAGAGTTCAGACTGTGAGTAACTAACCATTATTATTAATTATTAAAAAATTGCACTTTGCCCGCTATTTCATCTAGCCCTAGTTAAGTGAATAAAAATGGTCAGTCAAATGGTCAAAAAAGGAAAAACCCTCCCCTTAGGAAAAATCAATAAACCACAAAAAATATCATTGCCGTCCAAAATGTCAAACTCGCGCAGCACATGTCAGTCGACAGATTGGAAAAATAATTAATAATTCAAATAATTGAATCAATAGATAGATAACATTATTCTGTTGTATCTCTCGACTTGGACCGTTTGCTCTAGGAGTGATGTATTTCATTTTCTTAACAATATTTTTCGAAGTTCTTTAAAGAATACGCTGTTCCTCTGTCTGTAACTAGCTGTGTTGGCAGTCCAAACCTTTCAATAATGTTATTCATTACCTGGAGTACGGGCTTCGTTGCGGTGGTTTTGACGGTTCGAACTACAACATATTTTGTAAATGAGTCAAAATGTATACTAAAACGTACAAGCTACCATTTGAACAACGTGGAAAAGGTCCTAGGTGATCCATGTGACAAGTGTGAAATGGGATCGGTATCCTCTTTGTACAATGCAGATCGCCCTCTTTCCAATGCGTGACTTGTGATAAGCACATTCAATACATGCTTTAATATATTTCTTAACGTATTGTCTCATTCTTGGAAACGAATATTGTGTTTTCAAATGTCCTAGCGTTCCTTCTTCTCCAATATGTCTTAAATTATTGTGACTCTGTTTCACAACTTTCCATTTGATGTTTGCCGGTTTTGTCGTTTGTCTTGTTTTCGATAGATGCGTTCTTTTTCTAGTACATAATCTGTAATTTCTTTTGCACCTGTTTTTCTTCATTCCGTGGTTGGTTTTCTCTGTAACTTATTATATATTTCTTGCAATTTCGGGTCTTGTCTTTGCATCGTTAGTAACCAATGTTCATCAGATATGTGTACGCTAGTTATATATTTTCTGAGAGCCAAAAATATTAACAAATATATATTTTAGTAGATTAATTTACTTTATAAATTTATATATATAAATAGTAATTTTAAGAACGTTGTGCTAGTTCATATATCGTGGTCATCGTTGTTTATATATAGGTTGTTAGTATTTGTTGACATTAGTATTAAAATGAAAACATATATTTAAGAAACTGTATTTTATTTAATAAATTCAAATGCTAAGTTACACTTGTTTCTTGTAAGTTTTGATTTATTTGTTAGTTGGTTGATTATTTTAATACACTAATTTCTAATTTATTTGTTAATCTTTACATTTACTTGTTTTGTTTGTTTTTGTTTCGTTTTTGTATCTTTCTTGTTTTGTGAATTAACACTTTTGTTTGTTTCTTTTGCACTTTGTGCTTTTGTGTCTTTTTCGAAAAATTGACTATTACTGAATCAAAATAACACGTACAGCTATTGTGGTGTAATTCTAGAGATTAACTGGAATGGTCTCAAACAAATGTATTTATACTGACTTTTTTGTTTAGGTAATCATTTTTTAAATAGGTCACAATGGTCGCGAGGAAATGTTTATATTTCTGAAAAACACTTAAGGTTTTAATTTTATAGTTATTTTCAATGGTCCTATTTTGTTTATGTTCAAATGCGTTGAAAGTTATTTGTTATTTGAGTCAACATAATATTAGAGTTATTTAATATTTCAATTCACCATTCATAGTAGATATAAATAATGAGTTCATTGTCTTTATATTAAGTAAATATAACAAAGATATAAAGTATTACGTAATCGTATGTTAACTCGCTTCTTTACATTCTTGAAGATGTAACCAACATCTTTCTATTCGTGGTATCAAATCTCGTTTCGACATTGTTAATTTCAGCGCGTTACAATCTGATCACCTTGTATAACCTTTCCAGCTGATATACTCTTAATTGTTTTACAGATTTTACTACTGCTAACGTTTCCATTTCGTAGTTGTGATATTTCTGTTCTGCAGGGGTCGATTGTCTAATGAAATAAGCAACGGGATTTAATAAATTCTTATCGTTGTATTGTTACAAAATACCTGCTATATAGCTGCAGGCGTCACAACGTAATTTATGTTGTGCGTTAACATCATACAATTGTAGTACTGGTCAGTTTGTTGGCTTTTCTTTCAGTTCGTCAAAAGCATTTTCCTGTGCTTTTACCTATGTAAAAGCAGTGTCTTTCTTCGTTCATTCTGTCAATGGTGTAGCGATATTTGCAAAGTCCTGAATAAATCTGCGTACTGCGAATCTACGTACTTCGAGAGCATTCTTGGGAGTCTGGTAGTTCGTTATATTTATCGCATATATTTTCCGTTATCCTGATTTTATTCCTTCTTGACTTATCTCATATCCTAAATAGTCGATCGTTTCATTAAATCAATAACATTTCTTTAACTTTAATGTTAGTCTATATTCCTTGATTACATCAAACAATCTTTTAATTACTTTCATACCCTGTTCAATACTTTTGCTTGGTATTAAACTGTCGTCCATATACACTAGAATTTCATCTGGTGTAAAGTTTTGATTAACTCGAGTCATTAGTCTATTATAAATCATTAGTGCGTTTACTAATCTAAATGGCAAATTCTTAAAGTGCTACAATCCACTGCTGGTGATAAATGCGGTTAAATGTTTTGAACTTTTTGACATTTTTATTTGATGATATCCGCTTGACATATCCAAGGTTGTAAACTACTGATTTTCTTCGAGTTGATTCAACTGATCGTCTATTAAAGCCATGGGGAATTCTTCACGTTTTGTTTCAGCATTTAATCTTCTGTAATCAACTACTAAACGTTCTTCTCCATTCTTTTTCTGTACTGGTATCATAAGTCTTGAATATTCTGATGTAGATTCTTCTATGATTCCAGCATTTAGCAATTCTTTTTCGACTTTGTTAATTTATCCATAAGGTAATTTATATGGTCGACTTCGAATTGTTCTTTATCAGTTAAATCAATTTTCATTTCAACAAGATTAGTTGTGCCAATTTCATAGATATATTTCGCAAAGCATTCACTATTTTTAACTATCAATTTACAAAAGTTTTTTTTTTCTTTTTCAGATAAATTAATCTGTATATTTATCTCTGATTCTACAATCGGTTCATTGTTTCATTTTCAATACTATCACTACCACTTTCTTCAATATTTGGTTTTATGAGTATTTTTCCTTTTTAATTACGAATATTAGCTGTTAGATAATGCACATATTCCTATAATTATTTCATTATTTTGTGCTTCATTAGGAACTAATAGAATTTCTCAAGGAATATTTATAACGTCAATTGTAATTAATGATTCGTGTTTTCCTAGTGTAATGCATGTCCCTTGCCCAAAACCAATTAATTTTACGTTGTGCTAGGTTGTACTATAAATTCAAATTTGTAGTGGTTATAGTATTCTAATGCTTAAATGTTTTTTTTTTTTTTTTTTTTTTTTTTTTTGTTGTAGGGGAAGGGAAACCTTATAAAGGCTAGCTCCTGCGCGGCAAGAAGTGTTGGATTCGCCCTCATCTCGAGGCCGCCAACCAACTAAAGCCACCTCCCCTTACTCGCCTAGAATTCAGCCTGGAACCGCATAATGCATTACTTCAAGCTGGTTCTTAATACCCGATTTCTCTATGTTTTCGTGCTGGCGTCCACTTCTTTCGTTTTCAGTATTTTCGTAGCAAAGGCTTGAACCGCGTTCCAGTACCCTTCCTTTTCCAGCATTATATTGACAATATTATCTGCTGTCAATATGGTTCCTGTCGTCGTTCGTACTACTTGTCTTGGAGTCGCCCATCGGTCGCACATAAAGAACGTGTGTTCCGGTGTATCTACCTGCTCACAGTACCAGCACATGTCGGTCTCTCTCTTTCTGAAACGCTTCAGGTAGCTCCCGAAGCATCCATGCCCTCCGAGCAGTTGTGTTACAAAATAATAAACTTCTCCGTGCTTTTGATTTACCCATGTGCCTATGTTCTTTATCAGCCTTTTTGTCCACACCGCCCTTCGGGTATCCTTCTCCCACTCTTTCTGCCATTTATGCACTGTTTCTGACCTTAGTTCTTGGCGTTTCACCTCTCTGTCCATAAACACCTTTTTCCTCTCTTCCACCATTAGTGCCAGTGGTACTATTCCGGTAATCACTTGCACCGCTTCTGCCGAAATGGTTCGATAAGCGCTGCCAACGCGTATTGCCGTTCTGCGTTGTACACCTATCAGCATACTCCTGTACTTTTTGAGCTTCATTACTTCTTCCCATACCGGTGCAGCATACAGCATTACTGAGTGTACTACAGAAGCTATCACCCGTCTCTTATTTGCCTTGGGACCCTTCAGATTTGGCATCAATCTGCTTAGCGTCATCAATTTCTCTTCGGATCTCCTAGCTGCTTAAAGAACATGCTGCTTCATACTTGAGTTTTTTGCAATGTAAAGCCCCAGGTACCTTAAGCATTCCTTAGATTTAATTGCCGTGCTGCCTACCTCCAGAGTTATTTCTTTTAGCTTTCTTCCGCCGTAGAGTAAAATCGCTTCAGTTTTTTCCGGCGCAAGTTTCAGCTGCTTCTTCTTCAATGTAGCCTCAATCCTAAGCAGCGCCACATTTGTGTGAGCTTCCATCACTTGCTCCGTCTTTGCCTCTACTATGAGAGCTGTATCGTCTGCGAATCCTATGATAGATGCTCCTTCCGGTAGCTTAATCTTAAGTACCTCGTCATATAGTATGTTCCATAGTAAGGGCCCCAGTACCGATCCCTGTGGGACTCCGCAGGTTACCCTTATTTGTTCTCCCTCGACTGTTATCCAGCGATCCTCAAGGTAGCTTCCTATTATTCTAATCAGGTATTCGCTCACTCCGAATTTTTTCAGCGCTTCCATGACGCCGTCCCATGGTGCTGAGTTAAACGCGTTTTTAATGTCGAGCGTAACCAACACAGCGTGTTTTCTGTTCTGGTGGGATTTTTCTTTAATGCTCTGTACCGATTCCATAATGCTCCACATAGCGTCGATAATCGACCTTTTTTTTCTAAAACCATATTGGTTTTTTGAGAGTTTTGGTTCAACTTCCCCTGTTAACCTGACTGCTACCAGCTGCTCGAGAACTTTTCCCATGACGTCCAGAAGACATATTGGTCTATAATTAGCTTCCAGGTCTCCTTTTTTTTTAGGCTTCTGAATTAAGACTAATTTAGCTATTTTCCACATTTTTGGAAATACTCCACTTTTTAGTTGGCTATTCATTATTTCGAGGAACTCTCTCGGGAATTCCCTAATTGCCGCTTTGACGATTTCAGATGGAATTTGGTCCGGACCTGGTGACTTTCCATTTTTAATTCTTTTTGTCGCTTTCAGGAGTTCTGCTTCAGTAAAATAGGGTATACACCTTTCCTCTATGGCTATGTATGGCCATTTGTGTGTCGCTCGTGTTGGAAATGCCCCAAATATCTTGGTCAACTTCTTGGCAGGTTTTTTTCTAGGCATCTTGTTTTGCTCCTATTATTGCTTCACTGAGGAGTTTCCTTTTTCCACTGTAATTATTTCTGAGTCTTTTTCTACTTTCTTCTGCGACTTCTTTGCTTTTATTTCCTCGAGTTAACAATCTTCTTGACCTCAAACATTGCTTTCTTAACTGGGCGATGTTATCGTTCCACCAGTACACGGGTCTACGATTTCCTCCTGCAGCTCTTTTATTAACAGTGGCTTTTAGTGCTAGGTTTATTGCCTTCATGCCTTTATTTATATCTAATTTCTGTATTTTGTACATTTCTTTTTCCAGATTTTCCACAAAGATCGGTATTCCTTCTTTATTTATTCTCCACCTTGCCTCGCTCATTTGTGTCGTTCTAAAGTTACCTGAAATAACATTAAAGTAGATATTCCTATAAAGCTAAGGTTTTCTTCCTCCGCCACTTTCCATTCTGTTATTCGATTGGCTATTTCTTCAGACGTTAGTGTTATGTCGATATGGGATTCACTACCTCTTCTTACAAAGGTCGGCTCTTTGCCTCTGTTCTGCACAACTAGTGAAAGTTCTGCTATCCAGTCCACCAGTGCCTTTCCTTTCTTGTCTTCCTTGGGACCCCAAACTCGTGACTTAGCATTTAGGTCACCCGCTACTAGCACCTGCTTCTTCTGTGTTTTTAGGCTTTCCCCCAGTGTCTGAAGATAGGACTCAAATTCTTGTTCACTTATATTCGGTGATGCGTAACAAGAGTAAACAACAAGGTCCTCAAGTTCCACCCATACGAATCCTTTCTGTTCTGTGTCACATTTTAGTATACTAACTTCTTTGTTGAATACCCTAATTGCTGCGTCCATATTCAAATCGCTTAGCCAGGGTCCTTTACTAGCCAGTTTCTTGTTTGGTTCTGCCACAATGGCGACGTCTATGTGTTTGTCCCGACAAGTGCTATGTAGTAAGTCGAATGCTGCTCTCCCTCTATCCACATTAACTTGGATTATTTTCATTTTCGTCAGTAGGTTAGTAGAGCCGGTTCTGGCTTAAATCATACTATGAGTTGGAAAATATTGGTGGTGGGGATGCATTTAGGTCACGATATGCAGAGGGGGCATGGCTAGACTTGAAAGAATGTAAAAGGGGGGTAAGGGTGGGGTAAGGAGTGAGGTGGCGTGGCTAGACAATGTTGAGGGTAATAGTGGGGTAATATGAAAGAGTGAGATAGCGATAATAAGTATTACGTGTGTGTTAGTATAAGCAATAGTGGTAAAGAGTGAGATACCGATATTAATTCTTATGTTTGATTTGTTATTGGTTATAAGATTATGACAGTATTAAATTATTTATAACAGTGTATTTATAACGCATTCCTTCGAATTCACCGGAAATTTGAAGCACACGTGTTAGCAGGCGTCAGCACGTTCTCATGGGAACTTTAGACACAAGCGCATTAGTTCGAATGTAACTTGAAGCACACGTGTTAGCAGGCGTCAGCACTTATCATGAGAACTTCGTATATAAATTATTCTTATGGGAACGTGTTGAATACAAGCGAATATTTTCCAAACGTAGACAAATTTTTTTGTATATAAATTATTCTTATGCAATAGTGAAGTTATTAAAATATTAGACTCAGACGATGAAACTGTACAAGTGTTAGACTTTTCAGTTTGGAAGTGGATAATTATGCGGTAAGTAAATTTTGTATAAGATTTTGTATGTTTACAATAAATTTAATAGTAGTTTTCAAATATTTACAGGTGTCTATAGCAGTTTCAACCTAATCTTGAGTTTTTACCGTTTGAACCCTTTTAGACTTTCATACTTATAAGCAAACAGTTAGGTAAGTTAATTTTTAATACTTTTTAGATAATTTTAATTTAGTTATAATAATAACAGTTTTATAATTACAGAGTAATATTTTCTTAGTGCAAGCTAAAGTTTAATAGTATGAACGGATTTAAGAATATTCCAGGCGTAACATGGTTGTTGGATTCGGGATATATACGCGTCGGCATTGACAGTGAAGATAGATATTATGTTCAGGATATAACTGACGATTTTGATATAGATGACTGTGAATTAGAGGATATGACGGATAAAGAAGAAAAGAAGACATATGAGAAAATTATAGAGAGTTATGCTGATGAAATAATAATAGGTCACGAAGAAATTGAAATACAGGAAGAAGATTCTGATGTGGAGATCATAGAATTATTAGAGAGTGATAGTGAAGTTATTGAAATATTAGACTCTGATGACGAAATTGTAGAGGTGTTAGACTCTGATGACGAAATTGTAAAAGTATAACATAGTGATTAATGTATATTTTTTATGTAAAATTATATAAATAAATGAACTTTTAAAAGCAATTGTTATTTATATTTTGATTTTGAAACTGAAATATATAATTTAAAATGGATAACGGTTGTAAGATTATTAAGCATATGAGAACAATTATTGAACTGAAAAGTAATGCATTTAAGGTTAAGTTTTGAAATAAGTTTTAATTTTAATAAATATTTTAATCATCCATTGAATTTACATGACTTGAACAATATGAATACAAAATTGCATGACTTAACCAAATATGGGCACAAAATTTTTATAGTACACTTTTATAGAAATTAAGACATAGTACATAAACCCATTACCAAACAGTTTAACTCGGTCTCGGTTTGATTCGGTCAAGTTCGTCGATTCTCGCCATTTGCTATTTCATTTGACAGTTGTTACATTGTTTCGTTCCATACACTTATAAAAAATAGTTTTAGATACATTCTTTTATGTCAAGTTATATTTAAATAATAAATATATATAATAAAATATTATATTCTTGTCTGAGCGACGAGTATTTTGAGCAATACCGTTAGTAGGTTAAAGCATATTATTTCTTCGAATATTATGATTTCTTAGCTATATTTAAAAACTTAAAAAGGCTCTACATTACGCCTGATATAATGCAGCACTTTATACAGCTTCATACATGTTTCTCATACGCACTCAAATAATACATTTTAGGGTATCAATAACTAACCCTATATATTCACAGGATGTTCTTATAAAACTGTCTTATTTATATAATAAACTGTATTGTATCACTTAAACCTTTGTTTGTAATTATTATTAACTATAAACCACGTTTGTAGTTAACCTTTTTTGCTAAACACTTTTTGTTTCTAATACATTACTCTACATCATATACAATGTTGAGATGTCAATATTCTATAGATTCTCTGCATAGTGTACTGTAGTGTACAATCTTTTGCTTTAGACACTTATATAAAAGAGATAGTAAAATAACAAATATATAAATTATTAAAATAGTTACGATAGATGTGTTAATATCTCTTATTGTATTGCAATATATTAAAAAATAACTAAATATTTGAGGTTCTGGTAGCCAACTTTATAAACATACTTTTAGAAATGAGGCTCCTATTTTCTAACTGTTTACCGGACGTCTATATATTTTCTAAATTAAGCTATGTAAGTTAAGACAAAACTATCAGAAGACATTAAATAAAAAGCAACACGGATCCTATACCTTGGAACTGGTATGAGTAGCGTAATTTGTAAAATATAGGCCTTTGAAAAATTGTTAGAAGTTATCAGATGTCAGGTAAGCAGTTACAAAATAGGAGCCTTTTAAGTCATGGTTATCAAATATAACCTTTAGTGTCAGCAAGTGAGATGACATCCTGCAGAAATAATAAAATCCACTATACATTGTTAATGAACGCAGTCTTTAAAGTGTTTTTAGTTTAGATAAAAACAAAATCGAAATATTATTTTGTGTAATTGTTTATTTTTGAAATTCATGTTCATATACAGCAAAAGTATAATAATACCTAATAATTAACATTCTTTTGTCAGTTAAAGATAAAAAGGCTATAGTAAATGTAGTAAATAATGATCAAGCTTGCTTTATGTGGGCTATAACTTCAGCATTGTATCCAGCATCAAAAGTATGGATAGAGTTACATCATATCCACATTATTCAAAAGTACTTAATTCAAATGGCATAGAATTACCGATGAAATTAAAAGATATTAGAACATTTGAGAAGAATAATAATATAAGTGTGAATGTTTATGGACTTGAAAATAATTTCATTGTGGGACCGTTGCATTATACATCTAAAAAGAAGAAACAACATGTTAATTTATTGTATATTGAAGATTTGAGTAATGGACATTATTGTTGGATTAAAAATATATCAAGATTAATAAGAAGTCAATTTACTAAGCATACTAGTAAACAATTTTTGTGTGATGGATGCTTTTCATTTTTTAACACAGAAGATCAGTTAAATAGACATTTAGAATATGATTGCAATAAGATATATACAATCCTTCCTTCTAAGTATAACGCTAAAGATAAATTGGGTAATATGATATCTCAAAACATTTTAAAATTCGATAATCATAAGAATCAATTACGCGTTCCATTTGTGATATATGGAGATTTTGAAACATTATTAAAACCCATTAGTACTTGTTATCCTGAAACTAATACATCATTTTCAAATAATATTCAAATTCATGAACCATATTCTTTTGCTTATTATATTAAATGTTCCTTTAATGATTCCTTAAGTAAGTTTGTTACGTACAGAGGTATTAATTGCGTTAAAGTATTTATTGAAACAATAACTGAAGACGCTAAACAAATTTATAAAGTCTTAAATAAATTATCTGATTGGCAAAAACAGGAATATGATGAAGCTTCTATTTGCCATATTTGTGAAGGTATCCTCAATGGTGATAAAGTGTTAGATTATTGTCATTTAACTGGTAATTACCGAGAAGATGCTCATAATCATTGCAATTTAAAATTTACAATTCCAAAGTTTATACCTGTAATATTCCATAACTTAAGTAATTGTAACCATATAATTGTAAAAGAATTAGGTAATGATAGTGGAAAAATTGAAGTTATTCCAGAAAATAAGGAAAAGTATATATCTTTTACGAAACATATTTTGGTGGAATCAAAAGCCGATAAAAATGATAAAGTTCATAACTGCTATATTAAACTTAGATTTATTGATTCTTTACGATTTATGCATTCTAGTTTAGAAACACTTGCAAAAAATTTATTATCAGAACAATTTTTCGAATTTAAAAAATTCTATCCGAATGAAAATCATTTCAATTTATTAAAACGTAAAGGTGTATTTCCTTATGAATATGTAAATAGTAGGGATATGCTTAATGAATCTGACTTGCCATCTCAAAATAATTTTTATAGCTCACTTAATGGCTGTTATATATCTGACGATGATTACAATCATGCCAAAATGGTTTGGTATGCATTTGAAATGAAAACATTGGGGGAATATTCAGACTTATATTTAAAGATCGATGTTCTGTTGTTAACAGATATTTTTGAAAATTTTCGAGATGTGTGCTATAAAACATATAATTTAGATCCCTGTCAATATTATACAGCACCAGGACTTTCTTGGGATGCTATGTTAAATTATACATGTATTGAATTAGAACTTTTAACAGATATTGATATGTTACATTTTATTAAAAAAGGTATAAGAGGTGGAATATCACAATGCTCTCACAGACATGGAATTGCAAATAATAAATATATGTCCAATTATGATTCAAATAAAGATTCTCAATATTTAATGTATTGGGATGCAAATAACTAAAGCTATTGAAGATAACTCAGATGTTGGTTATATATTAGAAGTCGAATGATCTACCTTTCTGTGCTGAAAATATTAAACCACCTTGCATTAAAACAAATGACGTTAAATTAATACCAAATCTAAATAACAAGTATAATTATGTGCTTCACTATAGATCGTTAAAGCAATGTCTTAAAAATAATCTGAAAATATCAAAAGCCGATAAAAATGATAAAGTTCATAACTGCTATATTAAACTTAGATTTATTGATTCTTTACGATTTATGCATTCTAGTTTAGAAACACTTGCAAAAAATTTATTATCAGAACAATTTTTCGAATTTAAAAAATTCTATCCGAATGAAAATCATTTCAATTTATTAAAACGTAAAGGTGTATTTCCTTATAAATATGTAAATAGTAGGGATATGCTTAATGAATCTGACTTGCCATCTCAAAATAATTTTTATAGCTCACTTAATGGCTGTAATATATCTGACGATGATTACAATCATGCCAAAATGGGTTGGTATGCATTTGAAATGAAAACATTAGGGGAATATTCAGACTTATATTTAAAGATCGATGTTCTGTTGTTAACAGATATTTTTGAAAATTTTCGAGATGTGTGCTATAAAACATATAATTTAGATCCCTGTCAATATTATACAGCACCAGGACTTTCTTGGGATGCTATGTTAAATTATACATGTATTGAATTAGAACTTTTAACAGATATTGATATGTTACATTTTATTAAAAAAGGTATAAGAGGTGGAATATCACAATGCTCTCACAGACATGGAATTGCAAATAATAAATATATGTCCAATTATGATTCAAATAAAGATTCTCAATATTTAATGTATTGGGATGCAAATAACTAAAGCTATTGAAGATAACTCAGATGTTGGTTATATATTAGAAGTCGATTTAAGATATCCTAATTATTTGCACGATGAACACAATGATCTACCTTTCTGTGCCGAAAATATTAAACCACCTTGCATTAAAACAAATGACGTTAAATTAATACCAAATCTAAATAACAAGTATAATTATGTGCTTCACAATAGATCGTTAAAGCAATGTCTTAAAAATAATCTGAAAATAGATAAAATTCATAGAATTTTGGAATTTAAACAGTCTGATTGGTTAAAAAGTTATATTGATCTAAATACATTAAAAAGAAAGAACTCTGCAAATACATTTGAGAAAAAACTTTTTTAAATTAATGAATAATTCAGTTTATGGTAAAACAATGGAAAATGTAGATAAACGTGTTGATATAAAGTTAATAACTCATTGGGATAATATAGGAAAAACAATGGGTGCTAATACACTTATAAGTAAACCAAACTATCATAGTTGCTATTCAAATGCAAAAACTTAAAGTTTTTTATAATAAACCATTGTATTTAGGATTAAGTGTACTTGATATATCAAAAAACTTTAATATACGATTTTCATTATGATTTCATCAAAAAAAAAAAAAAAATCTATAAAGGTAATGCTAAATTGTTGTATACAGATACAGATTCATTAATATATCAAATTAAAACAGATGATATATATGACGATATTAAGTGTAATCTAGATAAATTTGATACATCTAATTATCCATTTAATAATGAATTTTCATTACCTTTAATGAACAAAGCTAAATTAGACTTAATGAAAGATGAATGCGCGAGTAGTATAATTTGGGAGTTTGTTAGATTAAGGTAAAAAATGTATGCAATTGATATTGAGGGTTCATGCACAGCTAAAGCAAAAGGAATTAAGAAAAATATTGTAAACAAATTCAATATTAAAGATTATGTAAATTGTTTATCTCAGGATAACATATTATTGATCACAATGAATACCTTTAAATCTATTAAGCATACAATTTATACTCAAATGATAAGTAAAGTAGGTCTTAGTGGAAATGATAATAAAAGTTATGTATTAACTGATGGTATAAGTACTTTAGCACATGGACATTATAAAATTTAGTACTAATTTTAAGTTAAGTTTAAGTTTTGTATAAATTTATATCTGTTTTAGTTAAGATAGTTAAAATGTATATTTATATAACAATTGAAAAATAGCATATTTATAAATAAATAATAATATATAAACACAAACCATTGAGTTTTATTATTATTATAAGATTTAATGTTTTAATACATCCATATAAAATAAGATACACATATTTTATTAGTAATGTTTTGTTATATATAATCTTAATATATATAAATTACGTGTCACTGTGTTGTCCCCTATGGACTCCTAAACTACTTAACCGATTTTAATGAAATTTGTACACCGTGTGCAGTTTGACCCAACTTGAAAGATAGGATAGCTTACATCTCAATTTATTTATCTTATTGCTAATTATTTGTCTATTAATTATCTGTATATGACATATGACATCGGGCGACGATGATGGCGACATCTGTTGACTAGATTGAGTAAATATTCAATAGATGGCGCTATGTAATGTAATATGACAAAAACGTTAGGCACAGCAACGCGTGGCCGGGACAGCTAGTTCTTATATAATTAACACTGGTCATAAGAGCTCTAATATATATATATATATATATATATATATATATATATATATATATATATATGCATAGACATATTAATGTATGAGTATGCGTACATAAAGTGGATAACAATTGTATACGTTATATGCAGGAGCAGTACCCAACTTGAACGTAATGGGAACGTAACTTGCATGAACGTACTGGGAACTACGTTCCCATTACGTTTAAGTTACGTTGAATTTTTATATATATGCATAGACATATTAATGTATGAGTATGCATACATAAAGTGGATGACAATTGTATACGTTATATGCAGGAGCAGTACCCAACTTGAACGTACTGGGAACGTAACTTGAACGTACTAGGAACGTAACTTGCATGAACGTACTGGGAACTACGTTCCCATTACGTTTAAGTTACGTTCCCAGTACGTTCAAAAATGCTTGATGACAATTGTATACGTCATATGCAGGAGCAGTACCCAACTTGAACGTACTGGGAACGTAACTTGAACGTACTGGGAACGTAACTTGAACGTAATGGGAACGTAACTTGAACGTAATGGGAACGTAAGAACGTAATTCAACGTAAGCTTACGTTAAATTACGTTCCAAGTTACGTTCCCATTACGTTCAAGTTACGTTCACATTACGTTCAAGTTACGTTCCCAGTACGTTCAAGTTACGTTCCCAGTACGTTCAAGTTGGGTACTGCTCCTGCATATAACGTATACAATTGTCATCAAGCATTTTTGAACGTACTGGGAACGTAACTTAAACGTAATGGGAACGTAGTTCCCAGTACGTTCATGCAAGTTACGTTCCTAGTACGTTCAAGTTACGTTCCCAGTACGTTCAAGTTGGGTACTGCTCCTGCATATAACGTATACAATTGTCATCCACTTTATGTATGCATACTCATACATTAATATGTCTATGCATATATATAAAAATTCAACGTAACTTAAACGTAATGGGAACGTAGTTCCCAGTACGTTCATGCAAGTTACGTTCCCATTACGTTCAAGTTGGGTACTGCTCCTGCATATAACGTATACAATTGTTATCCACTTTATGTACGCATACTCATACATTAATATGTCTATGCATATATATATATATATATATATATATATATATATATATATATATATATATATATATATATATATATTAGAGCTCTTATGACCAGTGTTAATTATATAAGAACTAGCTGTCCCGGCCACGCGTTGCTGTGCCTAACGTTTTTGTCATATTACATTACATAGCGCCATCTATTGAATATTTACTCAATCTAGTCAACAGATGTCGCCATCATCGTCGCCCGATGTCATATGTCATATACAGATAATTAATAGACAAATAATTAGCAATAAGATAAATAAATTAAGATGTAAGCTATCCTATCTTTCAAGTTGGGTCAAACTGCACACGGTGTACAAATTTCATTAAAATCGGTTAAGTAGTTTAGGAGTCCATAGGGGACAACACAGTGACACGTAATTTATATATATTAAGATTATATATAACAAAACATTACTAATAAAATATGTGTATCTTATTTTATATGGATGTATTAAAACATTAAATCTTATAATAATAATAAAACTCAATGGTTTGTGTTTATATATTATTATTTATTTATAAATATGCTATTTTTCAATTGTTATATAAATATACATTTTAATTATCTTAACTAAAACAGATATAAATTTATACAAAACTTAAACTTAACTTAAAATTAGTACTAAATTTTATAATGTCCATGTGCTAAAGTACTTATACCATCAGTTAATACATAACTTTTATTATCATTTCCACTAAGACCTACTTTACTTATCATTTGAGTATAAATTGTATGCTTAATAGATTTAAAGGTATTCATTGTGATCAATAATATGTTATCCTGAGATAAACAATTTACATAATCTTTAATATTGAATTTGTTTACAATATTTTTCTTAATTCCTTTTGCTTTAGCTGTGCATGAACCCTCAATATCAATTGCATACATTTTTTACCTTAACCTAACAAACTCCCAAATTATACTACTCGCGCATTCATCTTTCATTAAGTCTAATTTAGCTTTGTTCATTAAAGGTAATGAAAATTCATTATTAAATGGATAATTAGATGTATCAAATTTATCTAGATTACACTTAATATCGTCATATATATCATCTGTTTTAATTTGATATATTAATGAATCTGTATCTGTATACAACAATTTAGCATTACCTTTATAGATTTTTTTTTTTTTTTTGATGAAATCATAATGAAAATCGTATATTAAAGTTTTTTGATATATCAAGTACACTTAATCCTAAATACAATGGTTTATTATAAAAAACTTTAAGTTTTTGCATTTGAATAGCAACTATGATAGTTTGGTTTACTTATAAGTGTATTAGCACCCATTGTTTTTCCTATATTATCCCAATGAGTTATTAACTTTATATCAACACGTTTATCTACATTTTCCATTGTTTTACCATAAACTGAATTATTCATTAATTTAAAAAAGTTTTTTCTCAAATGTATTTGCAGAGTTCTTTCTTTTTAATGTATTTAGATCAATATAACTTTTTAACCAATCAGACTGTTTAAATTCCAAAATTTTATGAATTTTATCTATTTTCAGATTATTTTTAAGACATTGCTTTAACGATCTATTGTGAAGCACATAATTATACTTGTTATTTAGATTTGGTATTAATTTAACGTCATTTGTTTTAATGCAAGGTGGTTTAATATTTTCGGCACAGAAAGGTAGATCATTGTGTTCATCGTGCAAATAATTAGGATATCTTAAATCGACTTCTAATATATAACCAACATCTGAGTTATCTTCAATAGCTTTAGTTATTTGCATCCCAATACATTAAATATTGAGAATCTTTATTTGAATCATAATTGGACATATATTTATTATTTGCAATTCCATGTCTGTGAGAGCATTGTGATATTCCACCTCTTATACCTTTTTTAATAAAATGTAACATATCAATATCTGTTAAAAGTTCTAATTCAATACATGTATAATTTAACATAGCATCCCAAGAAAGTCCTGGTGCTGTATAATATTGACAGGGATCTAAATTATATGTTTTATAGCACACATCTCGAAAATTTTCAAAAATATCTGTTAACAACAGAACATCGATCTTTAAATATAAGTCTGAATATTCCCCTAATGTTTTCATTTCAAATGCATACCAACCCATTTTGGCATGATTGTAATCATCGTCAGATATATTACAGCCATTAAGTGAGCTATAAAAATTATTTTGAGATGGCAAGTCAGATTCATTAAGCATATCCCTACTATTTACATATTTATAAGGAAATACACCTTTACGTTTTAATAAATTGAAATGATTTTCATTCGGATAGAATTTTTTAAATTCGAAAAATTGTTCTGATAATAAATTTTTTGCAAGTGTTTCTAAACTAGAATGCATAAATCGTAAAGAATCAATAAATCTAAGTTTAATATAGCAGTTATGAACTTTATCATTTTTATCGGCTTTTGATATTTTCAGATTATTTTTAAGACATTGCTTTAACGATCTATAGTGAAGCACATAATTATACTTGTTATTTAGATTTGGTATTAATTTAACGTCATTTGTTTTAATGCAAGGTGGTTTAATATTTTCAGCACAGAAAGGTAGATCATTCGACTTCTAATATATAACCAACATCTGAGTTATCTTCAATAGCTTTAGTTATTTGCATCCCAATACATTAAATATTGAGAATCTTTATTTGAATCATAATTGGACATATATTTATTATTTGCAATTCCATGTCTGTGAGAGCATTGTGATATTCCACCTCTTATACCTTTTTTAATAAAATGTAACATATCAATATCTGTTAAAAGTTCTAATTCAATACATGTATAATTTAACATAGCATCCCAAGAAAGTCCTGGTGCTGTATAATATTGACAGGGATCTAAATTATATGTTTTATAGCACACATCTCGAAAATTTTCAAAAATATCTGTTAACAACAGAACATCGATCTTTAAATATAAGTCTGAATATTCCCCCAATGTTTTCATTTCAAATGCATACCAAACCATTTTGGCATGATTGTAATCATCGTCAGATATATAACAGCCATTAAGTGAGCTATAAAAATTATTTTGAGATGGCAAGTCAGATTCATTAAGCATATCCCTACTATTTACATATTCATAAGGAAATACACCTTTACGTTTTAATAAATTGAAATGATTTTCATTCGGATAGAATTTTTTAAATTCGAAAAATTGTTCTGATAATAAATTTTTTGCAAGTGTTTCTAAACTAGAATGCATAAATCGTAAAGAATCAATAAATCTAAGTTTAATATAGCAGTTATGAACTTTATCATTTTTATCGGCTTTTGATTCCACCAAAATATGTTTCGTAAAAGATATATACTTTTCCTTATTTTCTGGAATAACTTCAATTTTTCCACTATCATTACCTAATTCTTTTACAATTATATGGTTACAATTACTTAAGTTATGGAATATTACAGGTATAAACTTTGGAATTGTAAATTTTAAATTGCAATGATTATGAGCATCTTCTCGGTAATTACCAGTTAAATGACAATAATCTAACACTTTATCACCATTGAGGATACCTTCACAAATATGGCAAATAGAAGCTTCATCATATTCCTGTTTTTGCCAATCAGATAATTTATTTAAGACTTTATAAATTTGTTTAGCGTCTTCAGTTATTGTTTCAATAAATACTTTAACGCAATTAATACCTCTGTACGTAACAAACTTACTTAAGGAATCATTAAAGGAACATTTAATATAATAAGCAAAAGAATATGGTTCATGAATTTGAATATTATTTGAAAATGATGTATTAGTTTCAGGATAACAAGTACTAATGGGTTTTAATAATGTTTCAAATCTCCATATATCACAAATGGAACGCGTAATTGATTCTTATGATTATCGAATTTTAAAATGTTTTGAGATATCATATTACCCAATTTATCTTTAGCGTTATACTTAGAAGGAAGGATTGTATATATCTTATTGCAATCATATTCTAAATGTCTATTTAACTGATCTTCTGTGTTAAAAATGAAAAGCATCCATCACACAAAAATTGTTTACTAGTATGCATAGTAAATTGACTTCTTATTAATCTTGATATATTTTTAATCTAACAATAATGTCCATTACTCAATCTTCAAATACAATAAATTAACATGTTGTTTCTTCTTTTTAGATGTATAATGCAACGGTCCCACAATGAAATTATTTTCAAGTCCATAAACATTCACACTTATATCATTATTCTTCTCAAATGTTCTAATATCTTTTAATTTCATCGGTAATTCTATGCCATTTGAATTAAGTACTTTTGAATAATGTGGATATGATGTAACTCTATCCATACTTTTGATGCTGGATACAATGCTGAAGTTATAGCCCACATAAAGCAAGCTTGATCATTATTTACTACATTTACTATAGCCTTTTTATCTTTAACTGACAAAAGAATGTTAATTATTAGGTATTATTATACTTTTGCTGTATATGAACATGAATTTCAAAAATAAACAATTACACAAAATAATATTTCGATTTTGTTTTTATCTAAACTAAAAACACTTTAAAGACTGCGTTCATTAACAATGTATAGTGGATTTTATTATTTCTGCAGGATGTCATCTCACTTGCTGACACTAAAGGTTATATTTGATAACCATGACTTAAAAGGCTCCTATTTTGTAACTGCTTACCTGACATCTGATAACTTCTAACAATTTTTCAAAGGCCTATATTTTACAAATTACGCTACTCATACCAGTTCCAAGGTATAGGATCCGTGTTGCTTTTTATTTAATGTCTTCTGATAGTTTTGTCTTAACTTACATAGCTTAATTTAGAAAATATATAGACGTCCGGTAAACAGTTAGAAAATAGGAGCCTCATTTCTAAAAGTATGTTTATAAAGTTGGCTACCAGAACCTCAAATATTTAGTTATTTTTTAATATATTGCAATACAATAAGAGATATTTACACATCTATCGTAACTATTTCAATAATTTATATATTTGTTATTTTACTATCTCTTTTATATAAGTGTCTAAAGCAAAAGATTGTACACTACAGTACACTATGCAGAGAATCTATAGAATATTGACATCTCAACATTGTATATGATGTAGAGTAATGTATTAGAAACAAAAAGTGTTTAGCAAAAAAGGTTAACTACAAACGTGGTTTATAGTTAATAATAATTACAAACAAAGGTTTAAGTGATACAATACAGTTTATTATATAAATAAGACAGTTTTATAAGAACATCCTGTGAATAAATAGGGTTAGTTATTGATACCCTAAAATGTATTATTTGAGTGCGTATGAGAAACATGTATGAAGCTGTATAAAGTGCTGCATTATATCAGGCGTAATGTAGAGCCTTTTTAAGTTTTTAAATATAGCTAAGAAATCATAATATGCGAAGAAATAATATGCTTTAACCTACTAACGGTATTGCTCAAAATACTCGTCGCTCAGACAAGAATATAATATTTTATTATATATATTTATTATTTAAATATAACTTGAGATAAAAGAATGTATCTAAAACTATTTTTTATAAGTGTATGGAACGAAACAATGTAACAACTGTCAAATGAAATAGCAAATGGCGAGAATCGACGAACTTGACCGAATCAAACCGAGACCGAGTTAAACTGTTTGGTAATGGGTTTATGTACTATGTCTTAATTTCTATAAAAGTGTACTATAAAAATTTTGTGCCCATATTTGGTTAAGTCATGCAATTTTGTATTCATATTGTTCAAGTCATGTAAATTCAATGGATGATTAAAATATTTATTAAAATTAAAACTTATTTCAAAACCCAACCTTAAATGCATTACTTTTCAGTTCAATAATTGTTCTCATATGCTTAATAATCTTACAACC
Source organism: Panorpa germanica (assembly GCA_963678705.1). NCBI lineage: Eukaryota > Metazoa > Arthropoda > Insecta > Mecoptera > Panorpidae > Panorpa > Panorpa germanica. Next base: position 4,919,826 of record OY783210.1, read on the forward strand.
GTTATCCATTTTAAATTATACATTTCAGTTTCAAAATCAAAATATAAATAACAATTGCTTTTAAAAGTTCATTTATTTATATAATTTTACATAAAAAATATACATTAATCACTATGTTATACTTTTACAATTTCGTCATCAGAGTCTAACACCTCTACAATTTCGTCATCAGAGTCTAATATTTCAATAACTTCACTATCACTCTCTAATAATTCTATGATCTCCACATCAGAATCTTCTTCCTGTATTTCAATTTCTTCGTGACCTATTATTATTTCATCAGCATAACTCTCTATAATTTTCTCATATGTCTTCTTTTCTTCTTCATCCGTCATATCCTCTGAATCACAGTCATCTATATCAAAATCGTCAGTTATATCCTGAACATAATATCTATCTTCACTGTCAATGCCGACGCGTATATATCCCGAATCCAACAACCATGTTACGCCTGGAATATTCTTAAATCCGTTCATACTATTAAACTTTAGCTTGCACTAAGAAAATATTACTCTGTAATTATAAAACTGTTATTATTATAACTAAATTAAAATTATCTAGAAAGTATTAAAAATTAACTTACCTAACTGTTTGCTTATAAGTATGAAAGTCTAAAAGGGTTCAAACGGTAAAAACTCAAGATTAGGTTGAAACTGCTATAGACACCTGTAAATATTTGAAAACTACTATTAAATTTATTGTAAACATACAAAATCTTATACAAAATTTACTTACCGCATAATTATCCACTTCCAAACTGAAAAGTCTAACACTTGTACAGTTTCATCGTCTGAGTCTAATATTTTAATAACTTCACTATTGCATAAGAATAATTTATATACAAAAAAATTTGTCTACGTTTGGAAAATATTCGCTTGTATTCAACACGTTCCCATAAGAATAATTTATATACGAAGTTCTCATGATAAGTGCTGACGCCTGCTAACACGTGTGCTTCAAGTTACATTCGAACTAATGCGCTTGTGTCTAAAGTTCCCATGAGAACGTGCTGACGCCTGCTAACACGTGTGCTTCAAATTTCCGGTGAATTCGAAGGAATGCGTTATAAATACACTGTTATAAATAATTTAATACTGTCATAATCTTATAACCAATAACAAATCAAACATAAGAATTAATATCGGTATCTCACTCTTTACCACTATTGCTTATACTAACACACACGTAATACTTATTATCGCTATCTCACTCTTTCATATTACCCCACTATTACCCTCAACATTGTCTAGCCACGCCACCTCACTCCTTACCCCACCCTTACCCCCCTTTTACATTCTTCCAAGTCTAGCCACGCCCCCTCTGCATATCGTGACCTAAATGCATACCACCACCAATAATTTCCAACTCATAGTATGATTTAAGCCAGAACCGGCTCTACTAACCTACTTTCGTCATTTTTATTTTGTCGCATTGACAGGCGCTCCCATTTTCCTAAGTTCTCTTACTTGTTCTTAATAATTTGGGCATACCATTTCGTTTGTCCCGTGACCTTTTATTTTGCAAGACCAGCAATATATTTGGTTTGAACAGGCACTTGCTCTATGCCCTTCTTCTCCACACTTTATACATTTTGTGCTTATGTCCTCCTCACTGTTGCATGCCCTAGCAAGATGCCCAAACTGTTGACATTTGTAGCATTTCAGTGGCGCTAATCTTTCAACTATTCTGCATCTAGTCCATCCTATTTTGATTCTCTTCCTCGACGTTAGTAACATGGCTTCATTTATTGGCAGAGCTATATTGGCGTATCTGAGCCCCCTGCTATTTGGTTTAACCGTCATTTTTATTGTGATATTTTCTCTCTTGATTGAGCTAGACAGCTCTGTAACTATTGATTCCAATAGTTCTTCTTCCGTGATTGTTTCATCTATATCTATGACTGTTATGTTTCTCTTCCTTTTCACTAGTTCTGCCTCCACTAGGTCTTTCATTTTTTCTTGGACCGCAGCTTTTAGTGATTCGCCATTTCCTCTTTTGCCGCCAGAAACACTTAGCTTCACATACCCCTCAGCTGTTTTTTCTATGCTCTTAATTTGCACGTCTAACTCTTCTATGTTGATGTTCTTTTTCATATGTCTTACTATATCTACATATGATTTTCCAGCTTCTCGTGGTTTAATCACTAGTGTTTCTCTACTTGTCCTCACGTTTGTCCTTCCTATTTTTTGCCATTCCTGTGGCTTCCCTTCCTGTACTATTTTTCCTTCACTTCTTGTATGTAGAATTATGTGATAACCTTGATCTCCAAAAATGAGTTCTATGATTTTGCGAAGCTGGAACTCCAACCCATCCTTCGAGCATATAAATATGAGTTCTTTCCTTCCCCCCTTTACAGAGATGGTCTTTACTTTCTCTAATAACGCTGTTACATCCTTTATGTTTTTAGTGTTCACTTTTACCCCATTCAGTCCTGCGAGATATGTGTAACTGCTACTAGCTTCTTTTTCTCCATTATCCTGGATTATAATGCTTTTATTCTCCATGCATATTAGTTTTCCTGGTTGTATCAGTTTTCTTCTGATAATATCCTCTATCTGCGGTATTCTTTCGCTTAGCCGTATTACAAGAGGATTATCCTCGCTAACCTCTTATTCCATCACCAATATCATATCCTTGTCTTTTGATGCCTGCATAACTCCACCTCTTACCATGTTAGTTGACTTAAATGCTTCCTCAGGCCAACTTGCGTGGACTAGATCTAAAGCCTCTGCCAAGTTTATGTCTCCTGTCCTTTCCTGCTTGAATTTCGCTATTTTGTCTTCTATTTGTTGCTCATTCTTGTTTTCCTCAGAAGTAGTAGTTTGAGTTCCTGCATCTTTCATTGTTATTTTCTTTTTTCCCTTTCTCCTTTTGGAGCTATTTCTTTTATTTTCTCGGTGTCAGTTTGAGTTTCCATTTCTGCAGTGTCTCCTCTTATAGATAATCTTCCAAGTGCCTTTTGTATCTCTTCTGCTTTTAGTTTTCCGACATGGAGGTTCAGTCTGGCTGAGATGTCTCTAATTTCCCTCTTTGTATTAAAGTTTTCTTTAACAATTTTCTCTAGTTTCGCTGTTTCTCTAACAATCATTTGGATGAGATGTTGGATTTCATTTGGCTCCACTTGTTTCTCTATGTTTTCATCCTTTCCCGGATTCTCAATTCTTTTCCTCTTCTTTTCATTTTCTTTCATTTCGACGTTCCTCTCAGTAAATTTGTCCGATTTACAGAACAGGTCTGACATTGAGCTGCTCCGAACTGGCGATCTCATGATCTTCCTGCTTCTCTGAAAAGCGTGCGTCTTTTCTACTCCAGTAGCTGAATTTCCACACATCGGCCTGGAACACTACCGTATGCGTTCCACAGTTGCTTGATGAAGACCCAAGGGGAGCCTGCTTCACCACCCCCTCAAGTGAAAGTTCTAGGGATCCGAACTCTTGTCCCGTAGTTTTATATTCTTTATCAGAGTACATAGCCATAGTTTTTCATAACCCTGTTGGTCCGCGGGAGGTATTTTATTTCCCTCCAGCCCACCGTCCAAGACGGTTCGAGCATTCCCCTATCCGCCACCTAAGGACGCGCTTGGTTGGGGTTATAGGGTGTTCCCCAAGATTAATATATATATATTTATGAATATATATAAATATATATATATATATATATATATATATATATATATATATATGTATATATAAATGTATATATATATATATATATATATATATATGTATATTTAAATGTATATATATATATATATATATATATATATAAATATATATATATTTTGATAAATAAATAAATAAATAAAATTTATAAAGTTATTATCTATGTTTTATTAAAATAAACTAATTAAAATTATTCTTCTTCTTTTTATAAATAAATAGTGCTAAGTGTCTTGCATAACTACAAGGTGGGTGCAAGCTGTAATCCCATGCAACCCTCAATGTAATTTATTTTACCAACAAAAGACTAGGGAGTGTGTAAACTTTATTCTAAGTTAAATGCATTTTCTTTTTGTGTACGTTGTGCCGGAAGTCCAAAATATAAATGGAATGGACACAACTTAAAATTAGCGTTGTTAAATTTTATTATAGGATGCGTTTAAATTTTTCAAATAAAATACCATAATTTTTTCTGCAAATTAATAATAAATTTACCTGAAACATCACGAAATTATCAGTGTAACATACACGGGTATGTTTAAACGAAGATTTACAACGACCGCCTGCGTCTGTTGTCATTTGAACTAACTAAAGTGCAACAAACAATAACTACTACAATAAAATATCATGTTATTGTATCAGAATAACATACAAGGGTATAATAATTAATTAAAAATGCAATAGTGTTTTCTCATGAACCATAACTGATAGAATATTTAAATTTAAAGTGTAGGTATTAGAATATATTCTCTAAGGTATTAGAATATATTCTCTTTCTCTATATAATCCACTCATTTATTTTTAGTAAAAGGTCATTGGACATAAGGATGCAACGTTGAATTCATTGAATATAAAAATGTCTCCGTTTAAAAGAAAATGTTTGCTTTCTGTTTAATTGACGTGTTGACAGGTGAGACATAGAAAGTTGAAATTTTATTAGTGTATAATAGAGACTGCTATTTATATAATCCAGTGGTTCAATTTTGTTTAAAAGTCATTGGGGTAGAGAGGTAGGGCAATTCTATGGAACCTTTAAATAAAAGAGGTTAGAAGAAATGGTGTATACATTTTATTGCAACATCCTAATTAATAGGAGTACTCTAAATAAATAGAGGTTACAACATATAGTATTTTAAAGGCACCTCTATATAATAGAGGTTTCGTCTTATAATTTATAAATTTATTTGTTACCTCTTTAAGTAGAGGTTGAAAAAAATGTATTAACTTAATTTTTGAAACTTATAAATAATAGAAGTTACCAATAAATAATGTATGTATATATAATAAACATATTATTACAACCTGTAAATAATAGAGATAGTACTAACAATTAGTTAATAAAAAATTTAGTTGGAAACTATAAATTTAAAAAAAAAAAAATGTTTACGATTTTAATTGTCAACAATATTTCTTTAAAGTATTTAAAGAATAAATACAAATTGTGAAGAAGCAGACTGCGTAGGTTTTGTTAGCAGTATGAAAAACCAAATCAAGTAGGGCGAATGATATTGTACTACAGAAATTTGTTAATGCCATTTTGAAAAGGATTTCGTATATTTTGCCTAAAATAATAAAGTGTCTGCTAATGAATTAATTCAAGTATGCCAATATCAAATGGCATAATTTGTGGACGAAAATGTCTTTGTTTTGTTGAAATTTGTTTGCCAATGCCTAAACTCGTTTTCGTGAAAATTGTCCAGTTAAAATACACAAACTTATTGTAGAAAGCTTATTACATGGGCAACAAAATTTGAAATATCCCAATAATACAAGATATTGTAATTGAAATGCTAATGAAATCATCACTACGTTGCAGATATTTTTCCATTTGTGTATAAAGAGTTTATAGCAGTGATTTAAAAGATAAAATTTATAAACGTTGTTATAGAACCAGAAACACTACTACAATCAGTGCAGGAATTTGTGAAGCTTGCTACTACACAAAAACCAAAATAATATGCAGTCATCTAAAACTCGTCCATATACTCTTTAGTTAAATAAAATGAGTAACCTACGATTGCCGTTTATATAATACCTCTTAATATATATATAACTATATATATATATATATATATTGTTACGGATTGACGGGATCATCACGATATAGAGATCACGGGCAAAATAAACAAAAGCTAGAGAATATCAATTGTTTTTGGAATAGTTAGAATTGTAATGGTTTTGAGTGGAGATTGAATTAGAATTATTTTGAGTTGTGAATATTGTAATTTTGAGGGATGAAAATAAGCGGTTTTAATAAAAGTAAGAATCATTTAGACTTTTATAGATGTGGCTATTTTTAAATAGTTACACAACGCGACTTATGTTATAAAAATATAATTTGAATTTGAAACATTCAATAACTAAAAAGAAAACACGCCGTCGCCCGATAAAAAGTGTAACATTTGGTGTCAGAAGTGGGATAGCTACGGATAAGACTGCTGAAGAGAAAAGCCCAAAAAAAAAAGAAAACGGTAAAATTGATTTCAAAGAAATATCTAGAAAATTCAGGAAAATTCCAAAGAATTCTAGAACCTTCCAGGAAATTCTTGAAAGTAGTTTAAAAATCAGTTAAAACACTACAGAATAAAAATGGAGAATGGAGAAATGGAGGAGTTATTAAAAGAATTTAGAGAGATGAAAATGGTATATATAGAAGAGACTAAAAAGTGTAGAGAAGAAATTTTCAAAATGTTTCATGAACAAACAAACACATTACAAGTACAGATGCAAGCTATAGTAGAAGCTTGCAAAGGATTCAAAAAAGAAATAGAAGAACGCATTGAAAACGTTCCAAAAAATGGAAAGCAACTGGCAGAAGCCCAGTTAGCACAACATGCCGAAAAAGTGCAAGTTATAGAAAATTCCCAAAATAATACGATGACGAAAGCCAATACTTTGAAACCAGCCCTTCATAATAGAAATTTTGCATGGCAAGAATAAGAATCACAATTTACAGCCATAGCAGAATACAACGGCTGGAATGATAAAGAGTGTGCGGGCCAGTTAGCAGCTATATTACAGGGCTCGGCCCTAATCGCATTTCAAAACATGAATTCTAACGAACAGCGCAGCTACTCTGCTTTGAAAACAGTTTTAAGCCAACGTTTTGGCAAAGAGAATTTTTCAGCTCTATATTGTACGCAACTGGTAAACGGAAAGCAAGCTCCAGGAGAAAGGTTAGCAGACCTGGCTACTAACATTAAACGTGTAGTGAATTTTGCTGTAGGCAGAGCACCCAGAGATACATTAGAAACCTGGGAAGTACAGTATTTCACAAACGCTGCAAAGGAGCGAAAAATAAGAGAAGTGAACCGCACATGGAGTGCTTCCACTGAATTGTCTGCTCCTCAAGCTACTGCTGCCATGGGCGAAGAACACGATCGGAATCAAGCAAATCGAAACAGAAGCTGTGATAATTCAAGAAAAAGAAGAGAACATCAATGGCTTTACGACAGAGGAAAATATTCTACTGCGAATGGCGCAACTTCCCTCAACACTAACTTACAATAGAAGGGAATGGGTCCAAACAGGCGAAGACCAAAAAAGCTCCCTAGAGGGTCCAAGCAGGAGAAGACCGAAAAAGCTTCCTCGTAAGTACAAACAGGTGAAGATTGAAAAAGCTTCCTAACAAGTTCAATCAGATGAAGACTAAAAAAGCTCTCTCATGGATTCAATCAGGTAAACACCAATGGACATATGCCAACCTACAGAGGATACAACAGAAGTGGTACTGACCCCGGTGTAAAAGAAAATATCAGTGAAGCGATGGTGTCGAAACTGTGACATAATGTACGGACCTCCTCCCGAAGGAAGGTTTATTGGCAAGGAAGAATACTGCGAAACCCTAGCGCAAGAATTGGAAGATATCCACAAATTTGCAAGAGAACGCCTTCAGTTAGCGACGGATCGCTCGAAAACGCGTTATGATTGTGGGAAACAAAGTCAGCGCTTTTGCAGAGGTGATGCGGTATGGCTTTACTATCCTAAAAAAAAGATAGGACGAAGCCCTAAGGTACAAGCCAAATGGGAAGGACCGTATTTAATATCGGCTGTCATTTCGGACGTGATCTACAAGGTACAGAGGTCATCCCGAGGAAAATGCATGATTGTTCACCGAGACCGGCTCGCAAAGTACGAGGGTGAAAATGCTCCAGATTGGAAATTATCTGAATCAGCCGCCCGATGAAAATTATAAGCTCTCGGGACGAGCGCTTTAAAGAGGGGGAAAATGTTACGGATTGACGGGATCATCACGATATAGAGATCACGGGCAAAATAAACAAAAGCTAGAGAATGTAAATTGTTTTTGAAATAGTTAGAATTGTAATGGTTTTGAGTGGAGATTGAATTAGAATTACTTTGAGTTGTGAATATTGTAATTTTAAGGGATAAAAATAAGCGGTTTTAATAAAAGTAAGAATCATTTAGACTTTTATAGATGTGGCTATTTTTAATTAGTTACACAACGCGACTTATGTTATAAAAATATAATTTGAATTTGAAACATTCAATAACTAAAAAGAAAACACGCCGTCGCCCGATAAAAAGTGTAACAATATTTATATATATATATATATATATATATATATATATATATATATATATATATATATATGTATATATATATATGTGGGATTAGGTTGAGATTAGATTTAAGTTTAATTATAATTAGTTATTAGAAGTAATAGTTATATAGTAATCTGTAATATAGGTTAAGAACTTAGCTAATATTTAAATGTTTAAATATAAATGCTGGGATACAATCTGTAGACCCTCTGAGACGTTCGCTGGGACATACAGAGTGAACGCCAAAGTGAACGCCAAAGTGAACGCCAAAGCGAACTGGTCAGAATGCGTTCGCTAGCTAAAAGATGACGACACCAGGGTGTGGCACATGTTAATACAAGCAACAGTTGTTAGAGTTGAATTGAAAATGGCGATACCTTTATACATAGCTTGTATGGTATTAGTCGTAAATTCAAGAAATATATTAAGTAGTTCTTAATAGTATTTAGAAATGTGTTAATGAGTAGTTAATATCATTTAAAAGTGCAATCAATATTACTAGTTGTAATAGTTGATATTGTTATAAGGACTAAAGGCAGAAGAATTAAAAAAGAATGGCTGTTACACAGAGTGTTATGGCGTCTTTTTGTAAAGTTAAGAAATGTTATTTTAACGAGTGGTTAATATCATTTAGAATTGTAATCAATATTGCTAGGTGTAATATTTGATATTGTTATAGGCATAAATATTGAGTGTTTACACAGAACTATAGTGTTGAATGTTAGGTTATTCTCATCATTGTAAATGTGTGATTGTACTATGTTAATGCGCATTTTATTTGTTATAAGCAATCGTTGTAATAAGGTCTTCACACCTAAGTATTGTTTGTTAACAATTGTTATTATTATTGTGGACTCTCTTTTAATAGATTAACTTTATTATGTTGTAATTATTTTCTATGTGGAAGTATTAAATGAACTATTATTAACTTTAGTTAAGTGTTACTTATTTATAATGAACTATGGTATGCTAAGGGCTTAACTTTATGATTGTTAAGATTAAATTAATAAAGTGGAACGTAAATAAGGATAGGATTATTGTCATACCTACACTAGGAGTGTCAACTGGGATGATTTTAGAGTTCTACCCTACACTTGAGGCGTCAACCGGAATATATTTATATTTCTACCCTACATATATATATATTTATATATATATATATATATATACATATATATATATAAATATATATATATATATATATATATATATATATATATATATATATATATACATGTATATATATATTTTGATAAAAAAATTAAGAAATATAATTTATATACTATGTTTATAATCTATGTTTTTTTAATTAAACTAATTAAAATTGTTCTTTTTCTTTTTATAAATAAATAGTGCTAAGTGTCTTGCATACCTACAAGGTGGGTGCAAGCTGTGATCCCCTGCAACTCTCAATGTATTTCATTTTACCAACAGAAAACTATTGTGTGAGTGCACTTTGTTCTAAGTTAAATGCATTTTTTTTTGTGTACGTTGTGCCGGTAGTCCAAAATATAAATGGAATGGACACAACTTAGAATCAGCGATGTTGAATTTTATTATAGGATGCGTTTAAATTTTTTAAATAAAATACCATAAATTTTTCTGCAAATTAATAAGAATTCACCTGAAATATCACGAAAGTATCAGTGTAACATACACAGGTATGTTAAATCGAAGATTTACAACGACTGCCTGCGCTGGTTGTCATTTGAACTAACTAAAGTGCAACAAACAATAACTACTACAATAAAATATCATGTTATTGTATCAGGGTAAAATACAAGGGTATATTAATTATTTAAAAATGAAATAGTGTTTTCTCATGAAATATAATAGATAAAATATTTAAATTTAAAAAGTAGGTATTAAAATATATTTTCTATATAATCCAGTAAATTATTTTTGATAAAAGGTCATTAACCAAGAGGTAGCAACGTTAAATTCATTAAATAGAAAATTATCTCCATTTAAAAGAGACCGTTTATTTTCTGTTTGAAATTTTAAAAGTGTATAAGGCAGACTGTCCTTTATATAATCCAATGGTCAATTTTTGTTTAAAGGTCCTTGGGGTAGAGAGGTCGAGCAATTCTATGGAACCTTTAAATAAGAGAGGTTAGAAAAAATAGTGGTAGAGGTTAAAAAGAATGTATTAACTTAATTTTTGAAACTTATAAATAACTAGCTTTTACCCCCGTCGCAAGCGACGTTTGTTTTTTATGAGTGGCTTTAATTTCATGTCAAAATTTAATTCCATTTTTAAATTGAAATAATAAATAAACTCGTCCTATATTGATTTTACATTTAATAACAATTGATTTTTCATACAAACTGACTAAGAAAATACATTTTTTATATCAAAATAAAAAATATTTTGAATTTATGCGATATTTGAACAACTTTTTTTCAAAATTTGGGATTTTTTTTTCGATTCGTAAATAAGTTATCAAGGTTAGCCTATATACAAAATTTCAACTTTCTAGAGAAATGTCAGAATTGCATACCTTAAAAACACATGCAAAATTTCAACTGTCTATCTTTTACGAATTAAAAGTTATACAGCAAAAAAGGCTCACATTTTTCCAGTTTTTCCAAAATTACGGGTTTCCAGGAAATTCAGGGAAAAATCTAGGGACGCTAGAAGTCTTAGAATTTTTTTCTCTTTAAAGTCTCTTTTAAAGTCTAGAGTTTACCCCCGTCGCAAAGTGACGTCTTTTTGGCGTGTATGATTTGAATCCAATAAAATATTTCGTTATTAAATTTCATATTTAACTGTTCTATTTTTAAATTGAAATAATAAATAAACTCGCGCATAACACATTGACACATATAAATTGACTAAAAAAATATTTTTTTTTTATCAAAATAAAAAATATTTTTAATTTATGCGTTATTTGACCAACTTTTTTTCAAAATTTGGGATTTTCTTTTTCGATTCGTAAATAAGTTACCAAGGTTAGCCTAAATACAAAATTTCAACTTTCTAGCACAATTTTTACTCTCGGCAAATGCTGCCCCCCGTGCCCCCAAACAAAATTTTGAAATTTTGAATTTTTTTTGATTAATAATATACTTAATTATTCTAGGATCCAAAATATGAACTTTCTCCAAAGTTCCCTACCGGGCCCCCGAATTTCTTCAACCCCCCCTTTTTCAATTTTTGAATTTCTAATTTTTGAGAAATGTCAGCATTAAATAGCTTAATATACATGCAAAATTTCAACTTTCTATCTTTTACGAATTAAAAGTTACAGAGGAAAAAGTAAAAATTTTTTTTTCGTTTTCCCAAAATTACGGGTTTCCAGGAAATTCAGGGAAAAATCCGGGGACGCCAAAAGTCTTAGAATTTTTTTCTCTACGAAATAGGAAATTTTCAAAAACTTCCCTGGAGCCGTTTTCGAGATGCCATACAAAATTTGAACCAAACATATAAACATATAAGAATATAAATATACACCTGGGACATTATAATATAGGACTAGCGCTTCGCCCCGTCGCAAAGCGACGTGTATTTAATATTTGTGAATAAATAAATTTATTTGCTAAATTGAAAATAATGCAAAATATTATTTTTAAGTAATTTTCGTTATAATATATCCTTTTTTAAACTTTTTTTTTTATTTTGTTATAATTCTTTCATTTACAGTAATAAAGCACTGTATTGACCAGTCTCCAGTGCCCCCGCCCATAAGCCGCAATCATGACCTTTTGGCTCCATGCTCTCTTACATTTCCGAACTTTTAATTTGATTCCTCTAAACTTCCGCCATGGAGCGCCTTTTTCCTTCAGCACTCTGTATCGCTTTTTTCCTGAGCATCGTCGGTCCTTAGAGTACATTCACAGCGCACCCGCTTTAGCACTATAATTAAATAATCCTTCGTTTCCTCCTCTCTGTGTAAAATTATTATTTACCCTAATAAAGCGCAGTATTGAAAAATGTCCACTGCCCCGCCCCGTAATACTAATCATCACCTCTTGGCTCCATGCTCTGTATCGTTCTCGCACTTTCAATTGTATTCCTCTGCACCTCTGCCACAATGCGCCCACTTGCAACACCACAGCCAACCTGAGAATCATCGCACATAACGGCACTGTTCTATCGCCCCTTTTACCGCAATCATTAAACAATCTTGCGCTTTTACCTCCTGCGTACTAATACTCTTAACAATTAGTTTTAATTTATTAGTTTTAATTAATTTAACAATTAGTTTTAATTAATACTTTACTGGCAACCTACACACTAAATTTCATCCTTAGAAGTATATTATTTTTTAATAATTATTCGATAAGATAAATGCTTGATAAAATTAATTTTCACTCGTTTCAATGTAAACCTACTAATTACATCAATTCATTTATGTTTTTAAGAAAGCCTAGCGGTTCGCTCCTAATCATCTCATCTCTAGCCCTTATCCTTCCCGTTATTGTACTTTCAATTTAATCCCCTGAACCGCCGCCCACATTTCCAGCACCAAAGCACATATTCTACAACACGGTTATCTTCCAGAGCCATTATAATCTATCGCTACTTCTTCTAAGACCACCGTTACTTGGTGTCCTGAACCCCGGCGCCACCCTCTCCTCCAATCAGGCACTACCAATTCAATATTACAGCAATTCATTTACATAATTAAAACTGCACTGTAATCTTACGTTCTAATTTTTGTATTTATATTTACGATATAATATTGTCCTCCCCATTAATTCCCGCTCCTGAAATAAAATTGACAAATTTTAGGCATAACAATCTATTTTGCTCATAACAATTCTCTCTACTTTTATAACCTTTATTACTACTATCTACTTTTATAAATGATCGAAATTTAAAATTGAGCTCTTTGGCAAAGCCTTTCCCGCCCCCACTTCCCCAATTTCACGCCGCTACTAAGGTTAAACTTATTTTTCGCAAATATGCACATGCGTAGTTTCTAATTTTTTAATTTGATATTTGGGGCTGTTAACTATTTCCCCCCTATACCTCTCACTCCTGTTCGATTTCACAGCACAACGAACGCACCAAAAATCAATTTAATTCTACTATTGAATGTAATTTGACTATCTAACTTATAGAGCACTATTGTGCTTCTATTTAATATTCTACATGCAAAATATCATCGTTGTACCTCTATTTTGTTCTTATACTCGGTTTATCACTCCCCACTCTAGTGTTACACTTAAGAAAAGGATTTTTTTTTTATATTTTCGTTATTAATTTGTCAATCTATATCTGCATACTAAATTTTAGCTTTGTATTTATATTTTAGCATTATTACCCCCCCACATACCTGCGCTACTGAACAAGTTTGTCAAATTTTAACACAGGGATCTATTTTATTTATATCTAAGAACATATAATCTAAACAATAGCCTTTTATTTCTATATATTTTATATTTCTGGTTTTTGGCCCACAGCGCCCGCCGCCTCTGGAAAGTTGCAGTTTTCCATAGTTTGTCTTTAATGACACTCTATATAGAGCCCACGTTCCAAATATCAACGTTCTAGCTCTGTTGCAACATTGCCCCCAAAAAATCACGCCGCTACTGAATTAATATTTTGGTAATCCAATTATTGGCAACATTCGCAATTAGTGTCTCAATACATGCCCTAAGTTTTAATACTACTTTTTCAATATTTCTGGCTTTTACTAACTCAACTCCCGCCGCCACTGGAAATTTGGGGCTCTTTATTTTTTTTCATTAATAACACTCTAGAGCGAGCCTACATATTAAATTTGAACGTCCTAACTCTATTCTAACATTGCCCCCGGAAATTCGCGCCGCTACTGAACTTAAATTTTAAATGTCCAACTATTGGCAAATGTGCACAATTATGATCTGAATACACATACCAAATTTCAGTTTCCTATCTTTTCTAGTTCGTCAGATATTTGCAAAAGTATTTTTTCAAATTTTCCAGTTCTTCCAGAATAATTTTTTCCAGGGAAATTCAGGGAAAAATTCAGGGACGTAGAAAGTCTTAGAAATTCGTCCTTTACATAATATCAAAATTTAAAAAACTTTGTAGGCGCCGTTTAGAAGATACCATACAGATTTTGTTACCGGAAATATATATATATATATAAATATCTATGAGTTCTTATGAGTTTTCCATGTTAAATTGGAACATTACGAACATTATAATAGTAAGATAGAAGTTACCAATAAATAATGTATGTATATATAATAAACATATTATTACAATCTGTAAATAATAGAGGTAGTACTAAAAATGAGTTAATAAAAAATTTATTTGGAAACTATAAATTTTTTTTTTTTAAAAATGGTTACGACCTTACGATCTTAATTGTTAACAATATAGCCCGGTCAAATTAAACCAAAAAATAAGAGTAAAGTTACATAAATTCCCACCAAGCTGAAAATCGGTAAGATTGTTTAAAATATCATTAAAAACAAAATTTGAAAACTCCCCATCTTTCCCCTGTACGGAAAAATTTTTATTCAAGGTCAAAGGTCAAAGAAATGAGTTTTTCGCAATTTTCAGCAAAACGGTAAGTTTTATCATAAAAATACCTCAGACAAAAATTGTAGATCATAAAATTATCTACAAAAAATTTATTTATACTTTTTTCTCTACGAGCTACCGTTTGTGAGATATAACGATTCAAAAAGTTGTAATCGTCATAATATGCATGAGTACGCCACGTATATATACATCTCTATAGTTGTAATATATGTTAAAATATTTTTCTATCGGTCATTGTAACTAACTAACTACTACTTATATAAAATATACATAAGTTATAACTATAAGAATATCAGGTAAATTGAAGACTTTGATATTAACAACACAAATGCGACATACATCATTGTCGGAGGATACTTACTACATCGCGTTGTGTATGATAGTGAAGAAACATTCAACGTTATATTAGATAAATACGTACAGTATGTACGTCGACATTTTGGTTCCCGAGTTACTGTCGTATTTGATGGCTATAATGATTGCACGAGAAATACCAAAGCTGCAGAACAGCGTCGTCGAACTTTAGCAACATCTTCATCAATTGATATTTTATTTGATGAAAATATGACAGTTCCAACCAGCCAACAAAAATTTCTTTCTAATACTCACAACAAGTCTCGGTTCATTTCAATGTTGAAAGAAAGATTTACTACGGAAAATATATTGGTAAGACAAGCTAATAATGATGCTGATGTATTGATAATTGAAACAGCAATTGAGCAATTCAATTTGACAAATACAACTATTGTTGTTGGTGAAGATATAGACTTACTCGTATTACTGACTGCTCGAACTCCAACTGAAAAAATTATTTTCTTCTTAAAACCAGGAAAAGCTCAACATCAATCGGAAATGTATTCATCAAAAAGTTTATCTACTTTTGCAAAGTGTCAAAATCATGTACTATTTTTACACGCAATAACTGGCTGTGATACGACATCTGCATTTTACAGGAGGGGTAAAATAACAGTTTTCAAACTATTTGAGAAACAATATTTAATTGAATGTGCTGAAGTTTTTAAAAATAGTAATTCTACTCGACAAGAAATTATTACTAACGGCATTCGCTTTCTTCTTTCTATGTACGGAGCTCTTAAAAAAACTACCTGCTTAGATAAGTATAGATATGCATGTTTCGTTAAAAACACCAAAAGTAAAAAACAAGTACAATTAGCATGTCTTCCTCCAACCTCAGTTGCTGCTCATCAACATCTTTTTAGGATATATTACCAAGTTCAAGTGTGGCTTGGTTATCAGCTAGACCCTACAGACTGGGGTTGGAAGTTGGTCAACAATTCATTAGAACCAGTGCACACTTTACTTCTACCTGCGCCGGAAAAACTGCTGGACTCGATTTTTTGCAACTGCAAAAAGGGATGCAGTGCTAAATGTGGTTGCAAAAAAGTCGGACTATTCTGTTCTCCGGCATGTACACATTGTCAAGGCCGGTTGTGCTCTAATATTGAATCACCAACAGTAGAGGATCCGTTTGATTCCAACGAGGCAACATGCGATACATCGCTATTAACGCAGTTTACATGCACTCAGGATGAAGATGAAGAAGAACAAGAAGAACAAGAACAAGAAGAACAAGAAGAAGAACCAGAAGAAGATTTTGAAAGTTACGACTCGGACGATTAAATTTCACTACTTTTTTTTAACTTAAATTGCTTTTATCTTTTTAATCTCTGCTAATATCTATTATTTTTCAATAGTTTCAAATTAAACAGGATCAAAACTGACCCGTGCAATAGGCCTACTGGGGAAACCACGTTAAAAAAAACGCGCTAAGTACACTACCTCATAGGTGGCGAGGAAACGTGTGCATATTATGACGATTACAACTTTTACAACTTTTTGAATCGTTATATCTCAGAAACGGTGGCTCGTAGAGAAAAAAGTATAAATAAATTTTTTGTAGATAATTTTATGATCTACAATTTTTGTCTGAGGTATTTTTATGATAAAACTTACCGTTTTGCTGAAAATCGCGAAAAACTCATTTCTTTGACCTTTGACCTTGAATAAAATTTTTTCCGTACAGGGGAAAGATGGGGAGTTTTCAAATTTTGTTTTTAATGATATTTTAAACAATCTTACCGATTTTCAGCTTGGTGGGAATTTATGTAACTATGAATGTCTAACTTGACCGGGCTAATATGTCTTTAAAGTATTTATAGAATAAATTCAAATTCTGAAAAAGAAGACTGCGTAGGTTTTGTTAGCAGTATAAAAAACCAAATCAAGTAGGGCAAATTATATTGTACTACAGAAATTTGTCAATGCCATTTCGAAAAGGATTTCGTATATTCTGCCTTGAATATTAAAGTGTTTGCCAATAAATTAATTCAAGTATGCTAAGATCAAATGGCATAATTTGTTGACGAAAATGTTTTTGTTTTGTTGAAATTTGTTTGCCAATGCCTAAACTCGTTTTCGTGAAGATTGTCTAGTTGAAATACACAAACTTATTGTAGAAAGCTAATTACATGGGCAACAAAAATTGAAATATCCCAATAATACAAGATATTGTAATTGAAATGCTAATAAAATCATCACCACGTTGCAGATATTTTTCCATTTGTGTATAAAGAGTTTATAGCAGTGATTTAAAAGATAAAATTTATAAACGTTGCCATAGAACCAGAAACACTACTACAATCAGTGCAGGAATTTGTGAAGCTTGCTACTACACAAAAACAAAAATAATATGCAGTCATCCAAAACTCGTCCATATACTCTTTAGTTAAATAAAATGAGTAACCTACGATTGCCGTTTATATAATACCTCTAAATATATATATATATATATATATATATATATATATATATATATATATATATATATATATGTGGAAAACAAGAGTACTATGCTAATCCTGATGTGGAAAACGAGAACTATCCAACCTCTTATGTGGAAAACAATAATCAATCCGCTAATCTGATGTGGAATCAAGGTACTCTTATTTAATTTAGGGCAATGTCAATTCAATTAATATTCAACTATGCAATATCTTAGTTGGTTTGTCAGGATGATAAAGAATCACATAATTGGTTTAATACATTTATTGAATAAAATAATAACGATGATAATAATAATGATAATAATAATGCTAATAATACAATAAGGTTACAATATAAACGTTGTTGTTTACTTTACAAATACAGAACAATGAATACATGCACAACCTTAAGTTCTAGTTAATATATACTCAGTTCTACATTAGTTTTCAGCTTGACTTAAAAAGGTTTGTTTTTATTACTTCCCAGAATATGCCTGGTTTGTTTCAGTAAACACATCCCCTCATGTATTCACTCAGTGGTTTAAAGTTCCACACATTATAATTGCTTTTAACCTGTCACTTGGTTTCTATTTAAAACATACCCTCATTAATCACATTCTTTATGACTTTCTTAGAACGGGTGTCATAGTTATGAGTTCTTTGTTTGCTTGGTTTATTTGTTCTTTCCACACGGCCGTCCAACTTATCTTTGGCCCCCAAAGACGATACGTCACTGCGGTCATCTGTTTGCTGTTCGGCACCTGACACAACATTTCCAGTTTCAGAATCGCTGTCGTCTGAGAACACACCCCATGGCTTCATGTGGTCAGCACTTGAATGTGTATTAGAAGAACCTTCCCCTTCACCGATACGTCTTACCCTATAACGTTCATTTGGGTCAACTCCTGTAACCTGATACGGTCCAAAATATTTGTTATGTAATTTAAATCCAGTACCAAACTGAGTTCTTTTTACAGCTACAATGTCCCCGACTTTGTATGTCCTAGCTGGTTTCCTATTTCTATTGAAATTCTTGGGATTCTCTTCCTGTGTTTTCAATATTTGTTTCTGGGCGTTAACACGTAACTCTTGGAAGTCGTCCTCACGCATTTCTCGATTACCTTTTTCTAACAGCTGAGAGATGTGCGTCTCCTCATCTGTTTTCATTGTCGCACCTGTTAACAACTTGAACGGTGTAGTATTTATGCTACGCTGATAAGTTTTGTTTAATGCTTGCTCTTCGACCTTGCCGTCGTTCAACCAGGTTTCTACATGTTTCTCAACTTCTTCTTGTTCGCAGTAAGCCATACGTCGCGAATTTTGAAAAACAGGAACCTCATCGGTCATGTATATTTCTGCTGCTTCAGTAACCCTTGTTACTTTTGGTTCATAAATTTTAAGTAGTTCCGTAACTTTAGCCCTGGCACCTGGACTAATGTTGTTACCCATGACGATTTCGTCGTCGGCTGCACATAATATTTTATTCTGTTCACTTTTCTCGTACTTTTTTCGCATGGTAATACCGTCTACACTTATTGTGGTTTCTACTTGATCTAGCAGAGGTTTACCAATTACAACACTATGTCTAGTTGTACTTGATGGAACTATTAAAAAGTTAGTACAGTACTGTTCATTGTCTACTTTCACTTGAGCACTAAATTCACCTAAAACTTTGATTTGAAATCCTCCGATTCCAGTCAATACAATATTGTTTTTGCGCACAACCGCTTTATTACTTAATTTAATATAATCGTCAGCTCTAATCAAATTCTGATCACTTCCGGTATCAATCAGACATTTAAAACTGATACTGTCTATGCTCATGTCTTTTGTCATATTACAGGTTTTATTTGTGTCCACTAACAAAGCATCACTCGTTTTATTCGCGGTACAATTTCTCGAAATATGTCCCTCTTCATGACATTTGAAACACTTTATTTTACTTTCACTTTTTATCTTTTCACTTGATTTATCTCTTTTACTATTAAGGTATTCGTTGCTTTTTCGGCACACGTTTTCTTTATGTCCGAGTTCATTACAATTAAAACATTTTATCGCGTTTGATTCTTTTGGCCTGTCTTTACGTACACTAAAATTATTCCTTTCTTGCACTTGCAATAGTGTCGAATCATACCGTTTTACTTTTAACAACAAATCGGGCACTGTTTTAAAGTCACACATTGATAACACACTTATCAAGTCTTTGTTGTTTAGTCCGGCTATTATGTATTTTATCACGGCCTTTTCACTGATATTATCACTCTTACTGGCGATCGCTTTCACCGAGTATACATAATCTTCTATTGCTTCGTTTTTTTCTCGTTGTCTCTTCATTAGTTCCATGTGTACGTCAGATTCATCGTACTCCACTGGAAAATTCCTGATTAATTCGTATTTGAACGTCGTCCAATCCTTTACTACGTTCAAACTAGCATCAAACCAGTTTTTCGCGGCACACTGCAGCTTGTTGACACCTTGATGAAGCTTCACTTTATCACTCCATCCATAAATGTCTGCTATTTCATCCAATTTTCGCACCCAAGCTGTAGCCGTCAATACTGTGCTTGCTGGGTTAAACACAGGTATACATTCCAGGTTCTGTGTCGGCATAAATCCATGATGATTCATTCTCTGTTCCTGTATTGTACTATTCCCGATACTCAACTGCAATAGTTCTGTTCTAAGCCTCGTCAGCTCTGCTTGTACTCCCAACCAACTATCTTCATTAGATGTTGAGTTACCTGAGCGTCCAGCTAACAAACTATCTTCCACAGTAGTATCGTTCATGTTTACGTTATATGCCATTTTCAATTTTCTCCTCGTAAAACAGTTTACACACTTTTCTGATACAATTCACTTGCTAGTCCTATTATAAAGTCCGTCTTATAAATTCTCGACTATTCCGCTAATGAACTATCACTTGAAAGCACTGTTTGTAGAAAACTATCTTGTATTATTCTTCTTTGTATTATTCACTTCGCGCACTTAGTTCAAATCACTATGAGTTACTAATCCGCACTTAGTTCAATTCGCTATGAGTTACTAATCCGCACTTCTGATGTGGAAAACAAGAGTACCATGCTAATCCTGATGTGGAAAACGAGAACTATCCAACCTCTTATGTGGAAAACAATAATCAATCCGCTAATCTGATGTGGAATCAAGGTACTCTTATTTAATTTAGGGCAATGTCAATTCAATTAATATTCAACTATGCAATATCTTAGTTGGTTTGTCAGGATGATAAAGAATCACATAATTGGTTTAATACATTTATTGAATAAAATAATAACGATGATAATAATAATGATAATAATAATGCTAATACAATAAGGTTACAATATAAACGTTGGTGTTTACTTTACAAATACAGAACAATGAATGCATGCACAACCTTAAGTTCTAGTTAATATATACTCAGTTCCACATTAGTTTTCAGCTTGACTTAAAAAGGTTTGTTTTTATTACTTCCCAGAATATGCCTGGTTTGTTTCAGTAAACACATCCCCTCATGTATTCACTCAGTGGTTTAAAGTTCCACACATTATAATTGCTTTTAACCTGTCACTTGGTTTCTATTTAAAACATACCCTCATTAATCACATTCTTTATGACTTTCTTAGAACGGGTGTCATAGTTATGAGTTCTTTGTTTGCTTGGTTTATTTGTTCTTTCCACATATATATATATATATATATATTTTTATATATTTTTATATATATATATATGTATATATATATATATATATATATATATATATATATATATATATATATCTATTTATATATTTATATATATGTATATATAGATATTTATATTTATATATATATATATATATATATATATATATATATATATATATATATATACTAGCTGTCCCGGCCACGCGTTGCTGTGCCTAACGTAGCGCCATCTATTGAATATTTACTCAATCTAGTCAACAGATTTCGATTTACTCAACAGAATATTTACTTAATCTAGTCAACAGATATCGCCATCATCGTCGCCCGATGTCATATGTCATATACAGATAATTAATAGACAAATAATTAGCAATAAGATAAATAAATTAAGATGTAAGCTATCCTATCTTTCAAGTTGGGTCAAACTGCACACGGTGTACAAATTTAATTAAAATCGGTTAAGTAGTTTAGGAGTCCATAGCGGACAACACAGTGACACGTAATTTATATATATTATGATATATATAGTGTTACGAATTTGCGGGCGTCTGAACATACAAAAATTATAGTTATGAAATAATGACTGGAATCAGCAGAAAAGGTTGCGCATCCATGTAGAAGTATTTAGACATTTCGATAACGAAGCTGTTTACTCGTGGCGCATAAGTGGATACGCGTGTTCTTGGACATAACAAAAACAACTGCATTGCGCGTATATTTGTTATTGTTTACATGTGAGCGTTTGGGAGCCAGATGCTGCGCGTATGGCGTGGAACGTCATAGAAATAGTCGGAAGGCCACTTATACGCGTGTGTGTTCCTGGAAATGAAGATAAACAACTGCATACCAGGCACTTGTGTTATTGTTTACATGTGAGCGTTCGGGAGCCAGATGCTGCGCGTATGGCGTGGAACGTTATAGGAATATTCTGGAAAGTAAAAGGTGTCGTGATCAGGGGAAGTCTGCTGCGTAAACCGCTAATATAAAAGGAGCAAAGCATCGCGTCGGAGTTAGTCAGTCAGCGATAGTCAGAGAGTTAACAACAGTCAGCCAAGAATAATAAAGAGTAATTGTAAACAGTTGTTGTAATAATTATAAAGTAGTTGTAATTGTTTTGTGTTAATAAATAAAGTTTGTAAAAGTGTAAATCCTTCTTATTATTTTAATTGTGGCTATTTCTTAATTTAATAAGTTACAACGCGACTAATAGTGTAAACAATTGCATCCGCTCGGCAATCAACTAAAAGAACATACAGTCGCAGGCGTAATACGGCGTATATATAGAAGGTTCGAGAATCCTAGTCTCCCTTCCATAATCCTCGCTCGCACATACAAATCTTGTACATTTGGCGTCCTAGAAGGTTCCAGAGCCAGACTCCCTTCATTCCCCTTTTACGCTCTTGCAAGTTTGTATCATTTGGTGTCAGAAGCTAAAGAGGATTGCTGCTACGAGCACACAGGCTCGTCGTCTCCGTCGTCACGCCCGGTAAAATTGTAACATTTGGTGTCAGAAGTGGGATAGCCACAGTTACGACCGCTGCGGAGAGAATTTCAGGAAGAAAACGTGAAAGTCTGAAACTACGTTTCCGAAGAGACTTCAAAGAAACTTCCAGAACCTTTCAGAACAACTTTAAATTAATTGACAACACAACGCAACAAAAATGGAGGAAATATTAAAAGAGCTTAGAGAGATAAGAGAAATACAAAATGCTACTAGATTAGAATTACAAGAACAGGCAGAAAAGTCTAAAGAAGAGATGCTCGAGAAAATTCAAGAGCAGGCCGAAAACACTAAAGAACAAAATGCTGATTTAAAACGAGAAATGCGGGAACAGAATACTAAGTTAGAAAAATTACAAGAAACATCTAAAGAAGACATATGCGAGAAGTTTAATGCGTTTCAAGTACAGTTGCAAGCTGTAGAAGAAGCTTGCAAAGGATCCAGAAAGGAATTAGAAACGCGGATAAATGAAATAGAAGAAAGTGTGACACAAAGTCTCCAATCGGTTACAACACGTCAAGAATTGGCAGAGACAAAAATTCTAGAAATAGAAGAACGCGTGGAACTCGTCAAAAAAAGTGGGAAGCAACTAGAAGGTGCACAGCTTGCACAACTGGCAGAGAGGATGCAAGTTCTAGAAAACTCTTAAGGTTGCGTCAACTCTGCGATTGCGAAAAGCAGCACTATCAAGCCATCCCCCTACGATGGAAAAATCTCTTGGCAGGAATATGAGGTGCAATTCACAGCCATAGCGGAGTTCAATGGCTGGAGTGACAAGGATTGTGCAGGCCAGTTAGCGGCCATGTTACGGGGCTCGGCTCTAATCGCTTTCTAAAATATGAACCCGGACGAGCGGCGAAGCTATACGGCTCTTAAAGCAATGCTAAGCCAGCGGTATGGGGAAGAAAATCTCGCACTTCTGTACTGGGCGCAGCTGGTGAACCGGAGACAAGCTGCAGGAGAAAGGCTGGCAGACCTGGCGACAGATATCGAGCGATTAGTAAACCGTGCTGCAGGCAGAGCCCCCAGAGAAACATTAGGAAATTATGAGGTACAATACTTCGCTAACGCTGTACGAGAGCGCAGAATAAAGGAGGCCATTTTATTGGCTAAGCCGAAGAACATAAACGAGGCCCTGGCCGCTGCGCTTCAAATGGAAACTGTCAGCCATATTCCCGATGTGAGCCGTATAAGGAGCGCCGTCACTACATCTCCCTCTCATACCAGCCCTACTATGGACGATCTCCTTAGGCGATTGGTGGACCTTGAAGAACGAAACCGGCACCGCTATAATCCAGGAATTCCAAGAGGTCGGCAATGGACTCACTACAGGGCAAGAAACCCAACAGTGAATAATACAAGCTCGGAAAGAAGACCCTCAACATCGGCTGCCAATGCGGATCGGCAGTCGGGAAACGAGTCGCAGGCAGCCTAACGGGGACAACTCTGCCTGCTGTTCCGATCAAGAGTCCCCACATTACTACAGTCGGAACAATAGGAGGAGTAAATAGGGGACCAATTGTGATGGGATATATGGAAGACCGGCCATGCAAATTTTTGATTGATACTGGTGCTACGCAATCACTAGTCGGATTAAAATTCATTAGACGACAAAAATTTACGAAGCAGATCATTGCACCAGCAACTCCCATTGTATTGCGAGCAATTACTGGAGATACGGCACCCGTTTCCGGAAAAATTAAATTAAAGATCAGGTTGGGCCACATGATCCGTGACTTTATATTCCTTGTAGCACCAATAGAGAAAGAGTGTGTTCTGGGTTACGATTGGATGTCCTCAATAAACTGTACAATTTTTCCAAGAGCTAAAATTATACAAATAGGGAGAGACCGGCTTGAGCTGCTAAAAGATGACACTGAAGAAACTCTAAATATCACAACGAGTATTACCAAAGATATACAGCCCTCAGATGATAAAGAAGTGACCCTTCCGGACCACCTACAGGACGTCTATGAGAAGTCAAATAAAAATTTAACTCTTGAAGAATCTCATGACCTGAAGATGGTACTACAAGTCAACCAGGACATTTTTTCATCGGGAATAGAAGACGTGGGACACACGACATTAGTGCAACACCCAATAAAGGTAGGAGACGCTAGACCAATTAAATAATCTGCGCGAAGACTGCCATGGGGACAAGAAGAGGAAGTTGACGCCATGGTGGATCAAATGCTGCGAGACGGAATAATAGAACCCTCAACAAGTCCGTGGGCATCACCGATAGTACTAGTAAAGAAAAAAGACGGAACAAAGCGATTCTGCGTAGACTATAGGAGATTAAACGATGTCACGCTAAAGGATGCATACCCGTTGCCTCGTATCGATAGCCTTTTTAGCGTATTAAACGGATCTAAATATTTCTCCACGCTTGATCTCCGGAGCGGATATTGGCAAGTGGAAGTAAAACAAGAAGATAGGGAGAAAACAGCGTTCACGACCGGGAAAGGTCTATGGCAGTTTCGAGTAATGCCTTTTGGTCTATGTAATGCCCCCGCAACATTTGAACGATTAATGGATAGCGTCTTAAAAGACTTACCTCCAGGAACATGCCTCGTGTATCTGGACGACATAGTGGTGCTTGGCAAAGATGTTAGAAGCCAAATAGATAATTTGAAAATTGTATTTCAACGACTACGAACAGCAAACCTTAAATTAAACCCAAAGAAATGCAACCTATGTGCCGAGCAAATAAGATATCTGGGACATGTCGTCACTAGGAATGGAGTATCTACGGACCCGGAAAAAGTGAAAGCTATTTAGACCTGGCCGACACCCACCAACCTGTCGGAAGTGCGGAGTTTCCTTGGGTTATGTGCTTATTACAGAAAATTTGTTTCAAACTTTGCGCAGATTGCAAAACCGCTGTATGAACTTACGGAGAAACCAACTACGAAGAGGCGACCCATTGTGTGGACACCATCATGCGAAGACTCGTTCAACCAATTAAAGGGAAAGCTTACAAATGCACCGATCCTTGCTTTTCCCCAACGTGTAGGCGCATTTATATTGGATACGGACGCATCGCATACCGGAATGGGAGCAGTACTTTCACAAGTACAACAAGGCGAAGAACGCGTAATAGAATACTTCAGTAGGGTATTCTCGAAGGCCGAACAGAATTACTGTGTTACGCGAAAGGAACTTCTGGCAGTCGTTAAAGCTCTAAAACAGTTTAGACACTATTTGTGGGGCCAGCCATTTCGAATTCGTACCGACCACGCTTCGTTAACCTGGTTGACAAATTTCAAGGAGCCTGAGGGACAACTAGCACGTTGGCTACAACAAATAGGCGAATACCAGTATAAAATCGAGTTTCGGCCAGGACGTCAACACGCGAATGCAGATGCATTGTCTAGAAGACCGTGTGCAACCAATGGATGTGACCACTGTGAACTAAAGGAGGCTAAACAGGAGCCCGAATGCGTACCCGATGAGGAAATACTTATAAGACATACTCAAGTCTATTTACAAAACGGTCGATTACCTCTTAACTATGATGATGCCGAAAAATGGGATCCCGACACATTAGTAAAAGCAGAAATCAAAATGAGCATGGAATACATCAGGGATGACCTATTCTTAGCACCCTCCGGATACGCGTTAGCCCATTGTGTCGCCGAAGACCTGCATATGAGTAGAGGCATTGCAGTAACATTCAAGGAGAAATTCGGAGATTTGAGAAAGCTTCGAGAACAACAGAAAAAGGTAGGAGAAGTTGCAGTTCTAGAAAAGGATGGAAGATTTATTTATTACCTGATTA
Source organism: Panorpa germanica (assembly GCA_963678705.1). Taxonomy (NCBI): domain Eukaryota; kingdom Metazoa; phylum Arthropoda; class Insecta; order Mecoptera; family Panorpidae; genus Panorpa; species Panorpa germanica. Next base: position 4,946,280 of record OY783210.1, read on the forward strand.
CAAAACGGAGGAGTTCCGGAAAACCAACGTATCATGATTTATGGAAATCATTGGTATCACTACGAGAACACATCCTGCAGCAACAAGTAAAGAAGTTAGCCATTCCGCAAATAGGGTGCGGACACGATCATTTGACGTGGGCACATGTAGAACGTCTGCTGAAATTCGTGTTCTACGATTTGGAGCTCAACATTTAGGTTTATATACCAGAACCAGTAGCAACCGTTCCCATAAGATACTTGACGCGGGCGAAGGCTAAAACCGAAGAAACTCAAGTAACAGACAATAATGATTCGCCTCCACCTGCAGATAGCTCGATTTAAACGACTGATCAAGCAGAAGATGAACTGGGTGACATCGTAGGTGAAGCACAGAAAGAAGATGAATATCTGGCACTCATTGCGGCATGGAAAAAGACAGGAATTAGACCTCAATGGCCAGAGGTATCAGCCTATAGTCCTCGTGTAAAAGAATATTGGTCTATGTGGAACTGTTTAGAACTTCACGATGGAAGGCTATATCGATTGTGGCATTTTGTAGATGACAGGCCACCCATTTGACAACTGATAGTACCTAATAAACTAGTCCCGGATATATTGAAACAAGTACACGATATTTTTTCAGGTGGACATTTCGAGGTGCATAAAACACTAGAGAAGATACGGCAAAGGTGGTACTGGCCCCGTTGCGGAGCCTCAGTAAATCGTTGGTGTCGAAATTGTGACACTTGTACGGCCAGTAAAGGACCCCGACAGAGAAATCGAGGACCTATGCATACCTACACGGTGGGAGCACCGTTCGAAAGAGTTGGAATGGACATTTTAATACCACTGCCACGGAGCCGAACCGGCAATAAATATGTGTTGATCGTGGTGGATTACTTTACCAAATGGATTGAAATAATTCATATTCCGAATCAAGAAGCGATTACAGTTGCAAAAGTCTTTGTGCAAGAGGTAGTATCGCGTTATGGAGTTCCTCAAGAGCTACATTCGGATCAAGGAAGAAATTTTGAAGCCGCCGTATTCCAACAGATTTCGAAACTTCTAGGCATGCATAAAACCCGAACTACACCATTACATCCGCAGTCGAACGGCATGGTTGAAAGACTAAACCGGACGATAGAGGAATACCTGACGAAATTTGTCCATACTAACCAAGACAATTGGGACGAGTTGATACCTCTGTTTCTACTGGCATATCGGTCAGCGGCGCACGAAGCAACACGGCAGACTCCAGCCGCTATGCTAATGGGACGTGAACTCAGGTTACCCTGTGACCTGATGTACGGACCTCCTCCCGAAAGAAAGTTTATTGGCAACGAAGAATACTGCGAAACCCTAGCGCAAGAATTAGAAGAAATCCACAAATTTGCGAGAGAACGCCTTCAGTTAGCGACGGATCGCTCGAAAACGCGTTATGATTGTAGAAAACAAAGTCAGCGTTTTTGCAGGGGTGATGCGGTATGGCTCTACTATCCTAAGAAGAAGATAGGACGAAGCCCTAAGCTACAAGCCAAATGGGAAGGACCGTATTTAATATCGGCTGTCATTTCGGACGTGATCTACAAAGTGCAGAGATCAGCCCGAGGAAAATGCATGATTGTTCACCGAGACCGACTCGCAAAGTACGAGGGTGAAAATGCTCCAGATTGGGAATTAACTGAGTCAGCCGCCCGATGAAAATTATAAGCTCTCGGGACGAGCGCTTTAAAGAGGGGGAAAGTGTTACGAATTTGCGGGCGTCTGAACATACAAAAATTATAGTTATGAAATAATGACTGGAATCAGCAGAAAAGGTTGCGCATCCATGTAGAAGTATCTAGACATTTCGATAACGAAGCTGTTTACTCGTGGCGCATAAGTGGATACGCGTGTTCTTGGACATAACAAAAACAACTGCATTCCGCGTATATTTGTTATTGTTTACATGTGAGCGTTCGGGAGCCAGATGCTGCGCGTATGGCGTGGAACGTCATAGAAATAGTCGGAAGGCCACTTATACGCGTGTGTGTTCCTGGAAATGAAGATAAACAACTGCATACCAGGCACTTGTGTTATTGTTTACATGTGAGCGTTCGGGAGCCAGATGCTGCGCGTATGGCGTGGAACGTTATAGGAATATTCTGGAAAGTAAAAGGTGTCGTGATCAGGGGAAGTCTGCTGCGTAAACCGCTAATATAAAAGGAGCAAAGCATCGCGTCGGAGTTAGTCAGTCAGCGATAGTCAGAGAGTTAACAACAGTCAGCCAAGAATAATAAAGAGTAATTGTAAACAGTTGTTGTAATAATTATAAAGTAGTTGTAATTGTTTTGTGTTAATAAATAAAGTTTGTAAAAGTGTAAATCCTTCTTATTATTTTAATTGTGGCTATTTCTTAATTTAATAAGTTACAACGCGACTAATAGTGTAAACAATTGCATCCGCTCGGCAATCAACTAAAAGAACATACAGTCGCAGGCGTAATACGGCGTATATATAGAAGGTTCGAGAATCCTAGTCTCCCTTCCATAATCCTCGCTCGCACATACAAATCTTGTACATTTGGCGTCCTAGAAGGTTCCAGAGCCAGACTCCCTTCATTCCCCTTTTACGCTCTTGCAAGTTTGTATCATTTGGTGTCAGAAGCTGAAGAGGATTGCTGCTACGAGCACACAGGCTCGTCGTCTCCGTCGTCACGCCCGGTAAAATTGTAACAATATATATATATATATATATATATATATATATTTTGATAAGAAAATTAAGGATGTATGAGCAAGAAAATAATTTTCGATTTAAGGGCTCAAAATTTTTGTACGTGTAGATTCATGGTCAATGAATTTACTGTTAAAATTTCAGGGTAGGTAACCGTTCATATTTTAAAGAAGTTAATTGTTGAAAATTGACATAATTAACATTGGTCTTATGGGGAAATGGGTACAAGTGATCATAAATCAATAAATATTAGTATGTTCTGTATTACGTAGCATAAAAAAAACTATGCATTAGAAAGGTGAATATTGGCGTGACACGTCAATATTTTAAAAATACTATGTAACCGTTTATCCTGGAAAGATAATTAGAAATGAAATTCAAATTATGATATTTAAAAAAATATTTTTCGCCATATTTGACACTTGGCAACGTCGCACTGCTATAATAGGCGTCACAGCACGGCAGCGGCAAAAACGGTTCATACAAATTTAAATATAACCTCATTTAGAGCTGTCAAAATAAATATTACGTGATAGTAACAGTAAAAATTATGTACAAAAATTAAGAAAATTGCATATATATAGAATTAAAATATTTATTAACACTTTAATAATTTAATAACATAACACATTTCAACAAAAATTTATTTTTGTTAATTTTATGAAGGATAAAAACCCTTCTGCAGCCAAGTTAATAGACACAGTGTCAACTTTAGCAGATTGTAAAAATTATTTTCCTCCATTAGTTGTAAGATCATTAACAGCAGACGCACTCGGTGGTATTCCTCTTGTCGGTAAAATGTAAACATTATATTCTGAGTAGTTTTGTATTTTGCTGCAATCTGAATTGTTTCACTGGCTTTTCCAAAACCGGTGGTTTCTAAATCAAAGAACACAACTGCTGCTGCATTATTAATCGCAATTGAACTTTTCAATCCCAATGTCTAATCCACTCTGCGACTGATAACAAAATGTAATCAAATGTAGCATGATTCAAATCAGACCATTTTTTAATTTGATGATCATCTTCTCTCCGTAATCTAGCAATGCTACTTGAATCATCTTCAACTGTAAAGTCTTTATACTGTCTTTATAACTGCGTACAAGCATCTTAACAGCCATGTCTGGCTCCATGGCCTTCGAACTCCAACTGAAATTTTCACGGTAGTCATGATCATTTTTATCATGTCCCCTTTCACATCTCATGCATTGTTTATTTCTCGTACCTTATGCATCAACGTAGAATGACCTAAGAAAAACCAATTGTAATAATTCGAAATAATTAAATTTAACAAATTTTTAATCTTAAATATTTATTACCAGTTAAACTATTATACGTTCTTCCTGCTTCCTTTTTTGCCACCCAGCATCTATACTCAATATGAGCACTACTGTATCCTCCTTTGAAATAACTTTAGGTGATTTTGAACTATATTTTAAGGAAAAAAAAACTATATTAGTAATAATGTAAGTCATTTCTTAGTTTATAATAATGTTAATGAATCGTAATACCTTTTATGAGCTATTGGGAAACTTCTTTCTATTGTCATGCAATTCCGGCAACTTATTCGAGCAATATTTTCAATAGCCATCCCTACGCAAATCAAATCGATTCATATCGATTTAGAAGAGTATGGTCAACTGTTGGAATATTGAGGCAAACTAGAATATTGTTTAAATGAGTTATTCTAATCCCACCGGTTAGAGTTGTTAGAAAATAATAGTCATAATTAAAGAATAGAAAAGAAAATAAATTGAATATTACTATCTTCTTTTTATAGAAATATTTACCCATACCAGTTTCTCCATTTACCAGTGGTGGTTTGTTGTGATGTTTGAATCTCGGACATTTTTTTTACATCTTCTGACATATTCTTTTTTAACAAATCACAAAGACAGGGCATCAGTACACGAATCACTATTTTAGCGCTATTTTATTGATGTCAATAATTCGTCAGCCTTCAACAATTGATCCTAAAATGTTAAACTGCATAGTGAGGTTTTATGAAAGATTCAATGCGTATGTTTGATGATTGTGAAAGTACCAAACATCCGACAATGTCTAAAAAAAATTGTAAACAATTTACATGTATACATGAATAATATAAAATATAATATTAAATACAATCACTATACATACCGTAGTTCCAAACACATATTAAATAAATTATTATCTATTTCTGGTGGTCGTTCTTTACAAAATAATCCTTTGTTGTCAAGCTTTTGAGGTATATCCATTTTTAAATGTCAAAAATTTAAATTTATTCAAATGTCACATGGAAAAAAAAAAAACAAAATTTAAGCTATGTTGCCAAATGTAAAATCACGTCACGTGATAATTTTCTTCCCTTCTACCCGCAAATGCTCATGCCTATCCATACCCTTCAAAATTCAGTATTAGGCCATACCTTTGCTCATACATCCTTAATAAATATAATTTATAAACTATGTTTATAATCTATGTTTTTTTAATTAAACTAATTAAAATTGTTCTTCTTCTTTTTATAAATAAATAGTGCTAAGTGTCTTGCATACCTACAAGGTGGGTGCAAGCTGTGATCCCCTGCAACTCTAAATGTATTTCATTTTACCAACAGAATACTAGTGTGTGAGTGCACTTTGTTTTAAGTTAAATGCATTTTTTTTTGTGTACGTTGTGCCGGTAGTCTAAAATATAAATGGAATGGACACAACTTAGAATCAGCGATGTTGAATTTTATTATAGGATGCGTTTAAATTTTTTAAATAAAATACCATAAATTTTTCTGCAAATTAATAAGAATTCACCTGAAATATCACAAAAGTATCAGTGTAACATACACAGGTATGGTAAATCAAAGATTTACAACGACTGCCTGCGCTTTTAGTCATTTGAACAAACTAAAGTGCAACAAACAATAACTACTACAATAAAATATCATGTTATTGTATCAGGGTAAAATACAAGGGTATATTAATTAAATAATAATAAAATAGTGTTTTCTCATGAACTATAATAGATAAAATATTTAAATTTAAAAAGTAGGTATTAAAATATATTTTCTATATAATCCAGTAAATTATTTTTGTTAAAAGGTCATTGGACAAGAGGTAGCAACGTAAAATTCATTGAATAAAAAATTATCTCCATTTAAAAGAGACCGTTTATTTTCTGTTAAGTTGACGTGTTGACAGGTGAAAGATAGAAAGTTGAAATTTTAAAAGTGTATGAGACAGACTGTCCTTTATATAATCCAATTGTCAATTTTTGTTTAAAGGTCATTGGGGTAGAGATGTCGAGCCATTCTATGGAACCTTTAAATAAGAAAGGTTAGGAAAATTAGTGTGTACATTTTATTGCAACAACCTTATTAATAGAAGTACTCTAAATAAATAGAGGTTACAACATATAGTATTTTAAAGGCACCTCTATATAATAGAGGTTTCGTCTTATAATTTATAAATTTATTTGTACCCTCTTTAAGTAGAGGTTTCAAAAATATGTATTAACTAAATTTTTGGAACTTTTAAATAATAGAGGTTAACAATAAATAATGTGTGTATATATATTATTCATATTATTACAACCTGTAAATAATAGAGGTAGTACTAACAATTAGTTAATAAAAAAATTATTTGGAAACTATAAATCAAAGAAAAAAAAAAAATGTTTACGACTTTACGATCTTAATTGTCAACAATATTTCTTTAAAGAATTTATAGATTAAAGACAAATTGTGAAGAAGAAGACTGTGTAGGTTTTGTTAGCAGTATAAAAAACCAAATCAAGTAGGGCGAATTATATTGTACTACAGAAATTTGTCAATGCCATTTCGAAAATTATTTCGTATATTTTGCCTTAAATATTAAAGTGTCTCTCAATGAATTAATTCAAGTATGCCTATATCAAATGGCATAATTTGTAGACGAAAATGTCTTTGTTTTGTTGAAAATTGTTTGCCAATGCCTAAACACGTTTTTGTGAAAATTCTCCAGTTGAAATACACAAACTTATTGTAAAAAGGTAATTATATGGGCAACAAAATTTGAAATATCCCAATAATACAAGATATTGTAATTGAAATGTTACCAAAATCATCACCACGTTGCAGATATTTTTCCAGTTGTGTATGAAGAGTTTAAAGCAGTGATTGAAAAGAAAGTTTTTTAAACGTTGCCATAGATCCAGGAACACTATTACAATCAGTGCAGCAATTTGTGAAACTTGCTATTACACAAAAACCAAAATAATATGCAGACATCCAAAACTCGTCAAAATACTTTTCAGTTAAATAAGATGTGTAATCTATGATTGCTGTTTATATAATACCATATATAAACATAAATAATAATATATACATATATATATATATATATATATATATATATATATATATATATATATATATATATATATATATATATGTATATATATAAACTTAAATTACAAACTTATTATCTATGTTTTTTTTATTAAACTAATTAAAATTATTTTTTTTTTTTATAATTAAATAGTGCTAAGTGTCATGCATGCCTACAAGGTGGATGCAAGCTGCAATCCCCTGCAACTCTTAATGTAGTTCATTTTACCAACAAAATACTAGGGAGTGAGTAAACTTTGATCTAAGTTAAATGCATTTTTTTTTTGTGTACGTTGTGCCGGTAGTCCAAAATATAAATGGAATGGACACAACTTAGAATAAAAATTTTATTATAGGATGCGTTTAAATTTTTTAAATAAAATACCATAAATTTTTCTGCAAATTAATAAGAATTCACCTAAAATATCACGAAAGTATCAGTGTAACATACACAGGTATGTTAAAACGAAGATTTACAACGACTGCCTGCGCTTGTTGTCATTTGAACTAACTAAAGTGCAACAAACAATAACTACTAAAATAAAATATCATGTTATTGTATCAGGGTAACGTACAAGGGTATATTAATTAATGAAAAATGCAATAGTGTTTTCTCATGAACTATAATAGATAAAATATTTAAATTAAAAAAAAAGGTTTTAAAATATATCTTAATATATATAAATTACGTGTCACTGTGTTGTCCGCGATGGACTCCTAAACTACTTAACCGATTTTAATCAAATTTGTACACCGTGTCCAGTTTGATTCAACTTGAAAGATAGGATACCTTACATCTTAATTTATTTATCTTATTGCTAATTATTTGTCTATTAATTATATGTATATGACATATGTCATCGGGCGACGATGATGGCGACATCTGTTGACTAGATTGAGTAAATATTCTGTTGTGTAAATCGAAATCTGTTGACTAGATTGAGTAAATGTTTAATAGATGGCGCTACGTTAGGCACAGCAACGCGTGGCCGGGACAGCTAGTTTTCTATATAGTCCAGTAAATTATTTTTGTTAAAAGGTCATTGGACAAGAGGTAGCAACGTTAAACTCATTGAATAAAAAGTTCTTTTCGTTTAAAAGAGACCGTTTGTTTTCTGTTTAGTTAATGTGTTGACAGGTGAAAGATAGCAAGTTGAAATTTTAATAGTGTATAATACAGACTGTCTTTTATATAATCCAGTGGTTCAATTTTGTTTATAAGTCATTGGGGAAGAGAGGTAGAGCAAATATATGAAACCTTTAAATAAAAGAGGTTAGAAGAAATGGTGTGTACATTTTATTGCAACATCCTCATTAATAGAAGTACTCTAAATAAATAGAGGTTAGAACATATAGTAATTTAAAGGCACCTCTATATAATAGAGGTTTCGTCTTATAATTTATAAATTTATTTGTAACCTCTATAAGTAGAGGTTTCAAAAAAATGTATTAGCTAAATTTTTGGAACTCATAAATAATAGAGGTTAACAATAAATAATGTGTGTATATATTATACATATTATTACAACTTGTAAATAATAGAGGTAGTACTAACAATTAGTTAATAAAAAATTTAGTTGGAAACTATAAATTTAAAAAAAAAAAAAAATGTTTACGATTTTAATTGGCAACAATATTTCTTTAAAGTATTTATAGAATAAATACAATTTGTGAAGAAGCAGACTGCGTAGGTTTTGTTAGCAGTATGAAAAACCAAATCAAGTAGGGCGAATGATATTGTACTACAGAAATTTGTCAATGCCATTTCGAAAAGGATTTCGTATATTTTGCCTAAAATATTAAAGTGTCTGCTAATGAATTAATTCAAGTATGCCAATATCAAATAACATAATTTGTGGACGAAAATGTCTTTGTTTTGTTGAAATTTGTTTGTCCATGCCTAAACACGTTTTTGTGAAAATTCTCCAGTTGAAATACACAAACTTATTGTAGAAAAGTAATTATATGGGCAACAAAATTTAAAATATCCCAATAATACAAAATATTGTAACTGAAATGCTACCAAAATCATCACCACCTTGCAGATATTTTTCCATTTGTGTATGTAGAGTTTATAGCAGTGATTTAAAAGAATAAATTTTGTATAATATTTAACAGAAATAAACTATTATTTTATATTAATCAGGTATATTTTATTAACTATAAGTACACTTGCATTGTGATATCACAGAGTACAGAATTACAGAGTACAGAATTACAGACAGTAAAAAAAAGAAGAATAGTAGAAGTGTCAATTACTAGAGGGCGCTAAATTTAAATCCAACACTCCCTCTAAATTTAGACATTCTAACAATAAATCATAATTAATTGAGTATTAAAAACATGAAAATTTTAATCAAGTTATACTACAAGATATTCTGACATATCACTTAGAAACAGAGTTGTAGTTAAACATACCAAGTTTAGATCTTAAGAATTGGAATTTATCTTTTGACAATGCTTTAGTTAATATATCTGCTTATTGATCAGCAGTGCTTACAGATTTAAGATCTATAATTTTTTGAAAATATTTTTCTTTTATGAAGTGATACTTTATATCAATATGTTTACATCTTTTATGAAAATTTATATTCTTGATTACACTGATGGCACTTTGATTGTCCAAATGTAAACACATAGTGTCTTGTTTATATTCACCAATATCACATAACACTTGCTTTATCCACATAGCCTCTTTTGTTGCAGCACAGGTTGCCATAAATTCAGCTTCTGTTGTTGACAGAGCAACCGTCTGTTGGCGTTGGCTGGACCATGTCACAGCAGCACCATTCTTTATGAAGACGTAGCCAGTAACTGAGCGTCTTGTATTAATATCATTTACATAATCAGCATCGCTATAACCAGTAACAGCTGGTGGCTCTGATGTTGATGAGTAGTACAGGCCATAATCTTAAGTATCCTTTAGATACTTGAAGATCTTCATGACAGCGTTCCAGTGTGATTTGTTATAGCAACTTAAAAATCGACTCACCAGGATCACGGCAAACATAATTTCTGGTCGACTTACTGTAGCCAGATGCATAAGAGAACCCACAGCTTCTCTGTATGGATAGTTTTTCTCTGGTAGCTTTTGTAGCTTGACATAGGGGTCCACTGGAACAGTGTTCGGGTTAGCATCAGTCACGTTAAACTTCTCTAACAGTTGTTCAACATACTTGGTCTGATGTATAAAAATACCGTTGCTAAGTATCTCAATTTGCATGCCCACAAAAATACTTGGTGTGTTAAATATTTTTACTTCCAGTACACATTGTAGTTCTTTAGTTATTTCTTTCAGAGTGGATTCAATATTAGAAAATAGTAGGCCATCATCCACATACAGGCAAAGATAACATTTCTCATTATTGACATGATTAACATACACACATTGATCAGCATTGCTGTTGATGAAGCCAAATTTCTTTAATATTGAGTCAAATTTCTTATTCCAGCTTCTGGGGGCTTGCTTTAAACCATACAGCGACTTGTTGAGCTTGCATACCATGTTGTTTTCACAGGATAGACCTTCAGGCGGAGACATTAATATGGTCTCATCAAATTCACCATATAGAAATGCAGTTTTTACATCAAGTTGTAAGATTTTAAGTTTATTTTGGACAGCCATGGAAAGAAATAAACGTATTGAATCATACCTACGGTTTGTGCAAATCCCTTAGCACAAAGTCTTGATTTGAACCGTGGACCGGTTGACTCTTTCTTTATTCGGAACACCCATTTACTGCCGATCACATTGGAATTTGGAGATTTGTCTATCAATGTCCAGGTTTCATTTTTCTTATGAGCATCAAGTTCTTCATTGATTGACTTTATCCATTCATTTTTATTTGTTGAATGTACTGCTTCTTCATATGTTACAGGAACACAGGATGACAATAAACATAGATAAGTATGTTCTTTAGTACAAGGTGAGTTGAAATTCTTATTTTTTGATTTATTTCTTGGTCCTAATGTCACATTACTGACAGGAGGAGAATCAATACTGGTGTCAGGTAAGTATTCACTGTCGGACGTTGACCTGTTTCCTTTCACTGTCTCATATGAACTTTCTGAATTTGTGTCATTGTCAATCAAGCTGTCCTCTTGCGTTTTTGCTTTCTCTCTTACATCTTCCTTTTTTGTATTTATTTTGTCATTTTCAGTGTCTGTCTCAGACAATTCTATCGAAACAAAGTCTCTCTTCACTGAGGATTTAAGAAATGTAGCATCTCTGCTCTTTATTACCTTTCTAGAATTTGGTAATGTGAGTCTGTATCCTTTTGCATGGTCGCAGTATCCGATAAAAATCATTCTGTAAGCCTTTGGGTACCATTTTCTGCGTTTTTCTTTAGGCAGATGAACCATTGCCTCGCAGCCAAATATACGCATATGATCAACATTTGCTTTGCGTCCAGACCAAATTTTTATAGAAGTCTTGAAAGCCAAGGATCTGGTTGGGGAACGATTGATGATGTAAGCAGCAGTGTGTATTGCATCTGCCCAATACAACTTCGGCAGACCAGCGTTGAGTAGCATGCACTTCGCTTTTTTAACCAGTGTCCGATTCATGCGTTCCGCAGTCCCATTCTGTTCAGTCGTATATGATGTGGTGGTTTGATGCATGATTCCGGCACCTTTCAGGTAATCAGAAAAGGCTTTGTTATCGTATTCAAGTCCGTTGTCTGTACGAAGAACCTTTATACGAGCATCCAATTGATTTTCAACTTCTTGCTTGAATTTTTTGAATTTACTGAGCACTTCAGACTTGTTGTAAAGAAAGTATACTGAAATCTTCTTGGAATATTCATTAAGGAAGGTTAAAAAATATCTGCTCCCACCGAGAGACTGGGTTTCCATTGGCCCACATACGTTAGAATGGACCAGTTCTAGGGGTGTGGTGACTCTTAATCCATCACTTTTAAAAGGTAACCGTGTCTGCTTTCCTTCTTTACATGTAATGCATGTCAAATTTTCTGTTTTTCCTAAAAAAGTTAAATGCTCTGTGTTATCAGACATTTTTTTCAAAGTTTGGAAATTAAGATGTCCCATCCTCTGGTGCCAGCAAAAGGCATCTTGTTCATGTTCAACACTGGATATGTGCGCAAGGCTTTCAGGCATGTTCAGCCGGTACATGTTATTTACAATGCTCGCAGTTGCTATTATTTGATTCTTGCTGTTCATGATCACACAGCCATTTTTAATAATTTGGCTTTCAGATATCAGATTAGTTGCCAATTTAGGAACATATAAAACATTTGTGAACAGAATCTTATTCTCTTGCCCGTTTTGGTCATAAATATTTAAGCTCACATCTCCTGAACTTTGCACAAATAACACTTTGTTATCAGCAACTCGAATGTTCTTTGTTATAGGGGTAGTTTCCTTTACACTTGTATTCTTTGTCTTAGTCATAAGTGCCGAAGCACCGGAGTCTATGTACCAAGCATCATCATAGTGGGATTATGCAACAAACACAGCGGCATAAGAAGAGCTAGGTTTCTGTGTCTTGTTCTTGGGTTTGTGTTTGTTGCATTCAGAGCGTTTATGTCCATATTGATTGCAGGAATAACATCTCGGACCCTTGGAGAACTTCATGTTTACAGAATTGTTATGAAACTTCTTGTTGACAGCAAAAGCCGTTGTGTTGTTGTCTGAATTTCTAACATCTTGCAATAGTTTTGCTTTAACACTGTCTACAGTTATTTTTGTGCCAGAGCTTGCGATCGCAATAATCATTGGTTGATATGATTCGGGCAGACCGGAGAGCAGCAACGTCCCGAGCCACTCGTCGTCCACTTTAAAGCCAATGTTGCGCAGCTTGTGAGCTGTTGACATAATTTTGCTCACATACTCTTCTATATTTTGACATCCACTGAGCGATGTGTTACATAAATCACGCAGCTGACCAACTCGGCGTGTAAGTCCGGAGTCGTCGAACGCTGCGGCCAATTTGTCCCAAACTCCTTTGGCCGTGTTTTCCTCTTGGATATGAACGTTATTGATCGGATCAACCAGAAGAATTATCTTTATTTTTGCTTTTGTATCACGTTTTGAATCTACGGGTGACGTCGGCTTAACCTCAATGCAATCCCTTAGTTCTTCGTGTTGTAGGTATGTTTTCATTGCGAATTGCCAAGTCGAATAGTTTTCACGGCCAGTTAACTTCTCGATAAATGCCAGTGAATTGTTCGATGCCATTTTTATTTGTTGAGAACACTTTTAAACACAAAGAAGTTTTTTTTTTAAGGTTATGTTCACCACTAAAAGTCTGTATTCACTGTTTACTTTTCGGAAAACACTCACTAAACGTCTCTGGGCTTAACTGAGCCCATAACCTATTATATTTAGCAGAAATAAACTATTATTTTATATAAATCAGGTATATTTTATTAACTAAAAGTACACTTGCATTGTAATATCACAGAGTACAGAATTACAAAGTACAGAATTACAGACAGTAAAAAAGAAGAAGAAAAAAAGAAGTGTCAATTACTAGAGGGCGCTAAATTCAATTCCGACACTCCATCAAAATTTAGACATTGTAACAATAAATCATAATTAATTGAGTATCAAAAACATGAAAATATTAATCAAGTTATACTATTATAGATATTCTGACATATCACTTAGAAACAGAGTTTTAGTTAAACATACCAAGTTTAGATCTTAAGAATTGGAATTTATCTTTTGACAATGCTTTAGTTAATATATCTTCATATTGATCAGCTGTGCTTACAGATTTAAGATCTATAATTTTTTGAAAATATTTTTCTTTTATGAAGTGATACTTAATATCAATATGTTTACATCTTTTATGAAAATTTATATTCTTGAATACACTGATGGCACTTTGATTGTCCAAATGTAAACATATAGTGTCTTGTTTATATTCACCAATATCACATAACATTTGCTTTATCCACATAGCCTCTTTTGTTGCAGCACAGGCTGCCATAAATTCAGCTTCTGTTGTTGACAGAGCAACCGTCTGTTGGCGTTGGCTGGACCATGTCACAGCAGCACCATTCTTTATGAAGACGTAGCCAGTAACTGAGCGTCTTGTATTAATATCATTTACATAATCAGCATCGCTATAACCAGTAACAGCTGGTGGCTCTGATGTTGATGAGTAGTACAGGCCATAATCTTTAGTATCCTTCAGATACTTGAATATCTTCATGACAGCGTTCCAGTGTGATTTGTTATAGCAACTTAAAAATCGACTCACCAGGCTCACGGCAAACATAATTTCTGGTCGACTAACTGTAGCCAGATGCATATGAGAACCCACAGCTTCTCTGTATGGATAGTTTTTCTCTGGTTTTCCATATATCTTTTGTAGCTTGACATGGGGGTCCACTGGAATAGTGTTCGGGTTAGCATCAGTCACGTTAAACTTCTCTAACAGTTGTTCAACATACTTGGTCTGATGTATAAAAATACCGTTGCTAAGTATCTCAATTTGCATGCCCACAAAAATACTTGGTGTGTTAAATATTTTTACTTCCAGTACACATTGTAGTTCTTTAGTTATTTCTTTCAGAGTGGATTCAATATTAGAAAATAGTAGGCCATCATCCACATACAGGCTAAGATAACATTTCTCATTATTGACATGATTAACATACACACATTGATCAGCATTGCTGTTGATGAAGCCAAATTTCTTTAATATTAAGTCAAATTTCTTATTCCAGCTTCTGGGGGCTTGCTTTAAACCATACAGCGACTTGTTGAGCTTGCATACCATGTTGTTTTCACAGGACAGACCTTCAGGCGGAGACATAAATATGAACTTTTCAAGTTCACTATATAGAAATGCAGTTTTTACATCAAGTTGTAAGATTTTAAGTTTATTTTGGACAGCCATGGAAAGAAATAAACGTATTGAATCATACCTTACAGTTAGAGCGAAAGTTTCTGTGTAGTCAATACCTGCTGTTTGTGCAAATCCCTTAGCACAAAGTCTCGATTTGAACCGTGGACCCGTTGACTCTTCCTTTATTCGGAACACCCATTTACTGCCGATCACTTTGGCATTTGGAGGGTTTTCTATCAATGTCCAGGTTTAATTTTTCTTATGAGCATCAAGTTCTTCATTGATTAACTTTATCCATTCATTTTTATTTGTTGAATGTACTGCTTCTTCATATGTTACAGGAACACAGGATGACAATAAACACAGATAAGTATGTTCTTCAGTACAAGGTGAGTTGAAATTCTTATTTTTTGATTTATTTCTTGGTCCTAATGTCACATTACTGACAGGAGGAGAATCAATACTGGTGTCAGGTAAGTATTCACTGTCGGACGTTGACCTGTTTCCTTTCACTGTCTCATATGAACTTTCTGAATTTGTGTCATTGTCAATCAAGCTGTCCTCTTGCGTTTTTGCTTTCTCTCTTACATCTTCCTTTTTTGTATTTATTTTGTCATTTTCAGTGTCTGTCTCAGACAATTCTATCGAAACAAAGTCTCTCTTCACTGAGGATTCAAGAAATGTAGCATCTTTAGCTTTAAATGTAGCTCTTTATTACCTTTCTAGAATTTGGTAATGTGAGTCTGTATCCTTTTGCATGGTCGCAGTATCCGATAAAAATCATTCTGTAAGCCTTTGGGTACCATTTTCTGCGTTTTTCTTTAGGCAGATGAACCATTGCCTCGCAGCCAAATATACGCATATGATCAACATTTGCTTTGCGTCTAGACCAAATTTTTATAGAAGTCTTGAAAGCCAAGGATCTGGTTGGGGAACGATTGATGATGTAAGCAGCAGTGTGTATTGCATCTGCCCAATACAACTTCGGCAGACCAGCGTTGAGTAGCATGCACTTCGCTTTTTTAACCAGTGTCCGATTCATGCGTTCCGCAGTCCCATTCTGTTCAGTCGTATATGATGTGGTGGTTTGATGGATGATTCCGGCACCTTTCAGGTAATCAGAAAAGGCTTTGTTATCGTATTCAAGTCCGTTGTCTGTACGAAGAACCTTTATACGAGCATCCAATTGATTTTCAACTTCTTGCTTGAATTTTTTGAATTTACTGAGCACTTCAGACTTGTTGTAAAGAAAGTATACTGAAATCTTCTTGGAATATTCATTAAGGAAGGTTAAAAAATATCTGCTCCCACCGAGAGACTGGGTTTCCATTGGCCCACATACGTTAGAATGGACCAGTTCTAGGGGTGTGGTGACTCTTAATCCATCACTTTTAAAAGGTAACCGTGTCTGCTTTCCTTCTTTACATGTAATGCATAACAAATTTTCTGTTTTTCCTGAAAAAGTTAAATGCTCTGTGTTATCAGACATTTTTTTCAAAGTTTGGAAATTAAGATGTCCCATCCTCTGGTGCCAGCAAAAGGCATCTTGTTCATGTTCAACACTGGATATGTGCGCAAGGCTTTCAGGCATGTTCAGCCGGTACATGTTATTTACAATGCTCGCAGTTGCTATTACTTGATTCTTGCTGTTCATGATCACACAGCCTGAGGTATCAAATTTCACTTGGCCTCCATTTTTAATAATTTGGCTTTCAGATATCAGATTAGTTGCCAATTTAGGAACATATAAAACATTTGTGAACAGAATCTTATTCTCTTGCCCGTTTTGGTCATAAATATTTAAGCTCACATCTTCTGAACTTTGCACAGATAACACTTTGTTATCAGCAACTCGAATGTTCTTTGTTATAGGGGTAGTTTCCTTTACACTTGTATTCTTTGTCTTAGTCATAAGTGCCAAAGCACCGGAGTCTATGTACCAAGCATCATCATAGTGGGATTATGCAACAAACACAGCGGCATAAGAAGAGCTAGGTTTCTGTGTCTTGTTCTTGGGTTTGTGTTTGTTGCATTCAGAGCGTTTATGTCCATATTGATTGCAGGAATAACATCTCGGACCCTTGGAGAACTTCATGTTTACAGAGTTGTTATGAAACTTCTTGTTGACAGCAAAAGCCGTTGTGTTGTTGTCTGAATTTCTAACATCTTGCAATAGTTTTGCTTTAACACTGTCTACAGTTATTTTTGTGCCAGAGCTTGCGATCGCAATAATCATTGGTTGATATGATTCGGGCAGACCGGAGAGCAGCAACGTCCCGAGCCACTCGTCGTCCACTTTAAAGCCAATGTTGCGCAGCTTGTGAGCTGTTGACATAATTTTGCTCACATACTCTTCTATATTTTGACATCCACTGAGCGATGTGTTACATAAATCACGCAGCTGACCAACTCGGCGTGTAAGTCCGGAGTCGTCGAACGCTGCGGCCAATTTGTCCCAAACTCCTTTGGCCGTGTTTTCCTCTTGGATATGAACGTTATTGATCGGATCAACCAGAAGAATTATCTTTATTTTTGCTTTTGTATCACGTTTTGAATCTACGGGTGACGTCGGCTTAACCTCAATGCAATCCCTTAGTTCTTCGTGTTGTAGGTATGTTTTCATTGCAAATTGCCAAGTCGAATAGTTTTCACGGCCAGTTAACTTCTCGATAAATGCCAGTGAATTGTTCGATGCCATTTTTATTCGTTGAGAACACTTTTAAACACAAAGAAGTTTTTTTTTTAAGGTTATGTTCACCACTAAAAGTCTGTATTCACTGTTTACTTTTCGGAAAACACTCACTAAACGTCTCTGGGCTTAACTGAGCCCATAACCTATTATATTTAGCAGAAATAAACTATTATTTTATATAAATCAGGTATATTTTATTAACTAAAAGTACACTTGCATTGTAATATCACAGAGTACAGAATTACAGAGTACAGAATTACAGACAGTAAAAAAGAAGAAGAAAAAAAGAAGTGTCAATTACTAGAGGGCGCTAAATTCAAATCCGACACTCCATCAAAATTTAGACATTGTAACAATAAATCATAATTAATTGAGTATCAAAAACATGAAAATATTAATCAAGTTATACTACAAGATATTCTGACATATCACTTAGAAACAGAGTTGTAGTTAAACATACCAAGTTTAGATCTTAAGAATTGGAATTTATCTTTTGACAATGCTTTAGTTAATATATCTTCATATTGATCAGCTGTGCTTACAGATTTAAGATCTATAATTTTTTGAAAATATTTTTCTTTTATGAAGTGATACTTAATGTCAATATGTTTACATCTTTTATGAAAATTTATATTCTTGAATACACTGATGGCACTTTGATTGTCCAAATGTAAACATATAGTGTCTTGTTTATATTCACCAATATCACATAACATTTGCTTTATCCACATAGCCTCTTTTGTTGCAGCACAGGCTGCCATAAATTCAGCTTCTGTTGTTGACAGAGCAACCGTCTGTTGGCGTTGGCTGGACCATGTCACAGCAGCACCATTCTTTATGAAGACGTAGCCAGTAACTGAGCGTCTTGTATTAATATCATTTACATAATCAGCATCGCTATAACCAGTAACAGCTGGTGGCTCTGATGTTGATGAGTAGTACAGGCCATAATCTTTAGTATCCTTCAGATACTTGAATATCTTCATGACAGCGTTCCAGTGTGATTTGTTATAGCAACTTAAAAATCGACTCACCAGGCTCACGGCAAACATAATTTCTGGTCGACTAACTGTAGCCAGATGCATATGAGAACCCACAGCTTCTCTGTATGGATAGTTTTTCTCTGGTTCTCCATATATCTTTTGTAGCTTGACATGGGGGTCCACTGGAACAGTGTTCGGGTTAGCATCAGTCATGTTAAACTTCTCTAACAGTTGTTCAACATAATTGGTCTGATGTATAAAAATACCGTTGCTAAGTATCTCAATTTGCATACCCACAAAAATAATTGGTGTGTTAAATATTTTTACTTCTAGTACACATTGTAGTTCTTTAGTTATTTCTTTTAGAGTGGATTCAATATTAGAAAATAGTAGGCCATCATACACATACAGGCAAAGATAACATTTCTCATTATTGACATGACCAACATACACACATTGATCAGCATTGCTGTTGATGAAGCCAAATTTCTTTAATATTGAGTCAAATTTTTTATTCCAGCTTCTGGGGGCTTGCTTTAAACCATACAGCGACTTGTTGAGCTTGCATACCATGTTGTTTTCACAGGACAGACCTTCAGGCGGAGACATAAATATGGTCTCTTTAAGTTCACCATATAGAAATGCAGTTTTTACATCAAGTTGTAAGATTTTAAGTTTATTTTGGACAGCCATGGAAAGCAATAAACGTATTGAATCATACCTTACAGTCGGAGCGAAGGTTTCTGTGTAGTCAATACCTGCGGTTTGTGCAAATCCCTTAGCACAAAGTCTTGATTTGAACCGTGGACCGGTTGACTCTTTCTTTATTCGGAACACCCATTTACTGCCGATCACATTGGAATTTGGAGGTTTGTCTATCAATGTCCAGGTTTCATTTTTCTTATGAGCATCAAGTTCTTCATTGATTGACTTTATCCATTCATTTTTATTTGTTAAATGTACTGCTTCTTCATAAGTTACAGGAACACAAGATGAGAATAAACACAGATGAGTATGTTCATCAGAACATGGTGAGTTGAAATTTTAATTTTTTGTTTTATTTCTTGGTCTCAATGTCACATTACTGACAGGAGGAGAATCAATACTGGTGTCAGGTAAGTATTCACTGTCGGACGTTGACCTGTTTCCTTTTACTGTCTCATATGAACTTTCTGAATTTGTGTCATTGTCAATTAAGCTGTCCTCTTCCGTTTTTGCTTTCTCTCTTACATCTTCCATTTTTGTATTTATTTTGTCATTTTCAGTGTCTGTCTCAGACAATTCTATCGAAACAAAGTCTCCCTTCACTAAGGATTCAAGAAATGTAGCATCTGTGCTCTTTATTACTTTTCTAGACTTTGGTAATGTGAATTTGTATCCTTTTGTATGGTCGCAGTATCCAATAAAAATCATTCTGTGAGCCTTTGGGTCCCATTTTCTGCGTTTTTCTTTAGGCAGATGAACCATTGCCTCGCAGCCAAATATACGCATATGATCAACATTTGGTTTGCGTCCAGACCACATTTTCATAGGAGTCTTGAAAGCCAAGGATCTGGTTAGTGAACGATTGATGATGTAAGCAGCAGTGTGTATTGCATCTGCCCAATACAACTTCGGCAGACTAGCGTTGAGTAGCATGCACTTCGCTTTTTTAACCAGTGTCCGATTCATGCGTTCCGCAGTCCCATTCTGTTCAGTCGTGTATGATGTGGTGGTTTGATGGATGATTCCAGCACCTTTCAGATAATCAGAAAAGGCTTTGTTATCGTATTCAAGTCCGTTGTCTGTACGAAGAACCTTTATACGAGCATCCAATTGATTTTCAACTTCTTGCTTGAATTTTTTGAATTTACTGAGCACTTCAGACTTGTTGTAAAGAAAGTATACTAAAATCTTCTTGGAATATTCATTAAGGAAGGTTATAAAATATCTGCTCCCACCAAGAGACTGGGTTTCCATTGGCCCACATACGTCAGAATGGACCAGTTCTAGGGGTGTGGTGACTCTTAATTCATCACTTTTAAAAGGTAACCGTGTCTGCTTTCCTTCTTTACATGTATTGCATGTCAAATTTTCTGTTTTTCTTGAAAAAGTTAAATGCTCTGTGTTATCAGACATTGTTTTCAAAGTTTGGAAATTAAGATATCCCATCCTCTGGTGCCAGCAAAAGGCATCTTGGTCATGTTCAACACTGGATATGTGCGCAAGGCTTTCAGGCATGTTCAGCCGGTACATGTTATTTACAATGCTCGCAGTTGCTATTATTTGATTCTTGCTGTTCATGATCACACAGCCTGAGGTATCAAATTTCACTTGGCCTCCATTTTTAATAATTTGGCTTTCAGATATCAGATTAGTTGCCAATTTAGGAACATATAAAACATTTGTGAACAGAATCTTATTCTCTTGCCCGTTTTGGTCATAAATATTTAAGCTCACATCTCCTGAACTTTGCACAGATAACACTTTGTTATCAGCAACTCGAATGTTCTTTGTTATATGGGTAGTTTCCTTTACACTTGTATTCTTTGTCTTAGTCATAAGTGCCGAAGCACCGGAGTCTATGTACCAAGCATCATCATAGTGGGATTATGCAACAAACACAGCGGCATAAGAAGAGCTAGGTTTCTGTGTCTTGTTCTTGGGTTTGTGTTTGTTGCATTCAGAGCGTTTATGTCCATATTGATTGCAGGAATAACATCTCGGACCCTTGGAGAACTTCATGTTTACAGAGTTGTTATGAAACTTCTTGTTGACAGCAAAAGCCGTTGTGTTGTTGTCTGAATTTCTAACATCTTGCAATAGTTTTGCTTTAACACTGTCTACAGTTATTTTTGTGCCAGAGCTTGCGATCGCAATAATCATTGGTTGATATGATTCGGGCAGACCGGAGAGCAGCAACGTCCCGAGCCACTCGTCGTCCACTTTAAAGCCAATGTTGCGCAGCTTGTGAGCTGTTGACATAATTTTGCTCACATACTCTTCTATATTTTGACATCCACTGAGCGATGTGTTACATAAATCACGCAGCTGACCAACTCGGCGTGTAAGTCCGGAGTCGTCGAACGCTGCGGCCAATTTGTCCCAAACTCCTTTGGCCGTGTTTTCCTCTTGGATATGAACGTTATTGATCGGATCAACCAGAAGAATTATCTTTATTTTTGCTTTTGTATCACGTTTTGAATCTACGGGTGACGTCGGCTTAACCTCAATGCAATCCCTTAGTTCTTCGTGTTGTAGGTATGTTTTCATTGCAAATTGCCAAGTCGAATAGTTTTCACGGCCAGTTAACTTCTCGATAAATGCCAGTGAATTGTTCGATGCCATTTTTATTCGTTGAGAACACTTTTAAACACAAAGAAGTTTTCTTTTTAAGGTTATGTTCACCACTAAAAGTCTGTATTCACTGTTTACTTTTCGGAAAACACTCACTAAACGTCTCTGGGCTTAACTGAGCCCATAACCTATTATATTTAGCAGAAATAAACTATTATTTTATATAAATCAGGTATATTTTATTAACTAAAAGTACACTTGCATTGTAATATCACAGAGTACAGAATTACAGAGTACAGAATTACAGACAGTAAAAAAGAAGAAGAAAAAAAGAAGTGTCAATTACTAGAGGGCGCTAAATTCAAATCCGACACTCCATCAAAATTTAGACATTGTAACAATAAATCATAATTAATTGAGTATCAAAAACATGAAAATATTAATCAAGTTATACTACAAGATATTCTGACATATCACTTAGAAACAGAGTTGTAGTTAAACATACCAAGTTTAGATCTTAAGAATTGGAATTTATCTTTTGACAATGCTTTAGTTAATATATCTTCATATTGATCAGCTGTGCTTACAGATTTAAGATCTATAATTTTTTGAAAATATTTTTCTTTTATGAAGTGATACTTAATATCAATATGTTTACATCTTTTATGAAAATTTATATTCTTGAATACACTGATGGCACTTTGATTGTCCAAATGTAAACATATAGTGTCTTGTTTATATTCACCAATATCACATAACATTTGCTTTATCCACATAGCCTCTTTTGTTGCAGCACAGGCTGCCATAAATTCAGCTTCTGTTGTTGACAGAGCAACCGTCTGTTGGCGTTGGCTGGACCATGTCACAGCAGCACCATTCTTTATGAAGACGTAGCCAGTAACTGAGCGTCTTGTATTAATATCATTTACATAATCAGCATCGCTATAACCAGTAACAGCTGGTGGCTCTGATGTTGATGAGTAGTACAGGCCATAATCTTTAGTATCCTTCAGATACTTGAATATCTTCATGACAGCGTTCCAGTGTGATTTGTTATAGCAACTTAAAAATCGACTCACCAGGCTCACGGCAAACATAATTTCTGGTCGACTAACTGTAGCCAGATGCATATGAGAACCCACAGCTTCTCTGTATGGATAGTTTTTCTCTGGTTCTCCATATATCTTTTGTAGCTTGACATGGGGGTCCACTGGAACAGTGTTCGGGTTAGCATCAGTCATGTTAAACTTCTCTAACAGTTGTTCAACATACTTGGTCTGATGTATAAAAATACCGTTGCTAAGTATCTCAATTTGCATACCCACAAAAATAATTGGTGTGTTAAATATTTTTACTTCTAGTACACATTGTAGTTCTTTAGTTATTTCTTTTAGAGTGGATTCAATATTAGAAAATAGTAGGCCATCATACACATACAGGCAAAGATAACATTTCTCATTATTGACATGACCAACATACACACATTGATCAGCATTGCTGTTGATGAAGCCAAATTTCTTTAATATTGAGTCAAATTTTTTATTCCAGCTTCTGGGGGCTTGCTTTAAACCATACAGCGACTTGTTGAGCTTGCATACCATGTTGTTTTCACAGGACAGACCTTCAGGCGGAGACATAAATATGGTCTCTTTAAGTTCACCATATAGAAATGCAGTTTTTACATCAAGTTGTAAGATTTTAAGTTTATTTTGGACAGCCATGGAAAGCAATAAACGTATTGAATCATACCTTACAGTCGGAGCGAAGGTTTCTGTGTAGTCAATACCTGCGGTTTGTGCAAATCCCTTAGCACAAAGTCTTGATTTGAACCGTGGACCGGTTGACTCTTTCTCTATTCGGAACACCCATTTACTGCCGATCACATTGGAATTTGGAGGTTTGTCTATCAATGTCCAGGTTTCATTTTTCTTATGAGCATCAAGTTCTTCATTGATTGACTTTATCCATTCATTTTTATTTGTTAAATGTACTGCTTCTTCATAAGTTACAGGAACACAAGATGAGAATAAACACAGATGAGTATGTTCATCAGAACATGGTGAGTTGAAATTTTAATTTTTTGTTTTATTTCTTGGTCTCAATGTCACATTACTGACAGGAGGAGAATCAATACTGGTGTCAGGTAAGTATTCACTGTCGGACGTTGACCTGTTTCCTTTTACTGTCTCATATGAACTTTCTGAATTTGTGTCATTGTCAATTAAGCTGTCCTCTTCCGTTTTTGCTTTCTCTCTTACATCTTCCATTTTTGTATTTATTTTGTCATTTTCAGTGTCTGTCTCAGACAATTCTATCGAAACAAAGTCTCCCTTCACTAAGGATTCAAGAAATGTAGCATCTGTGCTCTTTATTACTTTTCTAGACTTTGGTAATGTGAATTTGTATCCTTTTGTATGGTCGCAGTATCCAATAAAAATCATTCTGTGAGCCTTTGGGTCCCATTTTCTGCGTTTTTCTTTAGGCAGATGAACCATTGCCTCGCAGCCAAATATACGCATATGATCAACATTTGGTTTGCGTCCAGACCACATTTTCATAGGAGTCTTGAAAGCCAAGGATCTGGTTAGTGAACGATTGATGATGTAAGCAGCAGTGTGTATTGCATCTGCCCAATACAACTTCGGCAGACTAGCGTTGAGTAGCATGCACTTCGCTTTTTTAACCAGTGTCCGATTCATGCGTTCCGCAGTCCCATTCTGTTCAGTCGTGTATGATGTGGTGGTTTGATGGATGATTCCAGCACCTTTCAGATAATCAGAAAAGGCTTTGTTATCGTATTCAAGTCCGTTGTCTGTACGAAGAACCTTTATACGAGCATCCAATTGATTTTCAACTTCTTGCTTGAATTTTTTGAATTTACTGAGCACTTCAGACTTGTTGTAAAGAAAGTATACTAAAATCTTCTTGGAATATTCATTAAGGAAGGTTATAAAATATCTGCTCCCACCGAGAGACTGGGTTTCCATTGGCCCACATACGTCAGAATGGACCAGTTCTAGGGGTGTGGTGACTCTTAATCCATCACTTTTAAAAGGTAACCGTGTCTGCTTTCCTTCTTTACATGTATTGCATGTCAAATTTTCTGTTTTTCTTGAAAAAGTTAAATGCTCTGTGTTATCAGACATTGTTTTCAAAGTTTGGAAATTAAGATATCCCATCCTCTGGTGCCAGCAAAAGGCATCTTGGTCATGTTCAACACTGGATATGTGCGCAAGGCTTTCAGGCATGTTCAGCCGGTACATGTTATTTACAATGCTCGCAGTTGCTATTATTTGATTCTTGCTGTTCATGATCACACAGCCTGAGGTATCAAATTTCACTTGGCCTCCATTTTTAATAATTTGGCTTTCAGATATCAGATTAGTTGCCAATTTAGGAACATATAAAACATTTGTGAACAGAATCTTATTCTCTTGCCCGTTTTGGTCATAAATATTTAAGCTCACATCTCCTGAACTTTGCACAGATAACACTTTGTTATCAGCAACTCGAATGTTCTTTGTTATAGGGGTAGTTTTCTTTACACTTGTATTCTTTGTCTTAGTCATAAGTGCCGAAGCACCGGAGTCTATGTACCAAGCATCATCATAGTGGGATGATGCAACAAACACAGCGGCATAAGAAGAGCTAGGTTTCTGTGTCTTGTTCTTGGGTTTGTGTTTGTTGCATTCAGAGCGTTTATGTCCATATTGATTGCAGGAATAACATCTCGGACCCTTGGAGAACTTCAAGTTTACAGAGTTGTTATGAAACTTCTTGATGACAGCAAAAGCCGTTGTGTTGTTGTCTGAATTTCTAACATCTTGCAATAGTTTTGCTTTAACACTGTCTACAGTTATTTTTGTGTCAGAGCTTGCGATCGCAATAATCATTGGTTGATATGATTCGGGCAGACCGGAGAGCAGCAACGTCCCGAGCCACTCGTCGTCCACTTTAAAGCCAATGTTGCGCAGCTTGTGAGCTGTTGACATAATTTTGCTCACATACTCTTCTATATTTTGACATCCACTGAGCGATGTGTTACATAAATCACGCAGCTTACCAACTCGGCGTGTAAGTCCGAAGTCGTCGAACGCTGCGGCCAATTTGTCCCAAACTCCTTTGGCCGTGTTTTCCTCTTGGATATGAACGTTATTGATCGGATCAACCAGAAGAATTATTTTTATTTTTGCTTTTGTAACACGTTTTGAATCTACGGGTGACGTCGGGTTAACCTCAATGCAATCCCTTAGTTCTTCGTGTTGTGGGAATGTTTGCATTGCGAATTGCTAAGTCGAATAGTTTTCACGGCCAGTTAACTTCTCGATAAATGCCAGTGAATTGTTCGATGCCATTTTTATTCGTTGAGAACACTTTTAAACACAAAGAAGTTTTTTTTTTAAGGTTATGTTCACCACTAAAAGTCTGTATTCACTGTTTACTTTTCGGAAAACACTCACTAAACGTCTCTGGGCTTAACTGAGCCCATAACCTATTATATTTAGCAGAAATAAACTATTATTTTATATTAATCAGGTATATTTTATTAACTAAAAGTACACTTGCATTGTAATATCACAGAGTACAGAATTACAGAGTACAGAATTACAGACAGTAAAAAAGAAGAAGAAAAAAAGAAGTGTCAATTACTAGAGGGCGCTAAATTCAAATCCAACACTCCCTCAAAATTTAGACATTGTAACAATAAATCATAATTAATTGAGTATCAAAAACATGATAATATTAATCAAGTTATACTACAAGATATTCTGACATATCACTTAGAAACAGAGTTGTAGTTAAACATATTAGGTTTAGACCTTAAGAGTTGGAATTTATCTTTTGACAATGCTTTAGTTAATATATCTGCATATTGATCAGCAGTGCTTACAGATTTAAGATCTATAATTTTTTGAAAATATTTTTCTTTTATGAAGTGATACTTAATATCAATATGTTTACATCTTTTATGAAAATTTATATTCTTGAATACACTGATGGCACTTTGATTGTCCAAATGTAAACATATAGTGTCTTGTTTATATTCACCAATATCACATAACATTTGCTTTATCCACATAGCCTCTTTTGTTGCAGCACAGGCTGCCATAAATTCAGCTTCTGTTGTTGACAGAGCAACCGTCTGTTGGCGTTGGCTGGACCATGTCACAGCAGCACCATTTTTTATGAAGACGTAGCCAGTAACTGAGCGTCTTGTATTAATATCATTTACATAATCAGCATCGCTATAACCAGTAACAGCTGGTGGCTCTGATGTTGATGAGTAGTACAGGCCATAATCTTTAGTATCCTTCAGATACTTGAATATCTTCATGACAGCGTTCCAGTGTGATTTGTTATAGCAACTTAAAAATCGACTCACCAGGCTCACGGCAAACATAATTTCTGGTCGACTAACTGTAGCCAGATGCATATGAGAACCCACAGCTTCTCTGTATGGATAGTTTTTCTCTGGTTCTCCATATATCTTTTGTAGCTTGACATGGGGGTCCACTGGAACAGTGTTCGGGTTAGCATCAGTCATGTTAAACTTCTCTAACAGTTGTTCAACATACTTGGTCTGATGTATAAAAATACCGTTGCTAAGTATCTCAATTTGCATACCCACAAAAATAATTGGTGTGTTAAATATTTTTACTTCTAGTACACATTGTAGTTCTTTAGTTATTTCTTTTAGAGTGGATTCAATATTAGAAAATAGTAGGCCATCATACACATACAGGCAAAGATAACATTTCTCATTATTGACATGACCAACATACACACATTGATCAGCATTGCTGTTGATGAAGCCAAATTTCTTTAATATTGAGTCAAATTTTTTATTCCAGCTTCTGGGGGCTTGCTTTAAACCATACAGCGACTTGTTGAGCTTGCATACCATGTTGTTTTCACAGGACAGACCTTCAGGCGGAGACATAAATATGGTCTCTTTAAGTTCACCATATAGAAATGCAGTTTTTACATCAAGTTGTAAGATTTTAAGTTTATTTTGGACAGCCATGGAAAGCAATAAACGTATTGAATCATACCTTACAGTCGGAGCGAAGGTTTCTGTGTAGTCAATACCTGCGGTTTGTGCAAATCCCTTAGCACAAAGTCTTGATTTGAACCGTGGACCGGTTGACTCTTTCTTTATTCGGAACACCCATTTACTGCCGATCACATTGGAATTTGGAGGTTTGTCTATCAATGTCCAGGTTTCATTTTTCTTATGAGCATCAAGTTCTTC
Source organism: Panorpa germanica (assembly GCA_963678705.1). NCBI lineage: Eukaryota > Metazoa > Arthropoda > Insecta > Mecoptera > Panorpidae > Panorpa > Panorpa germanica. The sequence goes on from OY783210.1 coordinate 4,974,335, forward strand.
ATTGATTGACTTTATCCATTAATTTTTATTTGTTAAATGTACTGCTTCTTCATAAGTTACAGGAACACAAGATGAGAATAAACACAGATGAGTATGTTCATCAGAACATGGTGAGTTGAAATTTTAATTTTTTGTTTTATTTCTTGGTCTCAATGTCACATTACTGACAGGAGGAGAATCAATACTGGTGTCAGGTAAGTATTCACTGTCGGACGTTGACCTGTTTCCTTTTACTGTCTCATATGAACTTTCTGAATTTGTGTCATTGTCAATTAAGCTGTCCTCTTCCGTTTTTGCTTTCTCTCTTACATCTTCCATTTTTGTATTTATTTTGTCATTTTCAGTGTCTGTCTCAGACAATTCTATCGAAACAAAGTCTCCCTTCACTAAGGATTCAAGAAATGTAGCATCTGTGCTCTTTATTACTTTTCTAGACTTTGGTAATGTGAATTTGTATCCTTTTGTATGGTCGCAGTATCCAATAAAAATCATTCTGTGAGCCTTTGGGTCCCATTTTCTGCGTTTTTCTTTAGGCAGATGAACCATTGCCTCGCAGCCAAATATACGCATATGATCAACATTTGGTTTGCGTCCAGACCACATTTTCATAGGAGTCTTGAAAGCCAAGGATCTGGTTAGTGAACGATTGATGATGTAAGCAGCAGTGTGTATTGCATCTGCCCAATACAACTTCGGCAGACTAGCGTTGAGTAGCATGCACTTCGCTTTTTTAACCAGTGTCCGATTCATGCGTTCCGCAGTCCCATTCTGTTCAGTCGTGTATGATGTGGTGGTTTGATGGATGATTCCAGCACCTTTCAGATAATCAGAAAAGGCTTTGTTATCGTATTCAAGTCCGTTGTCTGTACGAAGAACCTTTATACGAGCATCCAATTGATTTTCAACTTCTTGCTTGAATTTTTTGAATTTACTGAGCACTTCAGACTTGTTGTAAAGAAAGTATACTAAAATCTTCTTGGAATATTCATTAAGGAAGGTTATAAAATATCTGCTCCCACCGAGAGACTGGGTTTCCATTGGCCCACATACGTCAGAATGGACCAGTTCTAGGGGTGTGGTGACTCTTAATCCATCACTTTTAAAAGGTAACCGTGTCTGCTTTCCTTCTTTACATGTATTGCATGTCAAATTTTCTGTTTTTCTTGAAAAAGTTAAATGCTCTGTGTTATCAGACATTGTTTTCAAAGTTTGGAAATTAAGATATCCCATCCTCTGGTGCCAGCAAAAGGCATCTTGGTCATGTTCAACACTGGATATGTGCGCAAGGCTATCAGGCATGTTCAGCCGGTACATGTTATTTACAATGCTCGCAGTTGCTATTATTTGATTCTTGCTGTTCATGATCACACAGCCTGAGGTATCAAATTTCACTTGGCCTCCATTTTTAATAATTTGGCTTTCAGATATTAGATTAGTTGCCAATTTAGGAACATATAAAACATTTGTGAACAGAATCTTATTCTCTTGCCCGTTTTGGTCATAAATATTTAAGCTCACATCTCCTGAACTTTGCACAGATAACACTTTGTTATCAGCAACTCGAATGTTCTTTGTTATAGGGGTAGTTTTCTTTACACTTGTATTCTTTGTCTTAGTCATAAGTGCCGAAGCACCGGAGTCTATGTACCAAGCATCATCATAGTGGGATGATGCAACAAACACAGCGGCATAAGAAGAGCTAGGTTTCTGTGTCTTGTTCTTGGGTTTGTGTTTGTTGCATTCAGAGCGTTTATGTCCATATTGATTGCAGGAATAACATCTCGGACCCTTGGAGAACTTCAAGTTTACAGAGTTGTTATGAAACTTCTTGATGACAGCAAAAGCCGTTGTGTTGTTGTCTGAATTTCTAACATCTTGCAATAGTTTTGCTTTAACACTGTCTACAGTTATTTTTGTGTCAGAGCTTGCGATCGCAATAATCATTGGTTGATATGATTCGGGCAGACCGGAGAGCAGCAACGTCCCGAGCCACTCGTCGTCCACTTTAAAGCCAATGTTGCGCAGCTTGTGAGCTGTTGACATAATTTTGCTCACATACTCTTCTATATTTTGACATCCACTGAGCGATGTGTTACATAAATCACGCAGCTTACCAACTCGGCGTGTAAGTCCGAAGTCGTCGAACGCTGCGGCCAATTTGTCCCAAACTCCTTTGGCCGTGTTTTCCTCTTGGATATGAACGTTATTGATCGGATCAACCAGAAGAATTATTTTTATTTTTGCTTTTGTAACACGTTTTGAATCTACGGGTGACGTCGGGTTAACCTCAATGCAATCCCTTAGTTCTTCGTGTTGTGGGAATGTTTGCATTGCGAATTGCTAAGTCGAATAGTTTTCACGGCCAGTTAACTTCTCGATAAATGCCAGTGAATTGTTCGATGCCATTTTTATTCGTTGAGAACACTTTTAAACACAAAGAAGTTTTTTTTTTAAGGTTATGTTCACCACTAAAAGTCTGTATTCACTGTTTACTTTTCGGAAAACACTCACTAAACGTCTCTGGGCTTAACTGAGCCCATAACCTATTATATTTAGCAGAAATAAACTATTATTTTATATTAATCAGGTATATTTTATTAACTAAAAGTACACTTGCATTGTAATATCACAGAGTACAGAATTACAGAGTACAGAATTACAGACAGTAAAAAAGAAGAAGAAAAAAAGAAGTGTCAATTACTAGAGGGCGCTAAATTCAAATCCAACACTCCCTCAAAATTTAGACATTGTAACAATAAATCATAATTAATTGAGTATCAAAAACATGATAATATTAATCAAGTTATACTACAAGATATTCTGACATATCACTTAGAAACAGAGTTGTAGTTAAACATATTAGGTTTAGACCTTAAGAGTTGGAATTTATCTTTTGACAATGCTTTAGTTAATATATCTGCATATTGATCAGCAGTGCTTACAGATTTAAGATCTATAATTTTTTGAAAATATTTTTCTTTTATGAAGTGATACTTAATATCATTTTGTTTACATCTTTTATGAAAATTTTTATTCTTGATTACACTAATGGCACTTTGATTGTCCAAATGTAAACATATAGTGTTTTGTTTATATTCACTAATACCACATAACACTTGCTTTATCCACATAGCTTCTTTTGTTGCAGCACAGGCTGCTATAAATTCAGCTTCTGTTGTTGACAGAGCAACCGTCTGTTGGCGTTGGCTGGACCATGTCACAGCAGCACCATTCTTTATGAAGATGTAGCCAGTAACTGAGCGTCTTGTATTAATATCATTTACATAATTAGCATCGCTATAACCAGTAACAGCTGGTGGTTCTGATGTTGATAAGTAGTACAAGCCATAATCTTTAGTATCCTTCAGATACTTGAAGATCTTCATGACAACGTTATAGTGTGATTTGTTATAGCAACTTAAAAATCGATTTACCAGGCTCTCGGCAAACATAATTTCTGGTCGACTAACTGTAGCCAGATGCATAAGAGAACCCAAAGATTCTCTGTATGGATAGTTTTTCTCTGGTTCTCCATCTTCCTTTTTAAATAAAAGGACATAGTGCGAGAGATATGATTTGTCCTAGATACAAAAAGCTATTGGGAGAATTGCGGAGAACCAGGACTGATCCAAAAAAATTAAATAGGGATTAAAATGATGCAAGTTAATGTATACCGGAGAGTAGCAGCGTTCGATTTAATACATAGTACCTGCTTCAATAAAAACATAGATGTTGCTATAGTAGCTGAACCCAAGAAGAAACAAGCTAGTAGAGGTTTCTGGTATAAAGACCTAAACATCGACGCAGCAATTAAAATATTCAACAAAAAAGTTAATGTTCTTAAATGCGACACTGGGCAGAAAGGCTTCGTATTGGTAGAATTAGAGGAATTCGTAATATACTCGTGCTATGCATCACCAAATATACCAGAGTAAGAATTTGTAAAGTACCTTCAGTGCCTGGGGAAAAACATTAGAAGGCAAAGCAAAGAGGTTATCAAAGGAGGCGACATAAACGCGAAGTCTCTAACATGGGGCTCTACCGTAGAAGACAGAAGAGGACGAGCGTTGATGGAATGGATGATCGAGCATGCAATGGTGATTCACAACAAAGGCAATGATCCAACCTTTGTGAGGAGGCAAAGCAGTTCTCACATAGAGGTCACAATAACCTCTGAAAAACTTGCTGACAAGATAATGGGGTGGAAGGTATCGGACGAAGAAAATCTCAGCTTCCATAGGAACTTATACTTTGAAGTAAAGCTGGGGAGCACTGAGAGGAAACAAACGACAGTAATGAAGTGGAGAGTACAGAAGGAAGAGGAATTTGGAAGAATTCCAATAATTAATGCAAACACCTGCATAGAAATAATTAGGAGAGCGGCAGATCAGACGTTTACAAAAAATGGTCCGGGAGGTAAACGGAGCCCAGTCTACTGGTGGAACAACAAAGTGGCGCTTCTCAGAAAGGAATGTCTCACAGCGAGAAGGAAGTTAACCAGAGGAAATAAAAGTAGGGTCTGCACAGAGGAAGAAAAGCCTAATGAACACCTACAGGCAAACGGGGAAGGCGCTTAAAAATGAAATCATCGCAGCAAAGCAGGAGTCATGGAAACGAATCTGTGAAGAAGTTGACCGAGACATCTGGGGCATGGGATACAAAATAGTGTGCAAAAAGTTTAGTACAATGCCACAGAATAAGATTGGGAAAGAAAAGCTAAAAGCAGTCGTTAGCGAATTATTTCCAACACGCAGACAGAGACATTGGGCAGAGGATAGTCCCATAATAAGTGCTATTCCATACTTTTCAGAAGAGCAGCTCGCTACAGCAGTATAACGTATAAAAAGTGGAAAGTCTCCAGGACCGGACCAAATCCCACCAGAGCTAATCAAAGCGGCAATTACCAAAGTTCCGAATGAGTTCCTTAAGGTGGTAAATGATTAACTGGAAGAGGGGGTTTTCCCCAAAGTATGGAAAACTGCAAAGCTAGTACTCATACAAATGCCCAAAAAACCGGGAGATGTGGAAGAGAAGTACAGACCGGTATGCCTCTTAGACTCGATGGGGAAACTACTCGAAAAGCTAATAGCGAAAAGACTGAATGAGGAAGTCGACGACAAACTGTCGGGAAACCAATTCGGTTTCAGGAAAAAGAAGTCCACCATTGACGCAATGAAGAAAATAAAGAAGGTGGTACAAAACATAAAAAAAGGGCCCATCTTAATAGGAAATACGCTGTGCTGGTCACACTCGACATCAAAAACGCTTTTAACACTGCGCCATGGGAAGGCATCATGGAAGCGCTAGAGCAACTCAATGTCAGTAAGTATCTTACAAAAATAATAGGCAGCTATCTAAAGGACCGATCTATAATAGTAGATGGAGAACAGATAAGGGTTACATGTGGAGTACCACAGGGCTCTGTGCTAGGACCACTGCTGTGGAACATCTTGTACGACGATGTACTGAAGACGAGACTACCAGAGGGTGCAACAGTACTCGGATTTGCGGATGATACAGCGCTCATAGTAGAAGCAAAGACTGAAGAAATACTAACAGCTCATTCGAATCTAGCTCTTAACAGAATAGAGCAGGCGACTGCCAGGAAACAGCTGCAGCTGGCGGCTGAAAAAACGGAGGCTTTTGTATAATATGGGGGTAGAAAGATGAGAGAGATCACAGTCGAGGTGGGGGGGATGAGCATCAAAACCAAAGAGAGCCTCAAATATCTGGGAGTACACATTGGTAGAAACAATGACATAAGGAAGCACGTCACCGAAACGGCGCGGAAAGCTGAGCAAACAATGATGGCACTCAGCAGGTTAATGCCAAATCTAAGTGGACCTAAAGCCAGTAAAAGGAGGATCCTAGGGGCGGTGGTCCACTCAATAATGTTGTACGCGGCACCAATATGGGGAGAGATAATGGACAAAAAGAAGTACAGGAACATCCTAAGTGGAGTGCAGAGAAGGCTGGCAATTCGGGTGGGCAGCGCCTATAGAACTATTGCGGAGGCGATTCAGGTGATAACCGGGATAGAAGATCTAGAGCTAATGGTAACAGAACGGGGAAAAACCTTCTCAGAAGAAGAGGCCCAAAGAAAAGAGGCAAAGAAGCAAACGGCGAACAAATAGCAAGAAGAGTGGGAAAAAGACAACAGAAAGGCAAAATAAACTAAAAAACTTATCAAAAACGTGGAAAAGTGGAATAACCGGAAGCATGGGGAAGTAGAATACTACATTACCTAACTTCTTAGAGAGCATGGCTGTTATGGAGCCTATCTAAACAGATTCCACATAAGGGATACCGCAGAATGCTGGTATTGCGGTGATACGGATACACCTGAACATACGTTCTTTAAGTGTAAGCAATAGACAATGGAAAGAGAACGGGCGCAGCGCATCACTAAAGCGATTTTTACAGTGGACAATACTGTCGACGTAATGCTGTCCATCGAAGAACACTGGAATGCCATCCGCGACTTTGTTTCATAAGTAATAAAGAAAATGGAAGCGGCAGTGAACAAGAAATACAGTAAGAGAAATACCTAGTCTGAAGTAATGCTATGCGGTCCCAGACTGTGGTCTAGAAGAAGAGAGGGGGAGTTTTAGTTATTAGGCGCCCTCACAAGAGAGTGAATCCAACAATTCCAGCTAAGGGATTGCAGGAGTAAGTCTTGTGAAAGATTTCTCCTCATTACAAAAAAAAAAAAAAATATATATATATATATATATATATATATATATATATATATATTTATTTATATATATATTTATATATATATATATATTTAGTCATTGTATCTTGAAAAGAAAGGTTCTTTATTAAGTTTCTCAAAAGGAAAATAATATTAAAAAATCAACTTTACAAGAGTGCTAATAACAAGTGGGATCAATAGACGCAAGAATTAATTTTACATCTACTGATGGTACTTATTCACCTTTAGTAAGTAAATCATAAGAGATACAGTGCAATTAGTGTGGAGATAGTAAAATTGCAATATTGTCCATTGTTTTCTTCTTTTTGCTGAAATATCCATTGTTTTGTGAAACAATAAATTCTATTGTAATTATTGAAATTGTGCTCACTAGTAATAGGAATCATGATACTAGTGAAGTGTAAAGACTTTAATTTTAAATTGATTTAATTTGTGGATTAAAAATCGGTATGTGTGGAGAGTGAGCAAGCGTCCTCTCAAGGACCGGATTATAAACAGCCCCAGTTAAGCTTTGGTGATGAGTCATACGAACGACTCATTTTACCCCTTTAGTAAGGCAAGTAAGATGCAGAGAACTCCGCCCAAGCAAACAAAGGAACCGCAAGCGGGAACAAAAGAACAAATGGAATTAGAAAGTTAGTCATTACATCCAATGACAACTATTAACTATTAAGAAGAAAACAATGCTTTAAATACCGAAAATGAGAAACAGTTATATACTGCACTGAAAAAGGAAAGAGCAGAAAAAACAAAACTACTTGAAAAAGTCGAACAATTGGAAGCGCGGATGCGCCAATTGGAAGAAAGGGAAAGCAGTCGGGCTGATTACAAAACAAGTAGTCAAACTGAAGCTGATAAATATGAGACAGATGAAGATGTATTAAATAGGGAGACCGATTGGATCGTAAAAAAGAGAAAATCCAAAAAACGCAAACCAAATACATCACCTTACATCTCTCCTGAAAAAGATGTAATCAAAAACCAACCACAAGCTAAAAACTATACTGAAATTGATCAACAACGAAATGAGAAACCAATTAAGACAAGTGTTCGTCCGCCATCTATTAATGTAGGGGATATAAAGGAATATAAGATACTCTATGAAATCTTAAAAAATACAACCGATCAAGAATGCAAGGTAACGGCACTGAGTAATAACGCATGGAAAATTAATACGCCTGATCCCAATGCGTACAGAGCGTTAGCGCATAAATTGAATGAGGGAAAATTTCAGTGGCACACATATGAAGACAAGAATGAGAGATCAATCAAGGTCATGGCTAAAGGATTACATCCTTCATGTGAAAAAGATGACATCATTGAAGATCGCAAAGCTAAAGGACTAAACGTGTTGGATGCTGTAAACATCATTAAAAAAGATACAAGGATCCAGGAAAATGGTGAAATAGTAACTACAAAGCGAGGACTACCACTATTCATGCTTACCTTTGACAACAAAGAAAGCATAGAAAAAATTTACGCCATTAGAACCATACTTAACATTATTGTTAAAATAGAACCAATACGTAAAAATACTCGGTTAATTCCACAATGCAAGAGATGTCAGGAATATAACCACACCCAAAGCTACTGCAAAAAAGATCCGAGATGTGTTAAGTGCGCTGGCAAACATAATACTCTGAACTGCTCGGTTAGCAAAAAAAAACGCCCATATGCGTCAACTGTAAAGGAGATCATCCAGCTAGCTACAGAGGATGTGTAGTGGCCATAGAACTTTAAAATAGAAGAGACAATCTTTTAAAGCCGAAGCAACAGACACAACCCAGACACACGCAAGAAATAGACAATTATCCCGTTCCTAGCATAAGCAGCGAAATGCCAAGAAAACTATATAGCAAAATTGTCAGCGGAGAAGAAGAAAAATCAACAATTGAAGGAATGCTTAACTTGATTTTAAACAGCATGAATGAACAGCAAATTGTCAACAAACAAATATTTGAAAAAATTCAGAGTTTAGAAACTGAATTGAAAACAATGCGACAAAGAAATAGAAATGAATAACGTGGTAACAATAGCTGCTTGGAATGCAAACGGATTACAAGGACGCATTCATGAACTAGAGCTATTCATGCGCTTACAGAAAATTGATATATGCCTTGTGTCGGAGACACATTTTACACGAGAGTCGTATATTAAACTTAATAACTTTAACATATACAAGTCAATTCATCCGGCAAATAAAGCGAGGGGAGGAACCGCCATAATAATTAATGAAAGAATCAAACATAACGCTGAAGTAAACATCTAAACAGATGAAATGCAAGTGACGATAGTGTCAGTGCATATACAAAATAAAACATTCAAAATATCAGCCATATATTGTCCACCAAGATATAACTTAAGAAAAGAAAACTACGTAAACCTGTTCAAAACATTAGGCAACAAATTTATTATTGGGGGAGATCTCAACGCCAAAAACACTTTCTGGGGCTCTCGATTAACCACGGCCAAAGGAAAGGAGCTCTACCAGGCTGGATGCGAACAAAAGTGCGACTTCCTATCCACAGGACTGCCAACGTACTGGCCAACAGATCGTGATAAAATTCTAGACCTGATTGACTTTTTTATTATTAAAGGACTGTCGAGGAACTATATGCACATTGTTAGTGATGAAACAATATCGTCGGATCACACTCCGATTATACTCACCATTAGCAGCTCAGTAATAATAAAAAGTGCACCACCAAGCCTTACTAATAATAGAACCAACTGGGAAAGATTCCGTGAAGATCTTGAGCTAAGAATAAACCTACAAACACCGCTAAAAACATCGAAACAACTAGAAGACGACATCGACTTGTTAGTGAAACAAATTCAAAACGCAGCGTGGAGAAATACTCCGATAATGAAAAGTAAAGGAAATCTTGATGTGAGGTTCCCACAGGAGATAAGAGAACTAGTAAGTAAAAAGCGGAGAGCTAGGAGGAAATGGCAAATGAGTAGAGCACCACAGGACAAAACCACACTAAATTCATTAGTAAACAAGTTAAAGCAGCTGCTGAGAGAATTCAAGAATGATAGCTTCAGTTGGTACCTGAGCGGACTCTCTGCAGAAAAAGACACAGACTACTCACTGTGGAAAGCAGCAAAAGCCATAAAGAGACCGAAGAATCAGAACCCACCTATCAAAAAAGGAGACGGATCTTGGATGGTCAACAATAAACAAAAAGCCGACTTATTCGCTGATCACTTAGAAAATACATTCAAACCGTATCCACGACAGACTACTGAGGAAGAAATCAGATGCAGCAGAAGAACGCAGAACCAAAAAATTCTTTCAGTCACTCTTAAGGAACTAAAGAACGTAATAAAGAGCGATTTTAACGCTAAAAAGGCCCCAGGATTTGACCTTATAACAGGTAAAATTATAAAGGAACTACCTGATATAGCATTGAGAAATCTCCTACACCACTACAATGCAGCTATCAGACTATTATATGTTCCTAGTCAATGGAAAGTAGCTGAAGTGATAATGTTACCTAAACCCGGTAAACCTCCAAATGAGATTACAAGCTATCGGCCAATTTCATTATTACCAGTATTATCAAAAATATTCGAGAAGCTACTGCTGAAGAGACTGAAGCCAATAATATCTGAAAGAAATCTAATCCCTGACCATCAATTCGGATTCCGAAGTAAACACACGACCATTGAACAAGTCCATCGGATTACCAATATTATTGAAAAAGCACTGGAAACACAACAACTATGTTCATGCGTGTTTCTTGATGTGGCACAGGCATTCGACAAGGTATGGCATCAAGGATTATTATACAAACTGAAAAAAGATTTACCTGGTGATTGGTACCATATTCTTAAATCTTATCTCGAATGTAGACACTTTAGAGTGAAAGTGGACGATGAGTACTCAGATATGAAACATATAAAAGCAGAAGTTCCGCAAGGCAGCGTCCTTGGTCCAGTTCTGTACTTATTATATACACGGGATATACCACAACATAAGAACCTTAAACTAGCCACATTCGCAGACGACACAGCGATAATGGTTGTTAAGAAAAATGAGGAAGAGGTTACCAGAAAACTACAGGATTCACTAGACGAGGTTTGCAAATGGACAAAGAAATGGCGAATTAAGCTGAACGAAGGCAAATCCACGCACATCAACTTTACAAATCGAATAACTACTCCTCTCACAGTTACTATCAACAGCCAAAAAATACCCTATTCCAACACAGCGAAATACCTTGGCATGACGCTTGACGCGAAACTCAAGTGAAAGGAGCATGTTAAGATAAAAAGAGAACAGCTTAATAATAAATTCAGGAAAATGCACTGGCTTATGGGAAAACATTCTCAGCTTACAGTGCACAACAAACTGTTATTGTATAAGCAAATACTGAAACTCATATGGACTTATGGTATACAACTTTGGGGTTGTACCAAGAAAACAAATTTAACAAAAATTCAGACTTTCCAAAACAAAGTACTACGGAGCAATACAAATTCGCCCTGGTACATACGGAATGACAATTTACACCGTGATTTAAAGATGCCCACCGTAGACGAAGAAGTCAGGAAGGCAGCAAGCAAACATCTACTGCGACTGCAGAACCACCAGAATGAAAAAATTCTGCAGCTGCTTAATAACAGAGGAAGTCTGCGCAGATTGAAGAGGATCAAGCCGGAAGACTTGACCCTGTGATTCTGCTACTACAAACCACACACGTTTTAAAATTTTGGAACTAGTCAGTGGACTAGAACTGAACAATTATACTTAACTTTTTATATATAAATTACTAGATAAGCCACTCTTAGTTGAAATATTCTTGTAAATAAAAAATATATATATATATATATATATATATATATATATATATATATATATATATATATATGTATATATAAACATATTTATATATATATATTTATAAATTTTGATAAAAAAATTAATAAATATAATTTATAAACTATGTTTATAATCTATGTTTTTTAATTAAACTAATTAAAATTATTCTTTTTTTTTTTAAATTAAATAGTGCTAAGTGTCACGCATACCTACAAGGTGGATGCAAGCTGCAATCCCCTGCAACTCTCAATGTTTGTTCATTTTACCCACAAAATACTAGGGAGTGAGTAAACTTTGATCTAAGTTAAATGCATTATTTTTTTGTGTACCTTGTGCCGGTAGTCCAAAATATAAATGGAATGGACACAACTTAGAATCAGCGTTGTTGAATTTCATTATAGGATGCGTTTAAATTTTTCAAATAAAATACCATAAATTTTTCTGCAAATTAATAAAAATTTACATGAAATATCACAAAAGTATCAGTGTAATATGCACGGGTAAGTTTAAACGAAGATTTACAACGACCGCAGTAGTTGTACAAGGCGGGTTCTGGCTTAAATTTAAAGTTGATATGGAAAATATTGGGGTGGGGATGCATATAGGTCACAATATGAAGAGGGGGCGTGGCTAGACTTGGAAGAATGTAAAAGGGGGTAAGGGTGGGGTGAGGAGTGAGGGGTAAGTGGATAAGCTGTGTTGTGATTGGTTTAGAAGATGATGACCGCATTACCGACTTTATCTCTAGGTACTGTCCCTACAATATCCTAGGATATGAGTGAGAAAGCAGTAATATGAAAGAGTGAGATAGCGATAATAAGTATTACGTGTGTGTTAGTATTAGTGTAGAAAATATGGCCGTAATTATTGCATTCTTCGTCAATTTCCGGAAACCAATCGTTTATGTTCGTGTCCTAGATGTATCTGTGGATGCAGTCAGTTTAATATCCTGGGATATGTGTGAGAAAGCAGTATTGTGAAAGAGTGAAATAGCGATATCATACATTATACCATGTGACGTCATAATAAAATAAGATTTTGGTTTTACATGTACCAATAACGTCATAGGTATCGATATATTTAATAATATACAATTTGCTTAGCAAAAATTATTCTTACAGTGTAACATTTATGTTTCTTACAATGTAATAGATAGAGGGCAGCGACCTTATACTGAACTTATAATTTCCCATGCATTAAGAGTTTATTAAACTATATTTTTATTTGTTAAACTATATTTTTATATGCAATAAGTTCTTCCTGATAAAACACATGTTCTTCACATATAGGTTATTTGCAAGCAGAACTGTGTGAGAACTTTGGATATAAATTATTCTTATGCAATTTTTACTTTTATTTTAAAACAAGCACATTCCTTGTTTATCTTATATGAACTGTGTGAGAACTTTGGATATAAATTATTCTTAGGCAGTTTTTTACTTTTATTTTAAAACAAGCACATTCCTTGTTTATCTTATATGCACTCGTAAGACCACGAATTCACCAGAAAAAAAACGCAAGCAGAACTGTGTGAGAACTTTGGATATAAATTATTCTTATGCAAAGCGTATTTCTTATTATTAGTTGTAATTAGAGTGAGTAGGGTAGGAGAGCGGGTTCTGGCTTAAATTTGAAATTGAGTTGGAAATTATTGGAGTAGGGATGCATATAGGTCACGGTATGAAGAAGGGGGCGTGGCTAGACAATGTTGGGTAAAGTATTGTGGTGGGGATGCATATAGGTCACGGTATGAAGAAGGGGGCGTGGCTAGACAATGTTGGGAGTAATAGTGGGCTAATATGAAAGAGTGAGAGTATGAAAGAGTAATAGTGGGGTAAAATGAAAGAGTGAGATAGCGATAATAAGTATTACGTGTGTGTTAGTATTGGTGTTGAAGTTATGGCCGTAATTATTGCATTCTTCGTCAATTTCCGGAAACCAATCGTTTATGTTCGTGTCCTAGATGTATCTGTACTATATACTCATATGGTTTATCATTTATTATCTAAAAAATAAAACTTTAAATATCTCGTAAACGGTTGAAGATATTGCATTTTTGATAAAAATTTTCTTATTCAAAAGTACCAATACCCTAACAGAAGAACACGTTTAGAAGACGAAAGTAAAAAAAATTTAGTCAAAATGGCGGATTTAATTTCTAAAAAATAAAACTTTAAATATCTCGTAAACGGTTGAAGATATTGCATTTTTGATAAAAAATTTATCCCCCAAAAGTACCAATACCCTAACAGGAGAACACGTTTAAAAGACGAAAGTAAAAAAATTTTAGTCAAAATGGCGGATTTAATTTCTAAAAAATAAAACTTTAAATATCTCGTAAACGGTTAAAGATATTGCATTTTTGATAAAAATTTTCTCCCCCATCAGTACCAATACCCTAACAGGAGAACACGTTTAGAAGACGAAAGTAAAAAAATTTTAGTCAAAATGGCGCATTTAATTTCTGAATAAATAAAATTTAAATATCTCGTAAACGGTTAAAGATATTGCATTTTTGATAAAAATTTTCTCCCCCAAAAGTACAAATATCCTAACAGGAGAACACGTTTAAAAGACGAAAGTAAAAAAATTTTAGCCAAAATGGCGGATTTAATTTTAAAATAAATAAAATTTAAATATCTCGTAAACGGTTAAAGATATTGCATTTTTGATAAAAATTTTCTCCCCCATCAGTACCAATACCCTAACAGGAGAACACGTTTAGAAGACGAAAGTAAAAAAATTTTAGTCAAAATGGCGCATTTAATTTCTGAATAAATAAAATTTAAATATCCCGTAAACGGTTAAAGATATTGCATTTTTGATAAAAATTTTCTCCCCCAAAAGTACCAATACCCTAACAGGAGAACACGTTTAAAAGACGAAAGTAAAAAAATTTTAGCCAAAATGGCGGATTTAATTTTAAAATAAATAAAATTTAAATATCTCGTAAACGGTTAAAGATATTGCATTTTTGATAAAAATTTTCTCCCCCATCAGTACCAATACCCTAACAGGAGAACACGTTTAGAAGACGAAAGTAAAAAATTTTTAGTCAAAATGGCGGATTTAATTTCTAAAAAATAAAACTTTAAATATCTCGTAAACGGTTGAAGATATTGCATTTTTGATAAAAATTTTCTCCCCCAAAAGTACCAATACCCTAACAGGAGAACACGATTAGAAGACGAAAATAAAAAAAATTTAGTCAAAATAGCGGATTTAATTTCTAAAAAATAAAACTTTAAATATCTCGTAAACGGTTGAAGATATTGCATTTTTGATAAAAAATTTATCCCCCTTCAGTACCAACACCCTAACAGGAGAACACGTTTAGAAGACGAAAGTAAAAAAATTTAAGCCAAAATGGCGGATTTAATTTCTAAAAAATAAAACATTAAATATCTCGTAAACGGTTGAAGATATTGCATTTCTGATAAAAAATTTATCCCCCATCAGTACCAATACCCTAACAGGAGAACACGATTTGATATGACGGATGAAGAAATAATAATAGGTCACGAAGAAATTGAAATACAGGAAGAAGATTCTGATGTGGAAATCATAGAATTATTAGACGATGATAATGAAGTTATTGAAATATTAGACTGACGATGAAATTGTAGAAGTGTTAGACTCTGATGACGAAATTGTAAAAGTATAACATAGTGATTAATGTATATTTTTTATGTAAAATTATATAAATAAATGAACTTTTAAAAGCAATTGTTATTTATATTTTGATTTTGAAACTGAAATATATAATTTAAAATGGATAACGGTTGTAAGATTATTAAGCATATGAGAACAATTATTGAACTGAAAAGTAATGCATTTAAGGTTGGGTTTTGAAATAAGTTTTAATTTTAATAAATATAGTATAGGGAGGGGATTAGAGTATATAATCTGTAGATATTTTATATTTTCTTCAGTTACAAATAAATATTTTAACAAGTTTTACTAATCATTTTATAATAATGGCTTATCGTTACAAACCATATCCAATGTTTAATAAAAATAAAAAGTTAAGTTTTGATAGTGATGAATCCGATTCTAAAATAATATATGATGATTCTATATATTTATTAAAATCATTATATTATTTAAATAACAGTAAATCAAAACAAGCATTAGTTGGAATTAAAGTAAATAATTTATGTGAAGCCATTTTGAAAATAGAAAAGGTTAATGGAAATGGCGTTATTATATCAGAGCAGGATTGGAATACCCTGTTAAATAATAAAAACAACATTTCCAATTATTTTGAAGGAAGTGAATATTTAGATCAGTCTCACATAACCTTATCAAATTGCACAATACATTTTCAAACTTTCTATGAAAAGCCAACTATGGTTCTTGAAGAAAATATACAATGTCAACAGCAAGATTTGAATGAACAAAAACTTAAATCATCTTCTGTTTATTTACAGAAAGAATCTTGGGACAACTTGCTTAATATATCTCATTGTATAACAGTGACATTAAAAAATTATAATTTGTGTTCTAAATTAGTGGATAAATCTTTATATCAAGTTCAAAATAATTTGTTTAATGTGTTAAAGGATACTCAAAGTATAAATTATAAAAATCACAATATTAATTTTTATGAGTGTTTTATTAAAAATAATATAAATAACCATATTGATTTAAATAATAATTTTAGCCATATACAATCAAAAATAAACTTGGAACTGTTGGAACAAGAAATAAAAATTTTGTGCATAGACTTTTTTAAAATTAAATTATACAATAACGCTCAAGAATATATATATAACTTATCAAAAAATTATTAACTGAATCATTAAATGCAGATATTGAGATACAGAATATATCAGAAATGTTAACTTCTTTAAACAATGAGGAGGATTTTAAAAATTTTGAACCTATTAACACAAATTTGACTTCTACTAAATTAACAGCAGTTCCATTTTTATTTAATGAAGTACCTATATTATTAAAGGAAGATATGTATTCAATCAAAATAGGATTAAATTGTACTAAAATGATATATTATTAAAATTGATAATAATTTCAAACATGTCGTATATATTAGAAGAAATATCAAAACTATTGTAATTACTTAATTTATAATATATAAAAATTTAAAATGTATATAATTCTTTTATTTATTTATTTATTAGGGTATAACTACATCCATTAGAATCATATTATAACTCATAATAACAAACATAACAGTTTCTTATTTGACATGGAGGACCATCTCTTTGTATGTTTCCTTTGTTATAATGTTTGTAACATAATCGACGTCCTTGTATATTTTGATTTTCTTTTAAATACATTGGAAGCCGGTTCCAGTTTTGTTCAATATCGGTAGAGAACATTATATAATGCAAGAAAAACTCTGTCGGTAAATAATGTAATTCTTCATCAGTAAGATTTTCTAGTAAACACTCATTTTCTTTATATTTTTTTAAAATAGCTCCAACTTTTGAAATCGTTTTCGAAACTTGTTCATAATCATTTAAACCCATTACGTTTAATTTACGTTGAGTTTACGTTCAAATTACGTTCCCATATAATATTTTCATATATAAAGATTAAATATTTAAAACGTATTTTATTACTGTATAACACATGCCTGGTTAAACAATGAAGTTTATAAAGCAAAAAGAAACTCTTTCTGTAAAAAATATTGATAATCAAAGTAATAATTACACTAATAATTCAAAACATGGATCACTATTACCAAATGACATTAGATGCATTATTTGTGGACCTTCAAACTGTGGAAAAACTAATGTTATGTTTAATCTAATTGAACATCCAAATGGGTTGCGATTTAAAAATATATACATTTATTCAAAATCTTTATATCAACCAAAATATAAAATATTACAACAAATTATGAAGAATATTAATGGTATGGGATACTATACATACACTGACAATGAAGAGATTATTAGACCTGAAGATGCTAGCTCAAATTCTATATTCATATTTGATGATGTTGCTTGCGATAAACAAAATAATATTCGAAATTTTTTTAGCATGGGCCGTCATAATTTGATAGACTCTTTCTATTTATGTCAGACTTACAGCAAAATTCCAAAGCAATTAATACGGGATAATACTAATTTTATTATATTATTCAAGCAAGATGACTTAAATTTAAAGCATATATATGATGATCATGTTAACTTTGACTTTCCAAGTTTTCTAGAGTTTAAATAAGTTTGTAATTTATGTTGGGATTCAAATAAATATTCCTTTATGGTAATAGATAAAAATAGTGACTTAAATAATGGGCGATACAGAAAAGGATTTGATATGTTTTTAGATATAACCAAGTAATCTTTACAATAATATTTGTGATATATGGAGATTTTGAAACATTATTAAAACCCATTAGTACTTGTTATCCTGAAACTAATACATCATTTTTAAATAATATTCAAATTCATGAACCATATTCTTTTGCTTATTATATTAAATGTTCCTTTAATGATTCCTTAAGTAAGTTTGTTACGTACAGAGGTATTAATTGCGTTAAAGTGTTTATTAAAACAATAACTGAAGACGCTAAACAAATTTATAAAGTCTTAAATAAAGTGAAGCCTTTAAATAAATTATCTGATTAGCAAAAACAGGAATATGATGAAGCTTCTATTTACCATATTTGTAAAGGTATCCTCAATGGTGATAAAGTGTTAGATCATTGTCACTTAACTGGTAATTACCGAGGAGCTGCTCATAATCATTGCAATTTAAAATTTACAATTCCAAAGTTTGTACCTGTCATATTCCATAACTTAAGTAATTACGATATCCATATAATTGTAAAAGAATTAGGTAATGATAGTGAAAAAATTGAAGTTATTCCAGAAAATAAGGAAAAGTATATATCTTTTACGAAACATATTTTGGTGGAATCAAAAGTCGATAAAATGATAAAGTTCATAACTGCTATATTAAACTTAGATTTATTGATTCTTTACGATTTATGCATTCTAGTTTAGAAACACTTGCAAAAAATTTATTATCAGAACAATTTTTCGAATTAAAAAAATTCTATCCGAATGAAAATCATTTTAATTTATTAAAACGTAAAGGTGTATTTCCTTATAAATATGTAAATAGTAGGGATATGCTTAATGAATCTGACTTGACATCTCAAAATAATTTTTATAGCTCACTTAATGGCTGTAATATATCTGACGATGATTACAATCATGCTAAAATGGTTTGGTATGCATTTGAAATGAAAACATTGTGACTTGCCATCTCAAAATAATTTTTATAGCTCACTTAATGGCTGTAATATATCTGACGATGATTACAATCATGCCAAAATGGTTTGGTATGCATTTGAAATGAAAACATTGGGGAATATTCAGACTTATATTTAAAGATCGATGTTCTGTTGTTAACAGATATTTTTGAAAATTTTTGAGATGTGTGCTATAAAACATATAATTTAGATCCCTGTCAATATTATACAGCACCAGGACTTTCTTGGGATGCTATGTTAAAGTATACAAGTATTGAATTAGAACTTTTAACAGATATTGATATGTTACATTTTATTAAAAAAGGTATAAGAGGTGGAATATCACAATGCTCTCACAGACATGGAATTGCAAATAATAAATATATTTTCAATTATGATTCAAATAAAGATTCTCAATATTTAATGTATTGGGATGCAAATAACTTATATGGTTGGGCTATGAGTCAATATTTACCACATGAGGGATTTAAATGGTTAGATACATATAAATTACAAACATTTAATGTAGAAGCTATTGAAGATAACTCAGATGTTGGTTATATATTAGAAGTCGATTTAAGATATCCTAATTATTTGCACGATGAACACAATGATCTACATTTCTGTGCTGAAAATATTAAACCACCTTGCATTAAAACAAATGACGTTAAATTAATACCAAATCTAAATAACAAGTATAATTATGTGCTTCACTATAGATCGTTAAAGCAATGTCTTAAAAATAATCTGAAAATAGATAAAATTCATAGAATTTTGTAATTTAAACAGTCTGATTGGTTAAAAAGTTATATTGATCTAAATACATTAAAAAGAAAGAACTCTGCAAATACATTTGAGAAAGACTTTTTTAAATTAATGAATAATTCAGTTTATGGGAAAACAATGGAGAATGTAGATAAACGTGTCGATGTAAAGTTAATAACTCATTGGGATAATATAGGACATAAAATGGGTGCTAATACACTTATAAGTAAACCAAACTATCATAGTTGTTCTATATTTCATGAAACTTAGTTGCTATTCAAATGCAAAAACTTAAAGTTTTCTATAATAAACCATTGTATTTAGGATTAAGTGTACTTGATATATCAAAAACTTTAATATACGATTTTCATTATGATTTCATCAAAAAAGTCTATAAAGGTAATGCTAAATTGTTGTATACAGATACAGATTCATTAATATATCAAATTAAAACAGATGATATATATGACGATATTAAGTGTAATCTAGATAAATTTGATACATCTAATTATCCATTTAATAATGAATTTTCATTACCTTTAATGAACAAAGCTAAATTAGGCTTAATGAAAGATGAATGCGCGGGTAGTATAATTTGGGAGTTTGTTAGGTTAAGGTCAAAAATGTATGCAATTGATATTGAGGGTTCATGCACAGCTAAAGCAAAAGGAATTAAGAAAAATATTGTAAACATATTCAATATTAAAGATTATGTAAATTGTTTATCTCAGGATAAAATATTATTGATCACAATGAATACCTTTAAATTGACTAAGCATACAATTTATACTCAAATGATAAGTAAAGTAGGTCTTAGTGGAAATGATAATAAAAGATATGTATTAACTGATGGTGATATTGAGGGTTCATGCACAGCTAAAGCAAAAGGAATTAGGAAAAATATTGTAAACAAATTCGAACGTAACTTGAACATAATGGGAACGTAACTTGAACGTAATTCAACGTAACTTGAACGTAATGGAAACGTAACTTGAACGTGTTTTAATACATCCATATAAAATAAGATACACATATTATATTAGTAATGTTTTGTTATATATAATTCTTATATGATTAACACTGGTCATAAGAGCTCTAATATAAATGCATAGACATATTAATGTATGAGTATGCGTACATAAACTCGATGACAATTGTATACGTTATATGCGAACGTAACTTGAACGTAATGGGAACGTAACTTCAACGTAACTTGAACGTAATGGGAACGTAACTGAACGTTACGTTGAATTACGTGTTTTACGCTATTTTGAACATTCTCCATATAAAATTGACTGAGAATCAGAAAATATTTTTAAAAAAATCGCTGTTACTTGTGAAATCTTATAGCTACAAAAAAAAAACAATGTACTAGACATGTGCGAATACCTCCTCCTTACATAGATTTAGGCCTATAGTTCACATTGCTATTGAAGCGTATTCGAGTTATAAGCAAAAATCCAAAAAGAAATTTGAAGAAAATCCCATAACATTTACAGTTTTTATCACAGAAAGTTGAAATAGTGTTAAAACGACGAATTGAGAAAAAATAATGCGTTTTAACGCTATTTTGAACATTCTGTGGTAAAAACTGTAAATGTTATGGGATTTTCTTCAAATTTTTTTTTGGATTTTTGCTCATAAAGTTTGCAAAAAAAGTTTCGTAAAAGATATATACTTTTCCTTATTTTCTGGAATAACTTCAATTTTTTCACTATCATTACCTAATTCTTTTACAATTATATGGCTATCGTAATTACTTAAGTTATAGAATATGACAGGTATAAACTTTGGAATTGTAAATTTTAAATTGCAATGATTATGAGCAGCTCCTCGGTAATTACCAGTTAAGTGACAATGATCTAACACTTTATCACCATTAAAAATACCTTCACAAATATGGTAAATAGAAGCTTCATCATATTCCTGTTTTTGCCAATCAGATAATTTATTTAAAGGCTTCACTTTATTTAAGACTTTATAAATTTGTTTAGCGTCTTTAGTTATTGTTTCAATAAATACTTTAACGCAATTAATACCTCTGTACGTAACAAACTTACTTAAGGAATCATTAAAGGAACATTTAATATAATAAGCAAAAGAATATGGTTCATGAATTTGAATATTATTTGAAAATGATGTATTAGTTTCAGGATAACAAGTACTAATGGGTTTTAATAATGTTTCAAAATCTCCATATATCACAAATATTATTGTAAAGATTACTTGGTTATATCTAAAAACATATCAAATCCTTTTCTGTATCGCCCCGTTATTTAAGTCACTATTTTTATCTATTACCATAAAAGAATATTTATTTGAATCCCAACATAAATTACAAACTTGTTTAAATTCTAGAAAACTTGGAAAGTCAAAGTTAACATGATCATCATATATATGCTTTAAATTTAAGTCATCTTGCTTGAATAATATAATAAAATTAGTATTATCTCGTATTAATTGCTTTGGAATTTTGCTGTAAGTCTGACATAAATAGAAAGAGTCTATCAAATTATGACGGCCCATGCTAAAAAAATTTCGAATATTATTTTGTTTATCGCAAGCAACATCATCAAATATGAATATAGAATTTGGGCTAGCATCTTCAGGTCTAATAATCTCTTCATTGTCAGTGTATGTATAGTATCCCATACCATTAATATTCTTCATAATTTGTTGTAATATTTTATATTTTGGTTGATATAAAGATTTTGAATAAATGTATATATTTTTAAATCGCAACCCATTTAGATGTTCAATTAGATTAAACATAACATTAGTTTTTCCACAGTTTGAAGGTCCACAAATAATGCATCTAATGTCATTTGGTAATAGTGATCCATGTTTTGAATTATTAGTGTAATTATTACTTTGATTATCAATATTTTTTACAGAAAGAGTTTCTTTTTGCTTTATAAACTTCATTGTTTAACCAGGCATGTGTTATAAAGTAATAAAATACGTTTTAAATATTTAATCTTTATATATGAAAATATTATATGGGAACGTAATTTGAACGTAAACTCAACGTAAATTAAACGTAATGGGTTTAAATGATCATGAACAAGTTTCGAAAACGATTTCAAAAGTTGGAGCTATTTTAAAAAAATATAAAGAAAATGAGTGTTTACTAGAAAATCTTACTGATGAAGAATTACATTATTTACCGACATAGTTTTTCTTGCATTATATAATGTTCTCTACCGATATTGAACAAAACTGGAACCGGCTTCCAATGTATTTAAAAGAAAATCAAAATATACAAGGACGTCGATTATGTTACAAACATTATAACAAAGGAAACATACAAAGAGATGGTCCTCCATGTCAAATAAGAAACTGTTATGATTGTAATTATATGTTATATTATGATTCTAATGGATGTAGTTATACCCTAATAAATAAATAAATATATAAAAGAATTATATACATTTTAAATTTTTATATATTATAAATTAAGTAATTACAATAGTTTTGATATTTCTTCTAATATATACGACATGTTTGAAATTATTATCAATTTTAATAATATATCATTTTAGTACAATTTAATCCTATTTTGATTGAATACATATCTTCCTTTAATAATATAGGTACTTCATTAAATAAAAATGGAACTGCTGTTAATTTAGTAGAAGTAAAATTTGTGTTAATAGGTTCAAAATTTTTTAAATCCTCCTCATTGTTTAAAGAAGTTAACATTTCTGATATATTCTGTATCTCAATATCTGCATTTAATGATTCAGTTAATAATTTTTTGATAAGTTATATATATATTCTTGAGCGTTATTGTATAATTTAATTTTAAAAAAGTCTATGCACAAAATTTTTATTTCTTGTTCCAACAGTTCCAAGTTTATTTTTGATGATATATGGCTAAAATTATTATTTAAATCAATATGGTTATTTATATTATTTTTAATAAAACACTCATAAAAATTAATATTGTGATTTTTATAATTTATACTTTGAGTATCCTTTAACACATTAAACAAATTATTTTGAACTTGATATAAAGATTTATCCACTAATTTAGAACACAAATTATAATTTTTTAATGTCACTGTTATACAATGAGATATATTAAGCAAGTTGTCCCAAGATTCTTTCTGTAAATAAACAGAAGATGATTTAAGTTTTCGTTCATTCAAATCTTGCTGTTGACATTGTATATTTTCTTCAAGAACCATAGTTGGCTTTTCATAGAAAGTTTGAAAATGTATTGTGCAATTTGATAAGGTTATGTGAGACTGATCTAAATATTCACTTCCTTCAAAATAATTGGAAATGTTGTTTTTATTATTTAACAAGGTATTCCAATCCTGCTCTGATATAATAACGCCATTTCCATTAACCTTTTCTATTTTCAAAATGGCTTCACATAAATTATTTACTTTAATTCCAACTAATGCTTGTTTTGATTTACTGTTATTTAAATAATATAATGATTTTAATAAATATATAGAATCATCATATATTATTTTAGAATCGAATTCATCACTATCAAAACTTAACTTTTTATTTTTATTAAACATTGGATATGGTTTGTAACGATAAGCCATTATTATAAAATGTTTAGTTAAACTTGTTAAAATATTTATTTGTAACTGAAGAAAATATAAAATATCTACAGATTATATACTCTAATCCCCTCCCTATACTATATTTATTAAAATTAAAACTTATTTCAAAACCCAACCTTAAATGCATTACTTTTTAGTTCAATAATTGTTCTCATATGCTTAATAATCTTACAACCGTTATCCATTTTAAATTATATATTTTAGTTTCAAAATCAAAATATAAATAACAATTGCTTTTAAAAGTTCATTTATTTATATAATTTTACATAAAAAATATACATTAATCACTATGTTATACTTTTACAATTTCGTCATCAGAGTCTAACACTTCTACAATTTCATCGTCAGAGTCTAATATTTCAATAACTTCATTATCATCGTCTAATAATTCTATGATTTCCACATCAGAATCTTCTTCCTGTATTTCAATTTCTTCGTGACCTATTATTATTTCTTCATCCGTCATATCAAATCGTGTTCTCCTGTTAGGGTATTGGTACTGATGGGGGATAAATTTTTTATCAGAAATGCAATATCTTCAACCGTTTACGAGATATTTAGAATTTTATTTTTTAGAAATTGAATCCGCTATTTTGACTAAAATTTTTTTATTTTCGTCTTCTAATCGTGTTCTCCTGTTAGGGTATTGGTACTTTTGGGGGAGAAAATTTTTATCAAAAATGCAATATCTTTAACCGTTTACGAGATATTTAAATTTTATTTATTCAGAAATTAAATGCGCCATTTTGACTAAAATTTTTTTACTTTCGTCTTCTAAACGTGTTCTCCTGTTAGGGTATTGGTACTGATGGGGGAGAAAATTTTTATCAAAAATGCAATATCTTTAACCGTTTACGAGATATTTAAATTTTATTTATTTTAAAATTAAATCCGCCATTTTGGCTAAAATTTTTTTACTTTCGTCTTTTAAACGTGTTCTCCTGTTAGGGTATTGGTACTTTTGGGGGAGAAAATTTTTATCAAAAATGCAATATCTTTAACCGTTTACGAGATATTTAAATTTTATTTATTCAGAAATTAAATGCGCCATTTTGACTAAAATTTTTTTACTTTCGTCTTCTAAACGTGTTCTCCTGTTAGGGTATTGGTACTGATGGGGGAGAAAATTTTTATCAAAAATGCAATATCTTTAACCGTTTACGAGATATTTAAATTTTATTTATTTTAAAATTAAATCCGCCATTTTGGCTAAAATTTTTTTACTTTCGTCTTTTAAACGTGTTCTCCTGTTAGGATATTTGTACTTTAGGGGGAGAAAATTTTTATCAAAAATGCAATATCTTTAACCGTTTACGAGATATTTAAATTTTATTTATTCAGAAATTAAATGCGCCATTTTGACTAAAATTTTTTTACTTTCGTCTTCTAAACGTGTTCTCCTGTTAGGGTATTGGTACTGATGGGGGAGAAAATTTTTATCAAAAATGCAATATCTTTAACCGTTTACGAGATATTTAAAGTTTTATTTTTTAGAAATTAAATCCGCCATTTTGACTAAAATTTTTTTACTTTCGTCTTTTAAACGTGTTCTCCTGTTAGGGTATTGGTACTTTTGGGGGATAAATTTTTTATCAAAAATGCAATATCTTCAACCGTTTACGAGATATTTAAAGTTTTATTTTTTAGAAATTAAATCCGCCATTTTGACTAAATTTTTTTTACTTTCGTCTTCTAAACGTGTTCTTCTGTTAGGGTATTGGTACTTTTGAATGAGAAAATTTTTATCAAAAATGCAATATCTTCAACCGTTTACGAGATATTTAAAGTTTTATTTTTTAGAAATTAAATGATAAACCATATGAGTATATAGTACAGATACATCTAGGACACGAACATAAACGATTGGTTTCCGGAAATTGACGAAGAATGCAATAATTACGGCCATAACTTCAACACCAATACTAACACACACGTAATACTTATTATCGCTATCTCACTCTTTCATTTTACCCCACTATTACTCTTTCATACTCTCACTCTTTCATATTACCCCACTATTACCCCCAACATTGTCTAGCCACGCCCCCTTCTTCATACCGTGACCTATATGCATCCCCACCACTATACTTTACCCAACATTGTCTAGCCACGCCCCCTTCTTCATACCGTGACCTATATGCATCCCCACTCCAATAATTTCCAACTTAATTTCAAATCTAAGCCAGAACCCGCTCTCCTACCCTACTAGAGTGATAGTGAAGTTATTGAAATATTAGATTTGGACGATGAAACTGTACAAGTGTTAGACTCTGATGACGAAATTGTAAATGTATAACATAGTGATTAATGCATATTTTTTATGTAAAATTCTATAAATAAATGAACTTTTAAAAACAATTGTGATTTATATTTTGATTTTCAAACTGAAATATATAATTTAAAATGGATAACGGTTGTAAGATTATTAAGCATATGAGAACAATTATTGAACATTTGAATAGTTCAAATTATTTAAGTATTCAGTGGAAAAAGTGGTCTGATTATAATAAAATAAATATAAAGTTGTTAAATTAGTTATTAAAAAATAATAAAAATACCTATTTAATTGGATATAAGCGAAGCATTGAAAGCAATATAAGTGTCTTAAAATATTTTCAAACATTGTTAGAAAATAAACAAAAAGTTGGAGGAGGAACTATAAATAGTATAAAACGTAGTGATCGGATTAAATGGCAGGAAATAAATTCATCATTTAAAGGACGTGTTAGAACAGCAGTGTTAAATAATTTAAGTCATATTGATCCATTACAATTTTTAAACGGTGCATTTTATATGTTTGCATCTAGAATTAAAAATGCTTTAAAAAAATATAGTGCTTTAAAAGTTAACGTAATATTTTGTGGTGAATTTGTTTTACCATCAGCTAAAGAAGAACATATATTTGAATACAAATATTTTAATACTAAAAATAATGAAATTTTTGAATCAACAGATTTAAAACATTGGTATAAGGAAAATGTTATTGATGTTGTATTAGAAGATTTAGAAACTTTTCAAGAAAATCAAAGTGGATAGGCTCTATATAAAATAGTGAATATGATAGTAAATATAAATCAATTTGTTCTATTTTATTATTGTGGCTATTGAACTTTTAAAGCCTAATATTACATTTAATAAACCTATATATGTTGGCTTTTCAATATTAGATTTATCTAAAACAGTAATGTATGATTTTCATTACAATTATATGCAAAAAGAATTTTTTAATAATAATTTAAAGTTATTATATATTGATACTGACTCGTTAATATATGAAATTATTACATCAGATATTTATGAAACTATAAAACGCGATATAAGTAAGTTTGATACAAGTGATTATAAAGAAAATAATCAATATAATATTCCCCGTGTAAATAAAAAGGTATTGGGTTTAATGAAGGAAGAAAATAACGGTAAAATTATGACTCACTTTATAGGACTAAGATCGAAAATGTATACAATAAAAGTTAATAATAATGATATTATAAAAAAAATAAAAGGAGTAAAGACAAGTGTAGTAAAAAACCATATTTCTTTTGAAGATTATGAAAATTGTTAAAGAACTTTAAATGAAAAAAACTGTACTCAAAGAAGAATAGTTTTAAAATTGCATAATGTGTACTCTATTAAGCAAACAAAAATTGCTTTAAGTCCTTTTGATGATAAACGGTGTATTATAAAAAATAGTACCGATACTTTGCCTTGGGGTTTTGATAGTTTTAGTGAGAGCGATTTATTGTTATAAGTATATTTTTAATGTAAAAATAAATACATATTTATAATAACCAATAGTTTTATTTATTTAAAATGTTATACAATATTTTTAGCATCTATCCAACTGTTATGAGATTTATCTAAACCTAACCACTTTACAAAAACTCTTTTTCTTTTTTTCTGTAAAACTTTCTCAACTAGATATATATCTGGATATTTTGTTTTTTGTATTTTTTGTTCGTAAAACGCGCCTGCAATTGATTGGCCAAGAGAATCATTATGTAAATATGTGACTGGATTAGTTAGTTGTACTTTTGATATAGTAAATATTTCGGTACCCCAGTTAGGAGTATACCCTTTTTCAAATAATGATTTGGTTTTGCTTAAACGAACATAATCTCCAACTTTATATCGACTTAAACCGACCCTTTTAATTCTATTGTATACATTTCCTAATAATTTTTTTTCATTTTTTATTGATACTTGAGATGGCTGCATATTAATTGTTGAATGATGAGAATTATTATATTTCTTAACAAGTGCATCAATGTTATTAATCCAATTATAGTTGCCTTTTATACTAAAATCTTTCCACATAGCATTTTTTTGAGTTCTATTAAATCTTTCAACAATCGATGCTTTCATATTACTAAATGTACTATAATGGTTTATATCATACGAATCTATAACTTTTTTAAATTCAGTGTTATAAAATTCCTTTCCGTTTTCTGTTTGTAAGTTTTTCGGAACCTTATTCTTATTTTTTAATAAAATATTTTCAAATGCAACAGTAACGTCTTTTGCAGATTTTGATTTTACTAGAACTGCCCATGCATATTTAGAAAATATATCAATTACTGTGAGTAAATACTTGTAACCTTTGTTTTCTTTTGCATACGGAATCATTTCTACTAAATCAGCTTGCCAAGAATCATTTAGACCTTTTATGATTACATGTCTACGTTCATAGTTTTTACGTGCAGGTTTATGTAACTCATTAATTATACCTATTTTTGTTTTGCTCATACTTATTATTACACAAAATTTATCAAGAACTAATATCTAAACTATGTTTTGTTTTTAATTCTGTAATTAATGTTGCAATTTTTTTATTTACTTCAATAAAGTTTCGAAAGTTATTAATATAAGCATCATGAATATCTTTCTCTACAGCTTTTAAACGTCTATCTATAATAATTAAATCATTTTTTGATACTGTTTCGTGCCGAGTAATTTTTTTCTTATGTATATGTACTCAAAATTTGTTAATAGTCATGTTACTTACATGAGTAGTTATAAATTAATGAAAAAGAAGGGAATGTGTTTAAGTATTTATATAATAATATTAGCTTCTTTTAATTCTTCAACTATTGAAATAATTTCATTGTCATGTGATGTATTGCCCGCCATTTTTTAACTAATAAGTAGTCGTAATCTTTCAACTAATTCATTTGGGTCATCCCAGTAAATGAAATCCTTTTGATTATTGTTTAAAGTCATAAAGTTTGGTATTAAATTGCCACCTCCTAAACGTTTATTATTTTGTAAACCAACTGAGGACGTATGCTGCAAAAGTCTTGATCGAACGTTTTGTAATCTTTCTGAAGAATATGGTGTTGAAGACGCTGGGGCACTTAATTTTGTTTGAGGAGGAAATAATAGCGATATAATTTTTTTATATTTTATACCTTTGTTAGATTTAATTTTACCACTAGGTAAATATAATGTTCTATGTGCATTTGTATCAGTTAAAATTGTTTTATAATCCTCTAAATCTTCCTCACTATAAATATTTGTGCTTGGATCTATTTTAAAAAGCAATTCATATAATCGGGGGGATGACTTATATTTTTTATTTCCTATTATAATACCCTCTTTATCAAACGTAACCAGTGTTTTTCCTAATATTAAATTACCATCTTCTAAATTTATACCAAATGTATGATCAAATATACTTGGATCACCTTCTCGTCGATTAAAATCAATTAAATATTGAAAGGCGTATTTATCAACTTGTTTTTTAAAATTTTCTTCAACTTCAGACAGTTCTATAGATGTCTTAAATAAGTTTGGATCTTGTACTCTACTATATTCTAAGGGTTTTACTTATTTACGTTATACTTGGTTTTTCACCTGCTAATGATACATTTTCTGGTGTCGATGTAGTGTCTAGTGGTTCTTTTAACATGTTATCTAACTTAGATTTAATTGTTTCAACCTTGAAATCATACGGTTTTGTATCAATATCTTGTTTGATTGGTTGCGCTAATTTAATATTGGAAGTACTTTTATTAGCTAGTATATTTAGTGGTGTAGTTATTGGTTCAAGCTGTTTATCAAAGTACCTTTGTCCCTCAGATTCTTCTAGTTTTAATGCGAGATACTTTTGTCTTATAGAATCGCATGATTTAATAATATCGCGTGTTAATTTTTTATCTTCATCATTAGTTGTATTGCTTATTATTTTACGTTTACTATTCCTTTTTTTAAATCTGGTAGGAGGAGTCTTTATTTTAACCACAGTATTTTTTGCACGCTTCTTTGATTAAAACATGGTTACATGTAAACTTTATGCAACTTGAACGTAAACTCAACGTAATGGGAACGTAATTTGAACGTAAATTAAACGTAATGGGAACGTAATCACTGTAATTTAAACGTAAAATCAACGTAATGGGAACGTAATCAATGTAATTTGAACGTAAATTCAACGTAATGGGAACGTAATTAATGTAATTTGAACATAATTTGAACGTAATCAATGTTTATTAAGATAATAAATGCATGTTTTTATGAAGATGGTTACCTCAACACTGATTATTATTGTAAAGGTTACTTGGTTATATCTAAAAACATATCAAATCCTTTTCTGTATCGCCCTTTATTTAAGTCACTATTTTTATCTATTACCATAAAGGAATATTTATTTGAATCCCAACATAAATTACAAACTTATTTAAACTCTAGAAAACTTGGAAAGTCAAAGTTAACATGATCATCATATATATGCTTTAAATTTAAGTCATCTTGCTTGAATAATATAATAAAATTAGTATTATCCCGTATTAATTGCTTTGGAATTTTGCTGTAAGTCTGACATAAATAGAAAGAGTCTATCAAATTATGACGGCCCATGCTAAAAAAATTTCGAATATTATTTTGTTTATCGCAAGCAACATCATCAAATATGAATATAGAATTTGAGCTAGCATCTTCAGGTCTAATAATCTCTTCATTGTCAGTGTATGTATAGTATCCCATACCATTAATATTCTTTATAATTTGTTGTAATATTTTATATTTTGGTTGATATAAAGATTTTGAATAAATGTATATATTTTTAAATCGCAACCCATTTGGATGTTCAATTAGATTAAACATAACATTAGTTTTTCCACAGTTTGAAGGTCCACAAATAATGCATCTAATGTCGTTTGGTAAAAGTGATCCATGTTTTGAATTATTAGTGTAATTATTACTTTGATTATCTACATTCTTTACAGAAAGAGTTTGTTTTTGCTTTACAAACTTCATTGTTTAACCAGGCATGTGTTATAAACTAATAGAATACATTTTAAATGTTTAATCTTTATATATGAAAATATTATAAAGTATAAAATTGGATGATAGCACATACTTTGGTCAGTATGATAAAAGTAAAGAAAGGTGATGGTCTTATTGATAAACTAATCAATAAATTACCTTTTGAGTTGCACTTGCCTGGATACAACTATTGCGGTCCTGCAACACGTTTAATAGAACGTTTAAACCGAGGAGATCAAGGAGTTAATGCATTGGACTCAGCTTGCAAAGAACATGACATTGCATATCACCGCTATAAAGATTTAAGTAAAAGACACGTAGCTGATAAAATACTGATTGAGAAAGCTTGGAAGCAATATTTTTCTAAAGATTCAAAGTTAAGTGAACGTTTAGCATCATTACTTGTTGCTAATATCATGAATATAAAAACCAAACTTGGAATGGGGTTGAAACGAAATAAAAAAATTAAAAAGAAGAAAATAAAGGGTAGCGGAAAGGTCAAGCATAGTATGGCAGCATTAAAGAAAGCTATTCTTAATGCTCGTGGTGCGCTAAAAAATACTTTAATTAACCCTGATAATCCTAAGAGTGTGTCAAAAGCTATTAAAATTGCATCACAAGCCGCAAAACAATCAATTAATAAAAAGTCAAAATTTAAAGTTAATAAACTAAGAATAATTCCTATACCAAAAGTAGGTGGTTTTCTACCATTTCTAATTCCATTATTTGCGGGATTATCAGCACTAGGTGGATTGGCAGGTGGTGTTGCAGGTGTTGCAAAAGCAATAAATGAGGCAAAGGATGCAAAAAAAATGTTAGCAAAAACTCAAAAACATAACCAAACTATGGAGAAAATTGCTATTGGAAAATCTGGCAAAGGAATTTATTTAAAACCTTATAAAAAAGGGTTAGAATTATATATTAATCCGTATCCAAAAAACTTTCGTTGAAGCTAACTAAACGAGCCCTTACTGATGTTGATTTAAGAAAATATGCCAAGAAATTTAATATCCCTCACTTTAGAGGGGTATTCATGAGAAATGATTTGCCTAAAAAAATGTATATAAATGAAAGTGGTATAATAAATTTAGATGATAAAACATCAGCAGGAACACATTGGGTAGCTTACATAAAAAGAAATAAAAATATTTAATATTTTGATAGTTTTGGTAACCTTCAACCTCCAATAGAAGCAATTGAATACTTTAAAAATAATCCTATTCAATATAACTATGATAGATTTCAAAAATTTAATACTGTAAATTGTGGACATTTATGCTTACACTTTTTGTATTCAAATTCTTATATTTATAATAAATAATATATTCGTATAAATACCTGAGTTTTATTTTTAATTTGTTATTACTATAACTAAGCTTATCGTGAAAGGATTTTTAAATAAAAAATAATGTCTATGACATTTACAATAATTGGAAATAAATCCGTATTAAGCGCCGATATTTTTCCTCTTATAGATTTGTACGATGAACAGTTTGAATTGGGAATAGTCAACTTTCAGACATTTAATTCAATACCAAACATTGACGACACTAACAATAAATTTTATTATGGAGATGGTAAAGTTATTTCAATACCAGTGGGTTCATATGAATTGGAAGATATTCAGGAATATTTAAGGTTAGGCATTGGTGATTCTAGAGTAATAAAACACAACAGCGAATTTAAGTACAAAGCTGATAAGCAAATAAAAGAAGTATTTTTAAATTTAACTGCAAATACAAATACCCTTCAAAGTGAGATAATATGTACGGAAAAAATAGATTTTTCGAAAGAAAATTGTATTGGTTCATTACTAGGATTTAATAAGCAAGTATTAGAACCTAATAAATTACATGTATCTAACTTACCGGTAAACATTATTAAAGTAAATAACATACGTATTGAATGTAATATTACATCCGGTTCCTATCTAAACGGACGTTTAGTACACACAATTCATGAGTTTTCACCTGCTGTTCCACCAGGATATAAGATAATAGAAATTCCAAAGCAAATCATTTATCTTCCAATCGTTGTACAGAAAATAGATAATATTTCTATAAAAATTGTTAATGAAGAAGGTGAACTTATCAATTTTAGAAAAGAAAAAATTTCCTGCAGATTACACATACGAAAGATTCAATAATGGGTATATGTCATAATTTAAAAACAATATATAATTCGTCGTTTAATCAAACTCAGCGTAGTCCAACCAAGCCTTTTAAGAGGATAACATTAAAAAATAAACAGTTTCTTAAGTCGTTAGGATTTAAAATAAATACTCTACAATGACCGCTCATATGCTTAATATTGAAGATAAAATTCTCTTTGACGAATCATTAAGCCTATATGAAATACATTCATACAGTCCATATAACACAACCAGCTATGAATATAATGACGAAATTCGTATACCAATAAATCAACATAATGTATATACATTACCTTCGGAATCTTACTTATACATTGAAGGTAAAACAAAAGACACTTCAAAGCTACACCTGTTTTCATATTAAATGGTATTTTATACCTATTTGAAAGTATAAAATATGAAATAAATTCGGTTGAAATTGATTCAAATAAAAATCCTGGTATAACCACTACTATGAAAGGATATGTTTCATATAATAACAATGAGTTGCAACTTGAAAACTTGGGGTGGCGTGATACAAGTAACAATTTATTAGATAATAAGGGAAATTTTAGTGTTTGTATTCCTCTTAAAACAATATTTGGGTTCTGTGAAGACTTTAAAAAAATTATATTACCAGTAAAGCATGAATTAATATTAATTCGATCAAAAAACGATAATAACGCAATTTGGATAAGTAAAAAGGACGAAATAACACCATCAATAACACCATCAATAACACCATCAATAACAATTGAAAAGATTCAATGGCGTATGCCTCATATAAATGTATCAGACAAAAAGAAATTAGAATTATTACAAACAATAGAACTCGATAAATCATTGTATATTGGCTTTCGAAGTTGGGACTTGTACGAATATCCAGCGTTGCCACGCACGACAAATCAATCTTGGTCTATTAAAACATCTACAGCACTTGAAAAGCCACGTTATGTTATATTAGGGTTACAAAGAGAAGGTAAAGACGATATTACAAAGGATATGAGTAAATTTCACACTTGTACCTTAAGAAACGTAAAACTATACTTAAATTCTGATGTGTACCCCTATGATAATCTTAATCTTGATTATGACAATAATAAGTATGCAATAGCATATGAAATGTATGCTAATTTCCAAAAATCATACTATGATAAAGAGCCGAATCCCATTTTAAATTTAAAGAATTTTAAAGAAAATGCACCTTTAATAATAATAGATTGTTCAAAACAGAAAGAATTTCTAAAACTTGCTCCAGTTGATATAAGGCTTGAATTAGAAACATCTGAAAATATTGTAGACTACGTTCATGCTTATTGTTTAATATTACATGACAGGATTGTTGAGTATAAACCATTATCTGGAATTGTTAATAAAATTACATAACCATTATAAATAATGATTAGTATCTTAAAAGTCATTAAAGAGTAACCATCTCATAACCAAATAATGGATTATAAATTTTTAAATGATCATGAACAAGTTTCGAAAACGATTTCAAAAGTTGGAGCTGTTCTAGAAAAATACAAAGAAAGTGAGTGTTTACTAGAAAATCTTACGGACGATGAGTTGCATTTACTACCAATAGAGTTCTTTTTGCATTATATAATGTTTTCCACCGATATTGAACAAAACTGGAACCGGCTTCCAATACATTTAAAAGAAGATCACTATATGCAGGGGCGTCGGTTATGCTACAAACATTATAACAAAGGAAGAATACAAAGAGATGGACCTCCATGTCAAATAAGAAACTGTTGTGATTGTAATTTTAATTTATATTATGATTCTAATGGAAATAGTTATACCTTAATAAATAAATAAAAAAATAAAAAATATACATTTTAAATTTTTATATATTACATATGATGGAATTACAATATTTTTGATATTTCATCCAATATATAAGACGTATTTGATAATATTATCATTCTTAATAATATATCATCATAATTTATTTCTTGACATTCATGAAATAAAAATTCAGGTAAAACCTCTTTGGAAACACCAATATTTTTATTTCTTAAATATATTACGATATTATTTAAAAATAGATTATATGTATTTAATAAGTTAATCTGCATGCAAGAAAAATGAGTAATACTAAAGTTAATATAATAATTTAAAGACATGATATGTATTAAATCATAAATATTTAAAAACACGGATATATAAGTTTTACAATTTGATGTAATTGAAATACTATTTGGATTAAATATATTTATTTTATAAATTGATCCTATTAGAACATTGGATGATATAAACAATTGTCCATTAAACATATTAATCAATTGCTGTATGTGCTCTATAAGTTCAAAATAATCACCTAAACTGAATTTTAGCCCAAAATTGTATTTATTGTAAATATAAATTTCTGGTTCAAACTGATTAGTACAATTTAATCCTATTTTGATTGAATACATATCTTCCTTTAATAATATAGGTACTTCATTAAATAAAAATGGAACTGCTGTTAATTTAGTAGAAGTCAAATTTTTGTTAATAGGTTCAAAATTTTTAAAATCCTCCTCATTGTTTAAAGAAGTTAACATTTCTGATATATTCTTTATCTCAATATCTGCATTTAATGATTCAGTTAATAAAAAATCTTCGTCAAAAAGCGAAGGGTCAATATCTAAATTTAATAGCTCGCTATCATTAATATGAATATTTTCTACAAATAATAAATCTTCCAAATCAAAAATTGATTCCATTTTTTGATAAGTTATATATATATTCTTGAGCGTTATTGTATAATTTAATTTTAAAAAAGTCTATGCACAAAATTTTTATTTCTTGTTCCAACAGTTCCAAGTTTATTTTTGATGATATATGGCTAAAATTATTATTTAAATCAATATGGTTATTTATATTATTTTTAATAAAACACTCATAAAAATTAATATTGTGATTTTATAATTTATACTTTGAGTATCCTTTAACACATTAAACAAATTATTTTGAACTTGATATAAAGATTAATCCACTAATTTAGAACACAAATTATAATTTTTTAATGTCACTGTTATACAATGAGAAATATTAAGCAAGTTGTCCCAAGATTCTTTCTGTAAATAAACAGAAGATGATTTAAGTTTTTGTTCATTCAAATATTGCTGTTAACATTGTATATTTTCTTCAAGAACCATAGTTGGCTTTTCATAGAAAGTTTGAAAATGTATTGTGTAATTTGATAAGGTTATGTGAGGCTGATCTAAATATTCACTTCCTTCAAAATAATTGGAAATGTTGTTTTCATTATTTAACAGGGTATTCCAATCCTGCTCTGATATAATAACGCCATTTCCATTAACCTTTTTTATTTTCAAAATGGCTTCACATAAATTATTTACTTTAATTCCAACTAATGCTTGTTTTGATTTACTGTTATTTAAATAATATAATGATTTTAATAAATATATAGAATCATCATATATTATTTTAGAATCGGATTCATCACTATCAAAACTTAACTTTTTATTTTTATTAAACATTGGATATGGTTTGTAACGATAAGCCATTATTATAAAATGTTTAGTTAAACTTGTTAAAATATTTATTTGTAACTGAAGAAAATATAAAATATCTACAGCTTATATACTCTAATCCCCTCCCTATACTATATTTACTAAAATTAAAACTTATTTCAAAACCCATAAAAAAAAAAATAACTGTATGCTTTGAGAATCATCAATGATATAATGTACGTATATTATAACTTTTAGTATACTTAAATAAATAATCTAATACAACAATACCCAATCCGGCCCCTACATTTAACTAAAACATCAAATGTATACTTCAAATGCATAACAAA
This sequence comes from Panorpa germanica, assembly GCA_963678705.1. Lineage (NCBI taxonomy): Eukaryota > Metazoa > Arthropoda > Insecta > Mecoptera > Panorpidae > Panorpa > Panorpa germanica. The sequence continues at coordinate 5,011,665 of OY783210.1, forward strand.
AAAAATTGCATAAGAATAATTTATATCCATACCACTCCATATTAAATCCCACCTCCACCAACAGAATCTCCTTACATATGCATACATGCATAAAAATGCATATTCTACACCAATACTAACACACGTAATACTTATTATCGCTATCTCACTCTTTGATATTACTGCTTTCTCACTCATATCCTAGGATATTGTAGGGATTGTACCTAGAGATAAGGTCTGTAATGAGGACATTATCTTCTAAACCAATCACAACACAGCTTATCTACTTACCTCCTTACTCCTCAACCCACTATTACACCGCACATTGTCTAGCCACGCCCCCTTCTTTAGATCGTGACCTATATGCATCCCCACCCCAATAATTTCCATATCAACTTCAAATTTAAGCCAGAACCCGCCTTGTACAACTACTGACCGCCTTCGTCTGTTGTCATTTGAACTAACTATAGTGCAACAAACAATAACTACTACAATAAAATATCATGTTATTGTATCAGGGTAACATACAAGGGTATATTAATTAATTAAAAATGCAATAGTGTTTTCTCATGAACTATAATAGATAAAATATTTAAATTAAAAAAGTAGGTATTAAAATATATTTTCTATATAATCCAGTAAATTATTTTTGTTAAAAGGTCATTGGACAAGAGGTAGAAACGTTAAATTCATTGAATAAAAAATTCTCTCCGTTTAAAAGAAACCGTTTGTTTTCTGTTTAGTTAACGTGTTGACAGGTAAAAGATAGAAAGTTAAAATTTTAATAGTGTATAAGAGAAACTGTCCTTTATATAATCCAGTAATTCATTTTTGTTTAAAGGTCATTAAGGTAGAGAAATAGAGCCATTCTATGGAACCTTTAGATATGAGAGCTTAGAAAAAATAGTGTATACATTTTATTGCAACATTCTAATTAATAGAAGTACTCTAAATAAATAGAGGTTACAACATATGGTATTTTAAAGGCACCTCTATATAATAGAGGTTTCGTCTTATAACTTATAAATTTATTTGTAACCTCTTTAAGTAGAGGTTTCAAAAAAATGTATTAACTAATTTTTTAGAACTCATAAATAATAGAGGTTAACAATAAATAATGTGTGTATATATATTATACATATTATTACAAGCTGTAAATAATAGAGGTAGTACTAACAATTAGTTAATAAAAAATTTATTTGGAAACTATAAATTTAAAAAAAAAAAAATGTTTACGAGCTTACGATCTTAATTGTCTATAATATTTCTTTAAAGTATTTTTAGAATAAATACAATTTGTAAAGAAGAAGACTGCGTAGGTTTTGTTAGCAGTATGAAAAACTAAATCAAGTAGAGCGAATTATATTGTACTACAGAAATTTGTCAATGTCATTTCGAAAAGGATTTCGTATATTTTGCCTTAAATATTAAAGTGTCTGCCAATGAATTATTTCAAGTATGCCTATATCAAATGGCATAATTTGTGGACGAAAATATCTTTGTTTTGTTGAAATTTGTTTGCCAATGCCTAAACATGTTTTCGTGAAAATTGTCCAGTTGAAATACACAAACTTATTGTAGAAAGGTAATTATATGTGCAACAAAATTTGAAATATCCCAATAATACAAGATATTGTAATTAAAATGCTACCAAAATCATCACCACCTTGCAGATATTTTTCAATTTGTGTATGTAGAGTTTATAGCAGTAATTTAAAAGAAAAATGTATAAACTTTGCCATAAATCCAGGAACACTACCACAATCAGTGCAGGAATTTCTGAAACTTGCTGCTACACAAAAACCAAAATAATATGCAGTCATCTAAAACTCGTCGGTATACTCTTTAGTTAAATAAGATGAGTAACCTACGATTGCCGTTTATATATATATATATATATA